>JAFMOC010000137.1:285000-345000 GCA_019802505.1 Corydoras sp. C115
AAGAGCCAACTCATGTTCTTAGCTACCCCCGCGTACGTTTTATTTAAACAAACTGAGGTTTACGTTTTAGCACCAACTTTAAAGCCTGAAACATACTTTGGAAACGTCAGTTAGATTAACTGAATCACAGAAGAGGATGTCCAGCTGGCAGTTAAAAAAAATAGGTAGCTTTATGCTACAAGTTTAGCTCCTTTCGACTCGACGCACATTTACATTACAGTATAGAAACTTAGATAAACACACAGTCCTACAAATTCATTTCTTTTTTAGCATAAGTTCAAACAGATAGACTCTGCTCATATACGCTAAGCAGCATTAATCAAGAACTTTGGGTTCGGCTTTCCTGCAGTTTAAAAAGCGCGTGTCACAGGACGTTAGTGCACTAGGTCGGATTCTAAACGGCGCCCTGATGGACTTCTTTGGCATTAGGGATAAATCCCGTTTGTCCCCTATGTAGTGCACCAAGGTAGGCGACACTGAGCGGTATGAAAGGCAGCCGGGAGAAGCTAACGCGCTAACTGTAGCAGGCTTATCCGGCTTTATGGTGTGGCTCGGCGGAGACGAATTAAAGCTTAAAAGCGGGAATGTTGAGCGCTGTTACAGCCGTACCGTCAGTCCGGTGCCCAGCACGATAACGTCGTATTCTTCATTCATGATGCAGCTGGAGTTTAATCCGCTTTTCTTGGAAGAGGGGCCTGAAGAAAATGGAGAACCGCGGCAGAGCTGGAAATGAAAGAAGCGACGAGACGTCACACGGGCTGGACGCGCGGAGGGGGCGGGGCTTCCACGGGGCTGGGTCGAAAGGGGGCGTGGCCTTTAGATTTCCTTTAGGGGGGGGGGGGTTCTCCATGCACATTCAGGAGAGAACGTCTCGGGCGCTGGGCAGATACACCCAGGACAGGGCGCCAATCCATCGCTGGGCACACACTCACTCACACAGACACACTCTATATGGGGAAATTTGGAGAATTCAATTGACTTGATCCATGTTTTTGGACTGTGGGAGGAAACCGGAGAACCCGGAGGAAACTCCCGCAGACATGGAAACTCCCAGAATGGGATTCGAACCGGGAATCCCTAACGCTGAGAGGAGAACGTGCTAACCACTAAGCCACTGTGCCGCCCTTAGATGATAATAAAACCTTCATTCATTATCTCCCGCTTTATCCTCTATTAGGGTCGCGGTGGGGTTCCCCATGCCCATCCAGGGGAGAACGTTTCGGGCGCTGGGCAGATAGACCCAGGACAGGGCACCAATCCATCGCTGGGCACACACTCACTCACACAGACACACTCTATATGGGGCAATTTGGAGAATTCAATGTACCTTGATCCATGTTTTTGGACTGTGGGAGGAAACCGGAGAACCCGGAGGAAACCCACGCGAACACGAGGAGAACATGGAAACTCCACCCAGATGGGGATTCGAACCAGGAATCCCTAGCGCTGACAGGCGAACGTGCTAACCACTAAGCCACCATGCCGCCCTCCATCTATTATCTATCGCTTTATCCTCTACTAGGGTTGTGGGGGGGGTTCCCCATGCCCATCCAGGGAGAACACTTCGGGCTCTGGGCAGATACACCCAGGACAGAGTGCCAATCCATCGCTGGGCACACACTCACTCACACAGACACACTCTATATGGGGCAATTTGGAGAATTCAATTGACTTGATCCATGTTTTTGGACTGTGGGAGGAAACCGGAGAACCCGGAGGAAACTCACGCAGACACGGGGAGAACATGGATACTCCAACCAGAATGGGATTCGAACCGGGAATCCCTAACGCTGAGAGGAGAACGTGCTAACCACTAAGCCACTGTGCCGCCCTTAGATAATAATAAAACCTTCATCCATTATCTCCTGCTTTATCCTCTATTAGGGTCGCGGTGGGGTTCCCCATGCCCATCCAGGGGAGAACGTTTCGGGCGCCGGACAGATACACCCAGGACAGGGCGCCAATCTATCGCTGGGCACACACTCACTCATACAAACACACTCTATATGGGGCAATTTTTGAGAATTCAATTGACCTTGAACGATGTTTTTATTTGGACTGTGGACGAAAACCGGAGAACTCAGATGAAACCCACGGGGAGAACATGGAAACTCCAGGAATCCCTAGCGCTGAGAGGAGAACATGCTAACCACTAAGCCACCGTGCCGCCCTTTGTTCAAATTATTTATTCATTAATTTTATTCATATTTTCCGCTTTATCCTCTATCAGGGTCACTGGGGGGGGTTCCCCATCTCTGAGAGAACGTCTCAGGCGCTGGGCAGATACACCCAGGACAGGGCGCCAATCTATCACTGGGCACACACTCACTCACACAAACACACTCTATATGGGGCAATTTGGAGAATTCAATTGACTTGATCCATGTTTTTGGACTGTGGGAGGAAACCGGAGAACCCGGAGGAAACCCACGCAGACACAGGGAGAACATGGAAACTCCACCCAGATTGGGATTCGAACCGGGAATCCCTAGCGCTGAGAGGAGAACATGCTAACCACTAAGCCACCGTGCCGCCCTTAGATAATAATAAAAACTAAAAAAAAATGACTATATGTTTATCCATTAAGAACTTTATTTCTTTTAAACATGGAGAGAAAAAGAAATCACAATGGTGTGGTTAAGGCTCTGGCTCTTCACTTGTCTCAAAGACTGAAACTATATCTGGTTTCTTGGCATATTGTCTGGCAGTAGAACCCGTTGTGTCTTCTGTATCATTGAGTCCTAGCTGAAGAAGGGTCCGGGCAGCGACGGCATGCTGACCGATGCATGCCATGTGCAACGCTGCGAATCACACAAACGGTGTAACCGTTAAATCACAAAGAATAACCTCTGAACTAACAATGTATTAACAACAAGCAATAAAACAAATCATCCATCCATTATCTTCTGCTTTATCCTCTATTAGGGTCGCGGTGGGGTTCCCCATGCCCATCCAGGGGAGAACGTCTCGGGCGCTGGGCAGATAGACCCAGGACAGGGCGCCAATCTATCGCTGGGCACACACTCACTCACACATACACACTCTATATGGGGCAATTTGGAGAACTCAATTGACTTGATCCATGTTTTTGGACTGTGGGAGGAAACCGGAGAACCCAGAGGAAACCCACGCGGACACGGGGAGAACATGGAAAGTCCACCCAGATGGGGATTCGAACTGGGAAACTCTAGTGCTGAGAGGCGAACGTGCTAACCACTAAGCCACCGTGCCGCCCCATTTTAATAATAATAATAATAATTTTCATTCATTTATTATCTTCCGCTTTATCCTCTATTGGGGTCGCGGTGGGGTTCCCCATGCCCATCCAGGGGAGAACATTTCGGGCGCTGGGCAGATAGACCCAGGACAGGGCGCCAATCTATCGCTGGGCACACACTCACTCACACATACACACTCTATATGGGGCAATTTGGAGAACTCAATTGACTTGATCCATGTTTTTGGACTGTGGGAGGAAACCGGAGAACCCGGAGGAAACTCACACGGACACGGGGAGAACATAGAAACTCCACACAGACGGGGATTCGAACCGGGAATCCCTAGTGCTGAGAGGAGAACATGCTAACCACTAAGCCACCGTGCCGCCTCTTAAACAAATCAGTGTTCATTTGAAAACTGGACTGGATTACCTTTATCCTCTATTGGTGGGGGGGGGGGTTCCCCATGCCCATGCAGGGGAGAACGTTTCGGGCGCCGGACAGATAGACCCAGGACAGGATGCCAATCTATCACTGGACACACACTCACTCACACAGACACACTCTATATGGGGCAATTTGGAGTGTTCAATAGACCTTGATCCATGGTTTTGGACTGTGGGAGGAAACCGGAGAACCCGGAGGAAACCCACGCTGACACGGGGAGAACATGGAAACTCCACCCAGATTGGGATTCGAACCGGGAATGTTCTTCTAGTGCTGAGAGGAGAACATGCTAACCACCAAGTCATACACATATTCAAGACGTTTAGGATGCGAGTCATCAGTTACCTGTATGATTTACAGTGATTAGCATGTTCTCCTCTCAGCACTAGGGATTCCGGGTTCGAATCCCAATCTGGGTGGAGATTGGGATTCTTGGTTTCCGTGTTCTCCTCGTGTCTGCGTGGGTTTCCTCCGGGTTCTCCGGTTTCCTCCCACAGTCCAAAAACATGGATCAAGTCAATTGAATTCTCAAAATTGCCCCATATAGAGTGTGTCTGTGTGAGTGAGTGTGTACCCAGCGATGGATTGGCGCCCTGTCCTGGGTGTATCTGCCCAGTGCCTGAAACGTTCTCCTCTAGATGGGCATGGGGAACCCCCCCGCGACCCTAATAGAGGATAAAGCAGAAGATAAAGGACGGATGGTTTGTTGAAGCAGAGGTGAATATGCAGCAGCACATACCGGATCGTCCTTTCTTATCCTTGGCATGAAGATCGGCCCCCAACTGCAGGAGGGTTTTTATAGTGTTACAGTGTCCCTCCTGAAACAAGGACAGGAAAAGAGGTGGGTATCCAATAAGCATGAATAACACAGTGGTTCTCAAACTTTTCAGACCAAGTACCATCCAGGGGAGAACGTTTCGGGCGCTGGGCAGATACACCCAGGACAGGGCGCCAATCTATCACTGAATACACACTCACTCACACAGACAAACACTCACTATATGGGGCAATTTAGAGCATTGTTTACCTTAAATCCACATTTTTTGGACTGTGGGAAGACACTGGAGAACCCAGAGAAAACCCACACACAGGACAAGGCGCCAGTCTATCACTGGACACGCTCACTCACACAGACTCACACAGACACACTCTATATGGGGCAATTTAGAGCATTTCATTTATCTTGCATTCATGTTTTTGGACTGTGGGAGGAAACCGGAGAACCCGGAGAAGAGACCCACGCGGACACTGCCCATGCCCATCCAGGGGAGAACGTTTCGGGCGCTGGGCAGATCCACCCAGGACAGGACGCCAATCTATCACTCTATCACACAGACACACTCTATATGGGGCAATTTGGAGAATTCAGTTGACTTGATCCATGTTTTTGGACTGTGGGAGGAAACCGGAGAACCCGGAGGAAACCCACGCGGACACGGGGAGAACATGGAAACTTCACCCAGATTGGGATTCGAACCGGGAATCTCTAGTGCTGAGAGGAGAACATGCTAATCACCAAGTCATACACATACTCAATATGTTTAGGACGTGAGTCATCAGGTACTGTATGATTTATAGTGGTTAGCATGTTCTCCTCTCAGTGCTAGGGATTCCCGGTTCGAATCCCAATCTGGGTGGAGATTGGGATTCTTGGTTTCCATGTTCTCCTCGTGTCTGCGTGGGTTTCCTCCGGGTTCTTCGGTTTGCTCCCACAGTCCAAAGACATGGACTTCTCCAAATTGCCCCCTATAAAGTGTGTCTGTGTGAGTGAGTGTGTGCCCAGCGATGGATTGGCGCCCTGTCCTGGATGTATCTGCCCAGCGCCCGAAACGTTCTCCCCTGGATGGGCATGGATGGGCATCACTCACAGACACACAATATATGGGGCAATTTGGAGCATTCAATTGACTTGATCCATGTTTTTGGACTGTGGGAGGAAACCGGAGAACCCGGAGGAAACCCACGCAGACACAGCGAGAACATGGAAACTCCACCCAGATTGGGATTCGAACCGGGAATCCCTAGCACTGAGAGGAGAACATGCTAACCACTAAGCCACCACAGTTTAATTCATAAAAGTGTTTATTAAAAGCAAAAGTTGGTAATAAATTGACGAGGTAATCCAGTCCAGTTTTTAAATGAACACTGATTTGTTTAAGGGGCGGCACGGTGGCTTAGTGTTTAGCATGTTCTCCTCTCAGCGCTAGGGATTCCTGGTTCGAATCCCAATCTGGGTGGAGTTTCCATGTTCTCCCCGTGTCTGCGTGGGTTTCCTCCGAGTTCTCCGGTTTCCTCCCACAGTCCAAAAACATGGATCAAGGTACATTGAATTCTCCAAATTGCCCCATATAGAGTGTGTCTGTGTGAGTGAGTGTGTGCCCAGCGATGGATTGGCGCCCTGTCCTGGGTCTAGCTGCCCAGCGCCCGAGACGTTCTCCCCTGGATGGACATGGGGAACCCCCCACGACCCTAGTAGAGGACAAAGTGGAAGATGATGGATGGATGATTTGTTTAACAATCATATACTGCCATCTAGTGGCCACATTACAGAACACAGTTTATAAAATGAGGAATCAGGTTAAATAATGGATTGTGTATTCATACCATTATCTGGGGGCAGCACGGTGGCTTAGTGGTTAGCATGTTCTTCTCTCAGCACTAGGGATTCCCGGTTCGAATCCCCATCTGGGTGGAGTTTCCATGTTCTCCCCGTGTCCGCGTGGGTTTCCTCCGGGTTCTCCGGTTTCCTCCCATAGTCCAAAAACATGGATCAAATCGATTGAATTCTCAAAATTGCCCCATATAGAGTGTGTCTGTGTGAGTGAGTGTGTGCCCAGCGATGGATTGGCACCCTGTCCTGGGTCTATCTGCCCAGCGCCTGAGACGTTCTCCCCTGGATGGGCATGGGGAACCCCACCGCGACCCTACTAGAGGATAAAGTGGGAGATAATGAATGAAAATGAACCATTATCCATTATATAACCACATAGATCATTAGAACTCTTATTAGAACTCAAAACAACTCGGTGCTTGACCTTTGCAGCGTAATGGAGGGCTGTAAGCTGCAGATCCGTGGCCGTTTCGTTTACATTCACGCCTAGAACCCGCACAAGGAAGCGCAGCGCCTCGTCCTGGGCTGTTACAGATGCCTGGTGTAAGGGCCGTGCTCCCAGAACGTCAGCCGCAGTGGGGCAAGCCTGTCATGACAGATCCAAAAACGTCCAATCACTGGATTTCTTGCAGCGAAGTGCATTTCGGTAAAACACCAAGCTGAATTCTTACTTTGTGTCTTTCAAGCAGCAGTTTGGCGACAGCCAGCCGTCCGTTTCGCACCGCGTCCATGAACGGAGTGACCCCACAGCTGTCCTTCTCGTCGGGTTGATAATCGCACCTGAGGAAAAGATAATTAGATTGAATACTTTATTTATCACGAAGGAAATTTAGCAGCCAGTAGCAGTATTAGGGGTGAGCTGCAATATTCGCTGATTCGACGATTCGATTCGAAGAACCGTAGTCGACTATGAACCTCATAGTCGAATGTACCATTTTGACCACATGGGGGAGCCCATGGCTGCTGCTAAGCATTAGTTTTTACATGAAATGTATTTGTTTTCGTTATATATATAGCCTTTTGTCAAATAAAATCATCCTAATTTCTAGAAAAAAAAAGACAAAAGAAAAACAAAAAAAAAGGTTTTCTTTGTAAGAAAAACATGTAAAATATAAAAAAATATATTTTTTAAAAACTATGCATATAGCGCCATCTTGTGGTGAAATTTTAACTGATTCGACTATCAGTCGACTATAGGGAAAATCTGACGAATCAGATTCGACTACGAAAATTTGTAGTTGAATACAGCCCTAGTATCAATACAATAAATAGTATTATAATAAAGGGTGCGGCACGGTGGCTTAGTGGTTAGCATGTTCTCCTCTCACTGCTAGTGACTCCTGGTTCGAATCCCAATCTGGGTGGAGTTTCCATGTTCTCCCCGTGTCCGCGTGGGTTTCCTCCGGGTTCTCCAATTTCCTCCCACAGTCCAAAAACATGGATCAAGTCAATTGAATTCTCCAAATTGCCCCATATAGAGTGTGTCTGCGTGAGTGAGTGTGTGCCCAGCGATAGATTGGCGCCCTGTCCTGGGTGTATCTGCCCAGCGCCTGAAACGTTCTCCCCTGGATAGGAATGGGGAACCCCCACCGCAACCCTAAATGAGGATAAAAAATTGAGGAATAATAAAAATCGGATGATGAAATGTGAGGGTGGCATGATGGCTTAGTGGTTAGCATGTTCTCCTCTCAGCACTAGGGATTCCCAGTTCGAAACCCAATCTGGGTGGAGTTTCCATGTTCTCCCCGTGTCCTCGTGGGTTTCCTCCGGGTTCTCCGGATTCCTCCCACAGTTCAAAAACATGGATCAAGTTCAATTGAATCTTCCAAATTGCCCCATATAGAGTGTGTTTGTGTGTGTGAGTGTGTGCTAAGCGATAGATTGGCACCCTGTCCTGGGTCTATCTCCCCTGGATGGGCATGGGACCCCCCCCCCCCCCGCGACCCTAGTAGAGGACAAAGCAGATGATATTGAATGGATTATGAAATGTGAATTATTCAGAATAATGCACACCCTCTAGAGCCTCATTGCTTGATTGTGAGTATGAAAGAAATAGTACATTTCATGGGTAAGTGTACTTACCGCTCGAGAAGTATCTTGATTACATCGAGGCAGCCATGCATTGCTAAGAAAAGGGTAAAAAGGTAATAACTACTTTAAAAAAAAAAAAAAAAACACAGAACACTTTACTGTTTTTGTACACCAATAATAAAGTGTTACTGGTTTTATACAGGACTTGGCTGACTTGACAGGTGGCTTAGTGGTTAGCATGTTCTCCTCTCAGCGCTAGAGATTCCAGGTTTGAATCCCAATCTGGGTGGAGTTTCCATGTTCTCCCCGTGTCCACGTGGGTTTCCTCCCACAGTCCAAAAACATGGATCAAGGTCAACTGAATTCTCCAAATTGCCCCATATAGAGTGTGTTTGTGTGAGTGAGTGTGTGCCCAGTGATAGATTGGTGCCCTGTCCTGGGTGTATCTGCCCAGCGCCCAAAACGTTCTCCCCAGGATGGGTATGGGAAACCCCCCCACGACCCTAATGGAGGATAAAGCGAAAGATAATGGATGGATGTTTTTATACGATTAGGTTGTAAGTTGAATGTTTGTGTGTGTCTATGTCATTCATTCATTATCATTCATTCATTCATCATGGGGGGGTTCCCCATGCCCATCCAGGGGAGAACGTCTCGGGCGCTGGGCAGATACACCCAGGACAGGGCGCCAATCTTTAGCTGGGCACACACTCACTCACACAAACACACTCTATATGGGGCAATTTGGAGAACTCAATTGACTTGATCCATGTTTTTGGACTGTGGGAGGAAACCGGAGAACCCGGAGGAAACCCACGTGGACACGGGGAGAACATGGAAACTCCACCCAGATGGGGATTCGAACCGGGAATCCCTAGTGCTGAGAGGAGAACATGCTAACCACTAAGCCACTGTGCTGCCCTGTGTGTGTATGTGTTATATGTAAATTCAGTTGACTTTGATCCATGTTTTTGGACTGTGGGAGGACACCGGAGAACCCGGAGGAAACCCATGTGTGTTTACATACAAGTTCTAGCAAATGTCGATTATTTGACCTGCAGTATGAAGAGGGGTGCGGCTGGTCTTGCTCTTCGTCTTCCAGATTTCAGGTCTGGTGATGAGAAGGTGTTCTATGATGACCGGATCGCCCTCTCTGCATGCGATGTGAAACGCGTTCCAACCATCTTTATTTTGTAGTGTTGGGTCAGCTCCGTGTTCCAGAAGCACTTTAATGATCTGGAGGTTCCGGCGTGTGCAGGCCATCATAAGAGGAGTCCTGAGAAGAGCAGAGATCAGTGATAAAGAAGTTTAGTTTACAGCACTTACACACAGAGCCTCCACATTTAACCTATCCCTGCAGTGACACACACACACACACATTATATATATATATATATATTAGGGGTGAGCTGCAATATTCGCTGATTCGACGATTCGATTCGGAGAACCGTAGTCGACTATGAACCTCATAGTCGAATGTACCATTTTGACCACATGGGGGAGCCCATGGCTGCTGCTAAGCATTAGTTTTTACATGAAATGTCTTTGTTTTCGTTATATATATAGCCTTTTGTCAAATAAAACTCATTGATCTGAGTGTTTTAGGTTTTTCCTTTGAAGTGGAAAAAAGTCCAGAACGGGGATCCCATTTACGGTGCTCTAGAAAAACAAGTAAAATATTTTTAAAAATCTTTTTTAAAAAACACGCTTATATTGCACCATCTTGTGGCAAAATTTTAACTGATTCGACGATCAGTCGACTATAGGGAAAATCTGATGAATCAGATTCGACTATGAAAATCCTTAGTTCAAGACACCCCTAATATATAATATATATACAGTGGGTTGCAAAAGTATTCATACCCCTTGAACTTTTCCATATTTTGTCACATTACAACCACAAACATAAATATATTTCACTGGAATTTAATGTGAAAGACCAACACAAAGTGGTATACAATTGTGAAGTGGAAGGAAAATTATACATGAATCAACATTTTTTTTACAAATAAAAAACTGAAAAGTGCGACGTGCAAAAGTATTCAGCCCCCTTTTCCCTGAGTGCAACCGATTGCATTCAGAAGTTGCCTGATGAGTGCTAATGACTCAAAAGGGTCCACCTGTGTGTAATCTAATCTCAGT
Source organism: Corydoras sp. C115 (assembly GCA_019802505.1). Classification (NCBI taxonomy): domain Eukaryota; kingdom Metazoa; phylum Chordata; class Actinopteri; order Siluriformes; family Callichthyidae; genus Corydoras; species Corydoras sp. C115. The sequence continues at coordinate 295,450 of JAFMOC010000137.1, forward strand.
ACAAATACAGCTGCTCCGTGACGGCCTCAGATGTTGGTTAAGAGAATATTGGGGAGCAAACAGCATCATGAAGTCCAAAGAACACACCAGACAGGTTAGGAATATGGTTTTGGAGAAGTTTAAAGCAGGCTTAGGTTATAAAAAGATTTCCAAAGCTTTGAACATCTCACGGAGCACTGTTCAATCCATCATCCGGAAATGGAAAGAGTATGGCACCACAGTAAACCTGCCAAGACAAGGCCGTCCACCTAAACTTACAGGCCGAACAAGGAGATCACTGATCAGAGAGGCAGCCAAGAGGCCCATGGTGACTCTGGATGAAATGCAGAGAGCCACAGCTCAGGTGGGGGAAACTTTCCACAGGACAACAATTAGTCGTGCACTACACAAATGTGGTCTTTATGGAAGAGTGGCAAGGAGAAAGCCATTGTTAAAAGAAAACCAAAAGAAGTCCCGTTTGCAGTTTGCCAGAAGCCATGTTGAGGACACAGCAAACATGTGGAAGAAGGTGCTTTGGTCAGACGAGACCAAAATTGAACTTTTTGGCCACAATGCAAAACGCTATGTGTGGCGGAGAAATAACACTGCACATCACTCTGAAAACACCATCCCCACTGTCAAATATGGTGGTGGCAGCATCATGCTCTGGGGGTGCTTCTCTTCAGCAGGGACCGGGAAGTTGGTCAAAGTTGATGGGAAGATGGATGGAGCCAAATACAGGGCAATCTTGGAAGAAAACCTGTTGGAGTCAGCAAAAGATTTGAGACTGGGGCGGAGGTTCACCTTCCAGCAGGACAACGACCCTAAACATAAAGCCAGAGCTACAATGGAGTGGTTTAAAAAAAAGAATATCATGTGTTAGAATGGCCCAGTCAAAGTCCAGACCTAAACCCAATTGAGAATTTGTGGCAAGATCTCAAAACTGCTGTTCACAAACGCTCTCCATCCAATCTGACTGAGCTTGAGCTGTTTTGCAAGGAGGAATGGGCAAGAATTTCAGTCACTAGACGTGCAAAGCTGGTGGAGACATACCCTAAAAGACTTGCAGCTGTAATTGCAGCAAAAGGTGGCTCCACAAAGTATTGACTCAGGGGGGCTGAATACTTTTGCACGTCGCACTTTTCAGTTTTTTATTTGTAAAAAAAATGTTGATTCATGTATAATTTTCCTTCCACTTCACAATTGTATACCACTTTGTGTTGGTCTTTCACATTAAATTCCAGTGAAATATATTTATGTTTGTGGTTGTAATGTGACAAAATATGGAAAAGTTCAAGGGGTATGAATACTTTTGCAACCCACTGTATATGAATGCGGCACGGTGGCTTAGTGGTTAGCACGTTCGCCTCTCAGCGCTAGGGATTCCCGTTTCGAATCCCCATCTGGGTGGAGTTTCCATGTTTTCCCCGTGTCTGCGTGGGTTTCCTCCGGGTTCTCCGGTTTCCTCCCACAGTCCAAAAACATGGATCAAGTCAATTGAATTCTCAAAATTGCCCCATATAGAGTGTGTCTGTGTGAGTGAGTGTGTGCCCAGCGATGGATTGGCGCCCTGTCCTGGGTGTGTCTGCCCGGCGCCCGGGACGTTCTCCCCTGGATGGGCATGGGGAACCCCCTCCCCCGCGACCCTAATAGAGGATAAAGCGGGAGATAATGAATGAATGAATGATGTGGAACTGTTCTAACATTGTATCCTGTGACCAAAAAGCAGGGCTTTCTCTGTACCCTTCGATAGCTCAGTTGGTAGAGGGGAGGACTGTAGAGGTTCACACTGTCATCCTTAGGTCGCTGGTTCAAATCCGGCTCGAAGGAAGTTTTTAAATTATCTTTATGAATTGTGTCTGATTCAAAATAAATAATAAAATCAGTGAACTCATCTAAATGTATTTAAGCTTTTACATTTAAATACATTTGCGTCCTCTTTATAGCTAATATTCACTGACACACTAAATCGTGGTTGACGACGTCATGGTCATGGATCTGACACAACTCAAGCACTTTCCTTTAAATATATATATATATATATATACACACACACAAACACTTGTGAAGTGAGCACATGTGCCTGGAGCAGTGGGCACTTCAGCCATGCTATAATGAGTGTAATGTTCAAATGATGTTCAGAGGACTGAATCACAGCACTTCTAATATCCTTCGTCGTCGTCATCGGGTCGCCGGTTTGAATCCGAAAACATTTTCTAGAATGGTATCTCATTGGAAAGCAAGAATTAAGTTATTCATTCATTATCTTCCACTTAGTCCTCTACAAGGGTCACAGAGGGAGGGGGGACAGATACACCCAGGGCAGGGAGCCAATCTGTCACTGAACACCATCACTCACACAGACACACACAATCTATATGGGGCAATTTGGAGAATTCAATTTACCATGAATCCATGTTTTTGAACTGTGGGAGCAAACAGGAGAACTCGGGGGAAACCCACACAAACACTGGAAGAACATGGAAACTCTATGGAGTGGGATTCAACCCTGGATCCTCAGCACTGAGAGGAGAACATGCTAACCACTAACCCACCGTGCTGCCCCACAGTTCAATTAATTATATATTTATATAAGGTAAATTGAATGCTCTAAATTGCCCTATAGAGTGTGTTTGTGTGAGTGAGTGTGCCCAGGGATAGATTGGCACACTGTCTTGGGTGTAGGGTGTATCTGCCCAGTGGCCAAAACGTTGTACCCTAGATGGGCATGGAGAACCCCCACATGACCCTGGTGAAGGATAAAGTGGAATAAAATGAATTTATTTATATAAATATATACATACAACATACACATATACACACACACACACACACACACATATATATATATATATATATATATATATATATACTTCGTAGTTCTACAATTACAGACTGTAGTCCATCTGTTTGTACATACTGTGTACGTCCCCTTTACTCTTTTCTAATCACAGAGCAGGTATTATTTGGTTGGTGCATTATTCCTATCCCAGCAGTCTCACTGAGTGTTTAAATGAAACAGCTGCACTAAAACCCCGTCACCTCATCAGCGTCACTGCAGAACTGACAATAAACCACTAATGCCATGAGAGCACCACCCTAATCCAAAAAGGCCTGAATCATCTCCCAGGCATGAAGGGCTACGCCTGACCATGTGCAGAGAACAGAGAGCAGCGTGGCTCTATAAAACAATTCCTTCGAGCCGGATTTGAACCAGCGACCTAAGAATGACAGTGTGAACCTCTACAGTCCTCCGCTCTACCAACTGAGCTATCGAAGGGTAAAGAGAAAGAACAGCTTTTTGGTCACAGGATATAATGTTAGAACTGTCCCACATCATGAAAACTAAAAATAAACTTTAAATAACTGAAATAATGACTTAATAAAGCATCACCATGACAGCATTTCCCATTAATAAATTCAATATGACGTCAATATGATTACCAACTGAGCTATGGAAGGACACAGAGATGAAATATCTCGGTCCACTGGACGCCATGTGATAACTGTCCCACATTCAGCTGAACGTCAGTAAGATTTATTTTCTTATACAACAGACTTAAAACTATCCATCCGCTTTATCCTTAATTAGGGTCAGGGAGGGGGGGGGGGTTCCCCATGCCCATCCAGGGGAGAACGTTTCAGGTGCTGGGCAGATACATCCAGGACAGGACGCCAATCTATCACTGGGCACACACTCACTCACACAGACACACTCTATATGGGGCAATTTGGAGAACTCAATTGACTTGATCCATGTTTTTGGACTGTGGGAGAAAAGCGGAGAACCCGGAGGAAATGCACGCAGACATGGGGAGAGCATGGAAACTCCACCCAGATTGGGATTCGAAACAGGAATCCCTAGCGCTGAGAGGAGAACATGCTAAACCACTAAGCCACCGTGCCGCCCCTTAAACAAATCAGTGTTCATTTAAAAACTGGACTGGATTACCTTTATCCTCTATTAGGGTCGCGGGGGGAAGGGGGGGGAATCCCTATCGCTAAGAGGAGAACATGCTAACCACTAAGCCACCGTGCTTAACGGTGTCGTTAAAACACCGACATTTCAGTTTGAGATAAATTCATAATTATTCACCATGAAATCCTTAACAGAACAGCTATGAAAGGTTCTTTCTGTGCAGCTAGAACACATAACACCACAACACGTTAGGAACTTTTACAGTTAATCATTATGAATTATAAATCATTATAACTTTAGATTGATTATTTTCTCATGACTTTTAATTAAAACATACAAAATAAAAACAAAAACTTCCTTCGAGCCGGATTTGAACCAGCGACCTAAGGATGACAGTGTGAACCTCTACAGTCCTCCGCTCTACCAACTGAGCTATCGAAGGATACAGAGAATGAACAGCTTTTTGGTCACAGGATACAATGTTAGAACTGTCCCACATCATTCATTCATTCATTATCTTCTGCTTTATCCTCTATTAGGGTCGCGGTGGGGTTCCCCATGCCCATCCAGGGGAGAACGTCTCAGGCGCTGGGCAGATACACCCAGGACAGGGCGCCAATCCATCGCTGTGCAGTCCCACATCATGAAAACTAAAAATAAATTTTAAATAACTGAAATTATAATGGAGGCACGGTGGCTTAGTGGTTAGCGCGTTCGCCTCTCAGCACTAGGGATTCCCGGTTCGAATCCCCATCTGGGTGGAGTTTCCATGTTCTCCCCGTGTCTGCATGGGTGTCCTCCGGGTTCTCCGGTTTCCTCCCACAGTCCAAAAACATGGATCAAGTCAATTGAACTCTCAAAATTGCCCCACATATGGAGTGTGTCTGTGTGAGTGAGTGTGTGCCCAGCGATGGATTGGCGCCCTGTCCTGGGTCTTTCTGCCCAGCGCCCGAGACGTTCTCCCCTGGATGGGCATGGGGAACCCCACCGCAACCCTAATAGAGGATAAAGCGGGAGATAATGAATGAATGAAATTATAACTTAATAAAGCATCATCATGACAGCATTTCCAGTTAATAAATTCAATATGACGTTAGACGTTCAATATGACTACCAACTGAGCTATCGAAGGACACAGAGATGAAATATCTCGTCCACAGGACGCCATGTGATAACTGTCCCACATTCAGCTGAACGTCAGTAAGATTTATTTTCTTATACGTTTTTAGTGTGTCAATGAATATTTGCTATAAAGAGGACGTAAATGTATTTAAATGTAAAAGCTTAAATTCATTTACATGAGTTTACTAATTTTATTATTTATTTTGATTCAGACACAATTCATAAAGATAATTAAAAAACTTCCTTCGAGCCGGATTCGAACCAGCGACCTAAGGATGACAGTGTGAACCTCTACAGTACTCCGCTCTACCAACTGAGCTATCGAAGGGTACAGAGACGAAAAATCTCGGTCCACAGGACGTCATGTGAGAACTCTCACATTCAGCTGAATGTCAGTGAGATTTGAATGTCAGAACAGCTATGAAAGGTTCTTTCTGTGCAGCTAGAACACATAAGACCAGAAGACATTAGGAACTTTTACAGTTAATCATTATACATTATAAATCATTATAACTTTAGATTGATTATTTTCTCATGACATTTAATTAAAATATACAATATAAAGAATTCCTTCGAGCCGGATTCGAACCAGCGACCTAAGGATGACAGTGTGAACCTCTACAGTCCTCCGCTCTACCAACTGAGCTATCGAAGGGTACAGAGAAAGAACAGCTTTTTGGTCACAGGATACAATGTTAGAACTGTCCCACATCATTCATTCATTCATTCATTATCTCCCGCTTTATCCTCTATTAGGGTCGCGGTGGGGTTCCCCATGCCCATCCAGGGGAGAACGTCTCAGGCGCCTTCAGGTGCTCGGCAGATACACCCAGGACAGGACGCCAATCTATCACTGGGCACACACTCACTCACACACACACTCTATATGGGGCAATTTGGAGAACTCAATTGACCTTGATCCATGAACAGATATGAAAGGTTCTTTCTGTGCAGCTAGAACACATAACACCAGAACACATTAGGAACTTTTACAGTTAATCATTATAAATTATAAATCATTATAACGTTAGATTGATTATTTTCTCATGACATTTAATTAAAATATCCAATATAAAGAATTCCTTCGAGCCGGATTCGAACCAGCGACCTAAGGATGACAGTGTGAACCTCTACAGTCCTCCGCTTTACCAACTGAGCTATCGAAGGGTACAGAGAAAAACCTGCTTTTTGGTCACAGGATACAATGTTAGAACTGTCCCACATCATGAAAACTAAAAATAAACTTTAAATAACTGAAATAATACAACAAACTTAATACAGCATGTCTCGGTCCACAGGACGTCATGTGATAACTGTCTCACATTCAGCTAAACGTCAGTAAGATTTATTTTTTTTAAACAGACTTAAAACTATAAAGTCGTTAAAATTTTCAGTTTGAGATCCTTTAGACAAATTCATAATTATTCACCACAAAATCCTTAATGGGCGACACGGAGGCTTAGTGGTTAGCATGTTCTCCTCTCAGCGTTAGGAATTCCCGGTTCGAATCCCAATCTGGGTGGAGTTTCCATGTTCTCTCCGTGTCCGTGTGGGTTTCCTTTGGGTTCTCCGGTTTCCTCCCACAGTCCAAAAACATGGAACAAGCCAATTAAGTTCTCCAAATTGCCCCATAAAGAGTGTGTGTGTGAGTGAGTGTATGCCCAGCGATGGATTGGCGCCCTGTCCTGGGTCTATCTGCCCAGCGCCCGAAACGTTCTGAAAGGTTCTTTCTGTGCAGCTAGAACACATAAGACCAGAACACATTAGGAACTTTTACAGTTAATCATTATAAATTACAAATCATTATAACATTAGATTGATTATTTTGTCATGACGTTTAATTAAAATATTTAATATAAAGAATTCCTTCGAGCCGGATTCGAACCAGCGACCTAAGGATGACAGTGTGAACCTCTACAGTCCTCCGCTCTACCAACTGAGCTATCGAAGGGGACAGAGAAAAACCTGCTTTTTGGTCACAGGATACAATGTTAGAACTGTCCCACATCATGAAAACTAAAAATAAACTTTAAATAACTGAAATAATAACGTAATAAAGCATCACCATTACAGCATTTCCCGTTAATAAATTCAATATGACGTCAGATGTTCAATGTGACTACCAACTGAGCTATCGAAGGACACAGAGATGAAATATCTTGGTCCACCGGACGCCATTGTGATAACTGTCCCACATTCAGCTAAACGTCAGTAAGATTTATTTTCTTATACAACAGACTTAAAACTATCCATCCATTATCTTCCGCTTTATCCTCTATTAGGGTCGGGGGGGTTCCCCATGCCCATACAGGGGAGAACGTTTCAGGTGCTGGGCAGATACATCCAGGACAGGACGCCAATCTATCACTGGGCACACACTCACTCACACAGACACACTCTATATGGGGCAATTTGGAGAACTCAATTGACTTGATCCATGTTTTTGGACTGTGGGAGGAAACCGGAGAACCCGGAGGAAACCCACGCAGACACGGGGAGAACATGGAAACTCCACCCAGATTGGGATTCGAAACAGGAATGCCTAGTGCTGAGAGGAGAACATGCTAACCACTAAGACACCGTGCCGCCCAACTTAAAACTATAAAGTCGTTAAAACACCGACATTTCAGTTTGAGATCCTTTAGACAAATTAATAATTATTCACCATGAAATCCTTAACAGAACAGCTATGAAAGGTTCTTTCTGTGCAGCTAGAACACATTACACCACAACACGTTAGGAACTTTTACAGTTAATCATTATAAATTATAAATCATTATAACGTTAGATTGATTATTTTCTCATGACTTTTAATTAAAACATACAAAATAAAAACAATTACTTCCTTCGAGCCGGATTTGAACCAGCGACCTAAGGATGACAATGTGAACCTCTACAGTCCTCCGCTCTACCAACTGAGCTATCGAAGGATAGAGAGATGATAAAAACAGTTTTCTTTGAGCCAGATTTGAGTGCTAAGAGGAGAACATGCTAACCACTAAGCCACCGCGCCGCCCCAATCGCAATCATTGCTTTTAAAAATAAAATCTACAGAACTCAGTGTTTAAAGGAAAGTGCTTGAGTTGTTCCAGATCCATGACCTGGAACCACGTCGTCGATCGTGACACACGATTTAGTGTGTCAGTTAATATTGGCGCTGAGCAGATACACCCAGGACAGGGCGCCAATCCATCAGTGGGCACACACTCACTAACACAGACACACTCTATATGGGGCAATTTGGAGAATTCAATTGACTTGATCCATGTTTTTGGACTGTGGGAGGAAACCGGAGAACCCGGAGGAAACCCACGCAGACACAGGGAAGAACATGGAAACTCCACCCAGATGGGGATTCGAAACAGGAATCCCTAGTGCTGAGAGGCGAATGTGCTAACCACTAAACCACTAAGCTTCATTATAAATTATAAATCATTATAACTTTAGATTGATTATTTTCTCATGACTTTTAATTAAAATATACAATATAAAGAATTCCTTCGAGCCGGATTTGAACCAGCGACCTAAGGATGACAGTGTGAACCTCTACAGTCCTCCGCTCTACCAACTGAGCTATCGAAGGTGACAAAGACAGCCAAGCTTTTTGGTCACAGGATACAATGCTAGAACTGTCCCACATCATGAAAACTAAAAGTAAACTTTGAATAACTGAAATAATGACTTAATAAAGCATCACCATGACAGCATTTCCCGTTGCATTGACCTTGACCCATGTTCCATGTTTTTGCACTGTGGGAGGAAACCGGAAGAAACCCACGTGGGAGAACATGGAAACTCCACCCAGATTGGGATTCGAAACAGGAATCCCTAGTGCTGAGAGGAGAACATGTTAACCACTAAACCACCGTGCCACCCCAATCGCAATCATTGCTTTTAAAAATGTTATTAATAAATGTTTTGTTGAATAGGAGTTTAGGACTGATGGCATCCTGTGGACCGAGATACTTGGCTTCTGTATCCTTCGATAAATATATTTAAAATAACACAATATTTTTCGCCATTTCAGTTTTCCCAGCTAATAAAATCAATATGAAATCAATATGACGTCAACTTTCATTATTTTCTCAATACACTTGATGATGAAACCTACAATAAAAAAAACTTCCTTCGAGCCGGCGACCTAAGGATGACAGTGTGAACCTCTACAGTCCTCCGCTCTACCAACTGAGCTATCGAAGGATACAGAGTCAAAACATCTCAGTCCACAGGACGTCATGCATCCTAACAGCCAAAACAACAAAACATTTATATATATTTTAAATATCACGATATTGTTCGCCATTTTAGTTTCCCCAGCTAATAAAATCAATATGACTTCAGCTTTCATTATTTCCAACAAAACTAAAAACAACAAAAATTTATAATTTCTTAAATAACTGAAATAACACGATAAACTTAATGAAAGTACATATATATATATATATATATATCATTTTTAAAACTTCCTTCGAGCCGGATTCGAACCAGCGACCTAAGGATGACAGTGTGTACCTCTACAGTCCTCCGCTCTACCAACTGAGCTATCGAAGGTACAGAGACAAAATATCTCGGTCCACAGGACGCCATCCGTCCTAACAGCCAATACAACAAAACATTTATATATATTTTAAATAACACGATTGTGTTCGCCATTTTAGTTTCCCCAGCCAATAAAATCAATGTGACTTCAGCTTTCATTATTTCCAACAAAACTAAAAACAACAAAAGTTTATAATTTCTTAAATAACTGAAATAACACGATAAACTTAATGAAAGTATATATATATAATTTAAAAAATGACGTCAGGTTCGATTATTTTCTAATGTGATTTAAATGAAATAACCAATTAAAAAAGTTCCTTCGAGCCGGATTCGAACCAGCGACCTAAGGATGACAGTGTGAACCTCTACAGTCCTCCGCTCTACCAACTGAGCTATCGAAGGGTACAGAACCTACATACCTCGATCCACAGGACGCCATCCGTCCTAACAACAAATACAATAAAATATTTATACCTTCTTAAATAACTTAATGAAACTATAACTATAACTATAACTATATATATATATATATATATATATATATATATATATATATATATATATATATATATATATATATATATATATATATATATATATATATATATATATATATATATATATATATATATATATATATATATATATAGGTTCGGTTATTTTCTCAAGAGAGTTTTAGCTAAAATATACAACAAAATACTTGGCTTCTGTATCCTTCGATATATATATTTAAAATAATACGATATTGTTCGCCATTTCAGTTTTCCCAGCTAATAAAATCAATATGAAATCAATATGACGTCAACTTTCATTATTTTCTCAATACACTTGATGATGAAACCTACAATAAAAAAAAAAAATCCTTCGAGCCGGATTCGAACCAGCGACCTAAGGATGACAGTGTGAACCTCTACAGTCCTCCGCTCTACCAACTGAGCTATCGAAGGATACAGAAATGAAATATCTCGGTCCACAGGACGCCATCCGTCCTAACAGCCAAAACAACAAAATATTTATATATATTTTAAATAACACGATATTGTTCGCCATTTTAGTTTCCCCAGCTAATAAAATCAATATGACTTCAGCTTTCATTATTTCCAACAAAACTAAAAACAACAAAAGTTTATAACTTCTTAAATAACTGAAATAACATGATAAACTTAATGAAAGTATATATATATATAATTTAAAAAATGACGTCAGGTTCGATTATTTTCTAATGTGATTTAAGTGAAATAACCAATTAAAAAAACTTCCTTCGAGCCGGATTCGAACCAGCGACCTAAGGATGACAGTGTGAACTTCTACAGTCCTCCGCTCTACCAACTGAGCTATCGAAGGACATAGAACCCACTTATCTCGATCCACAGGACGCCATCCGTCCTAACAACAAACACAACAAAAAATTTATAATTTCTTAAATAACTTAATGAAACTATATATACTATAGTATATATATACTTATATTTATATAACTATATATATCAAAAATTACGTCTGGTTCAGTTTTAGCTAAAATACACAACAATATACTTGGCTTCTGTATCCTTTGATATGTATATATTTAAAATAACATGATAATGTTCGCCATTTCAGTTGTCCCAGCTAATAAAGTCAATAAGAAATCAATATGACGTCAACTTTCATTATTTTCTCAATAGGCTTGATGATGAAACCTACAATAAAAAAACTCCTTCGAGCCGGATTCGAACCAGCGACCTAAGGATGACAGTGTGAACCTCTACAGTCCTCCGCTCTACCAACTGAGCTATCGAAGGGTACAGAGACGAAATATCTCGGTCCACAGGACGCCATCCGTCCTAACAGCCAATACAACAAAACATTTATATATATTTTAAATATCACGATATTGTTCACCATTTTAGTTTTCCCAGCTAATAAAATCAATGTGACTTCAGCTTTCATTATTTACAACAAAACAAAAAACAACAAAAGTTTATAATTTCTTAAATAGCTGAAATAACACGATAAACTTAATGAAAGTATATATATATATATATATATATATATATATATATATATATATATATATATATATATATATATATATATATATATATATATATATATATATATATATATATATACATAATTTAAAAAATGACGTCAGGTTCTGTGATTTAAGTGAAATAACCAATTAAAAAAATTCCTTCGAGCCGGATTCGAATGAAATATCTCGGTCCACAGGACGCCATCCGTCCTAACAGCCAAAACAACAAAACATTTATATATATTTTAAATAACACGATAGTGTTCGCCATTTTAGTTTCCCCAGCTAATAAAATCAATGTCACATCAGCTTTCATTATTTCCAACAAAACAAAAAACAGCAAAAATTAATAATTTCTTAATAGACTTCAGTTCAGCATTTAACACAGTCATCCCCTCAAAACTCATCATATATATATATTTAAAAGAACACGATATTGTTCGCCATTTCAGTTGTCCCAGCTAATAAAATCAATATGAACTCAATATGACGTCAACTTTCAATATTTTCTCAATACGCTTGATTATGAAACCTACAATAAAAAAATTTCCTTCGAGCCGGATTTGAACCAGCGACCTAAGGATGACAGTGTGAACCTCTACAGTCCTCCGCGCTACCAACTGAGCTATCGAAGGGTACAGAGATGAAATATCTCGGTCCACAGGACGCCATCCGTCCTAACAGCCAAAACAACAAAACATTTATATATATTTTATTCATTCATTCATTCATTATCTCCTGCTTTATCCTCTATTAGGGTCGCGGTGGGGTTCCCCATGCCCATCCAGGGGAGAACATCTCAGGCGCTGGGCAGATACACCCAGGACAGGGCGCCAATCCATCGCTGGGCATATATATATTTTAAATAACACGATATTGTTCGCCATTTTAGTTTCCCCAGCTAATAAAATCAATGTGACTTCAGCTTTCATTATTTCCAACAAAACCAAAAAACAACAAAAATTTATAATTTCTTAAATAACTGAAATAACACGATAAACGTAATGAAAGTATATATATATATAAAATTTAAAAAATTACGTCAGGTTCGATTATTTTCTAATGTGATTTAAGTGAAATAACCAATTAAAAAACTTCCTTCGAGCCGGATTCGAACCAGCGACCTAAGGATGACAGTGTGAACCTCTACAGTCCTCCGCTCTACCAACTGAGCTATCGAAGGATACAGAACTCACATATCTCGGTCCACAGGACGCCATCCGTCCTAACAGCCAAAACAACAAAACATTTATAATTTCTTAAATAACTTAATGTAACCATAACTATATATAAATAAATAAATAAATGATTACGTCAGGTTCGGTTATATAGTTTTAAATAGCTAAGATACACAACAATTTAAGGTCGGCATGGCGTCCTGTGGACCGAGATACTTGGCTTCTGTATCCTTCAATATATATATATATATAATAACACGATATTGTTCGCCTAACAGTCAACACAGCAAAACATTTATAATTTCTTAAATAACTTAATGAAACTCTCTCTCTCTCTCTCTCTCTCTCTCTATATATATATATATATATGAATAAAAAATTACGTCAGGTTCGGTTATTTTCGGTCATAGAGTTTTAGCTAAAATACACAACAATTTAAGGTCGGAATGGCGTCCTGTGGACCGAGATACTTGGCTTCTGTATCCTTCGAGATATATATATATATATATATATATATATATATATATATATATATATATATATATATATATATATATATAAATAACACGATATTGTTCGAATTTTCAGCTGTCCCAGCTAATAAAATCAATATGAAATCAATAAGACGTCAACTTCATTATTTTCTCAATACGCTTGATGGTGAAACCTCCAATAAAAAAAAACTTCCTTCGAGCCGGATTCGAACCAGCGACCTAAGGATGACAGTGTGAACCTCTACAGTCCTCCGCTCTACCAACTGAGCTATCGAAGGGTTGGAGCGTTGCTCCGCCGTTGCCGTCTTTAACCCTCTCTCTCTCTCTCTCTCTCTCTCTCTCTCTCGCTCACTCACTCACCAGTCGGCGCTCTTCAGACAGTCCATCCGGGCACCTCGCTGCAGGATGTAGCGCACGCAGGCTTCGTGGCTCATGGCGGCGGCTTCGTGCAGAGCTCGTTTGTGGTGGATGTTAGAAGCCTCCACCTCCGCGTCCAGCTCCTCCAGCAGGAACCGCACGATGTCCACGTGTCCGTGGCGCGCCGCGTGGTGCAGCGGGGTGTCACGCGATCTGCCCACGGGCGCGTTAACGTTAACATCAGCCGCCTGCTGTACCAGCGCTTTGATCTCACTCAGCCGCCCGTCCTGGACCAATCGGATTAAAGTCTTTGATGTGTTCCGATCGTCCATTTTGTTGTGTTGAATGCAAAATTGTAACTAAATAATTTATAAACTGTCGATGACGCCATTCGCATGTGTGGAGCGCGCGAGCGGCGACGTCACGCCGCCTTATAACCGCGTCTGGGAATAGGACGGCGAGTCGGTTCTTAAAGGAGTCGACTCATTGATCACTCAAGTGTTCAAGTATTTCATTGGTCGTTCCAATAATAAGTGGTTTCCAGTAGGGCGATTCTTTCTCTATCGGTTAATCTAACGATATTTTTTTCCGATTAGTCGATTAATCTGAAAATACTAGGGGAGGGGGGGAGAACGTGAGAAAGTTTTGGGCGCTGGGCAGATACACCCAGGACAGGGCGCCAGTCTATCACTGGACACACTCTATGGGGCAATTTGGAGAATTCAGTTGATCTTGATCCATGTTTTTGGACTGTGGGAGGAAACCGAAGAACCCGCAGGAAACCCACACTGACACGGGGAGAACATGAAAACTCCACCCAAATGCGTAACTGTAAATACTTTTTAAACTATCGATGACGCCATTTACATGTGTGGAGTGAGGGATTAAAAGACTGTGACCATCCATCCATTATCTTCCACTTAATCCTTTACTGGTGGGGGGGGGTTCCCCATGCTCATCCAGGGGAGAACGTGAGAAAGTTTTGGGTGCTGGGCAGATACACCCAGGAAAGGGCGCCAATCTATCACTTGACACACACAAATACACTCTATATGGGGCAATTTGGAGAATTCAGTTGATCTTGATCCATGTTTTTGGACTGTGGGAGGAAACCGAAGAACCCGCAGGAAACCCACACTGACACGGGGAGAACATGAAAACTCCACCCAAATGCGTAACTAAATAATTCATAAACTATCGATGACGCCATTCACATGTGTGGAGCGTGCGAGCGGCAACGTCACGCCGCCTTATAACCGCGTCTGGGAATAGGACGGCGAGTCGGTTCTAAAAGGAGTCGACTCATTGATCACTCAAGTGTTCAAGTATTTCACTGGTCGTTCCAATAATAAGTGGTTTCCAGTAGGGCGATTCTTTCTCTATCGGTTAATCTAACGATATTTTTTTCCCGATTAGTCGATTAATCTGAAAATATTACTCTTAACAGGATTGTGTTTGGGATTAAAAGACAGTGACCGTCCATCCATTATCTTCCACTTAATCCTCTACTAGGGACGGGTGGTGGGGAGGGGGGCTCATCCAGGGGAGAACGTGAGAAAGTTTTGGGCGCCGGGCAGATACACCCAGGACAGGGCGCCAATCTATCACTGGACACATACTCACTCACACAAACACTATATGGGGCACTTTGGAGAATTCAGTTGACCTTGATCCATGTTTTTGGACTGTGGGAGGAAACCCATGTGGACACGGGGAGAACATCCAAGCTCCACCCAAACAACAAACTCCACCCAAATGCGTAACTGTAAATACTTTACAAACTATCGACGCCATTCACGTGTGTGAAGAGAGCGAGTGGCGACGTCACGCCGCCTTATAACCACGTCTGGGAATAGGACTGCAAGTCGAGTCTTTAAGGAGTCGACTCATTGTTCACTCAAGTGTTTTAGCTGGGAAAACTAAAATGGCGAACATTATCGTGTTATTTATTCATTTATTCATTATCTTCCGCTTTATCCTCTACTAGGGTCGCGGCCCATCCAGGGGAGAACGTTTCGGGCGCTGGGCAGATACACCCAGGACAGGACGCCAATCAATCGCTGGGCACACACTCACTCACACACACACATACACACACTATATGGAGAACTCAATTGACTTGTTCCATGTTTTTGGACTGTGGGAGGAAACCAGAGAACCCGGAGGAAACCCACGCGGACACGGGGAGAACATGGAAACTCCACCCAGATGGGGATTCGAACCTGGAATCCCTAGCGCTGAGAGGAGAACATGTTAATCACTAAGCCACCGTGTCGCTTGTGTTATTTAATATATATATATATAAATGTTTTGTTGTATTGGCTGTTAGGACGGGTGGCGTCCTGCGGACAGAGATATTTCGTCTCTGTATCCTTCGATAGCTCAGTTGGTAGAGCGGAGGACTGTAGAGGTTCACACTGTCATCCTTAGGTCGCTGGTTCGAATCCGGCTCGAAGGAATTTTTTTATTGTAAATTGCATTTAAATGTATTGAGAAAATAATGAAAGCTGACGTCATATTGATTTTATAAGCTGGGAAAACTAAAATGGCGAACAATATCTTGTTATTTTAAATATATATATATTTATATATTAAAATTCCTTCGAGCCGGATTTGAACCAGCGACCTAAGGATGACAGTGTGAACCTCTACAGTCCTCCGCTCTACCAACTGAGCTATCGAAGGGTACAGAGACAAAATATCTCGGTCCACAAAAACAAAACATTTATAATTTTTTAAATAACTAAAATAAGGTTGGGCCGCATGGTGGCTTAGTGGTTAGCACGGTTGCCTCTCAGCACTACGGATTCCCGGTTCGTATCCCCATCTGGGTGGAGTTTCCATGTTCTCCCTGTGTCCGTGTGGGTTTCCTCCGGGTTCTCCGGAGTCCAAAAACATGGATCAAGTCAATTGAGTTGTCCAAATTCCCCCATATAGAGTGTGTCGGTTTGAGTGAGTGTGTGCCCAGCGATGGATTGGCGCCCTGTCCAGGGTCTATCTGCCCAGCGCCCGAGACGTTCTCCCCTGGATGGGCATGGGGAACCCCACCGCGACCCTACTAGAGGATAAAGCGGGAGATGATGAATGAATGAATAAAATAAGGTTGGACGGCACGGTGACTTAGTGGTTAGCATGTTCTCCTCTCAGCGCTAGGGATTCCCGGTTCGAATCCCCATCTGGGTGGAGTTTCCATGTTCTCCCCGTGTCTGCGTGGGTTTTCTCCGGGTTCTCCGGTTTCCTCCCACAGTCCAAAAACATTGATCAAGTCAATTGAATTCTCAAAATTGCCCCATATAGAGTGTGTCTATGTGAGTGAGTGAGTGTGTGCCCAGCGATGGATTGGCGCCCTGTCCTGGGTCTATCTGCCCAGCGCCCGAGATGTTCTCCCCTGGATGGGCATGGGGAACCCCACCGCGACCCTAATAGAGGATAAAAGCGGGAGATAATGAATGAATGAATTTAATTAAAAGGTGTTTTAATTAAAATTGAATTGTCTGAGACCAGCCTACTTGATTTCACTCTGCTGTTAGAAAGCGTTCTGTAATTCACGTTAACACCAATAGATGGCGCTAAACAACCAACATCCAAAAACCACCTCCTTCGAGCCGGATTCGAACCAGCGACCTAAGGATGACAACGTTTGCCACTACAGTCCTCCGCTCTACCAACTGAGCTATCGAAGGGTACAGAAGTGACTGTAACTAAGTGACTTAGTAACTAAAAACGAATTATTTTGTAATCAATAGACTTAACACGATAAATACTACATTTAGGCATTAACGATGCACATTGTGTTATTTAGGTGGTTACAAAACCCAAATTACAAAGTACTACATGGGTCAGCACCAGCATACACACTCAATGGCCATTTTATTAGGTACAAGTAATTGACAGTGAGAGTAATTGGGAAAGTAAAAGCATTTACATTTAGTCATTTAGCCGACGCATTTATCCAAAGCAACTTACAAATGAGAACCTCACAAGTCAGTGGCTATGAAGAAACCCAACTACACTGTAAAATAATCAAACCTGATTGTTATTTGATGCTGCACCCCCCCCCTTTTATTTATTTATTTATTTATTCTACAACAGGTATTTGTAAAAAGGTGCGTCTTCAGTGGTTTCTTAAAACTGCCTAGTGATTCTGCCTTACGGACAGAGTTGGGAAGATCGTTCCACCATTTTGCAGTGGAGAACACCACAGAGTTAGCTCCCTGGTGAGGTGAAATTACCAAGACACATTTAATGTATCTATTTAAAAAAATAATTAAATTATTATTATATCTATCTATCTATCTATCTATCTATCTATCTATCTATCTATCTATCTATCTATCTATCTATCTATTTATATTAAAGGTGGCTTAGTGGTTAGCACATTCGCCTCTCAGCACTAGGGATTCCCGGTTCGAATTTCCTCCCACAGTCCAAAAACATGGATCAAGTCAATGGAATTCTCAAAATTGCCCCATATAGAGTGTGTCTGTGTGAGTGCGTGTGTGCCCAGCAATGGATTGGCGCCCTGTCTTGGGTCTATCTGCCCAGCGCCCAAGACGTTCTCCCCTGGATGGGCATGGGGAACCCCACCCCCACCCCCGCGACCCTAATATAGGATAAAGCGGGAGATAATGAATGAATGAATATTAAAGGTGGCTTAGTGATTAGCACATTCACCTCTCAGCGCTAGGGATTCCCAGTTCGAATCCCCATCTGGGTGCAGTTTCCATGTTCTCCCCGTGTCCGCGTGGGATTCCTCTGGGTTCTCCGGTTTCCTCCCACAGTCCAAAAAACATGGATCAAGTCAATTGAGTTCTCCAAATTGCCCCATATAGAGTGTGAGTGAGTGAGTGAGTGTGTGCCCAACGATAGATTGGCGCCCTGTCCTGGGTGTATCTGCCCAGCGCCCGAAATGTTCTTCCCTGGATGGTCATGGGGAACCCCACCGTGACCCTAATAGAGGACAAAGCGGGAGATAATAAATGAATGAATATACCTATTAAATGTAATAGAAATAGAGATCAGTATGTACATGTAGCACGTGTTATAGGTAACACAGTGGCCACATTAACTAAAGCTCTATCCGCATAAATCACTAGACCACAACAATAGTCTTCTCTTTAAAGGTTGGACCAGTATCAATCTCTCTATAGGCTCGGTAAGGAGGGCTGAGACGAACAAGAAACACAACAGACCAAATTGTACAGAAACAGTGCAATCATGGATTTATTTACAGCAAAAGCAAAAGAATTTGAACTCTCGCTATGACTGAAGTATGCAAATGATGAAAGAGGAAAAAAAAAGAATAATCAAAATATAAAACAAAACATACCGTGGGTCTATGGAATAAATTTCCTGAATTTTGTTATCGAAAACGTCTTACAAATTATATAAACCACTGTAACTTTCACAGTAATTAGATTCAGTATAGTCACAAAGAAAATAAATAAATTGAATTAACTTAAATGGTAATTCAAACAAAAAGATGTTCACTCCATATAGTATAATGGTTCAGATCTAAAACAGACTCAATAAAGTTCCTTTCATTCAGTAACAGTCGAATGTCTTTTTTTTTCCTTTCTTTTCCACCAATATATGAGATCAGTCAGTTTGTAAAAGTAAATGTAAATTAATCTTCACTACCCAGGTAGACTAATAATCTGTGTGCATGTGTGTGCGTTACTGGTGTTGACTCTCCACTGCGCACGTCTCTCACTCTTCCTGCACGTTTTTTTGGGAAACCGCGTGCTTCACTCGCACAGCACTCTGGGAAACGTAGTCTTGGGTTGGCTCGCCATCCCGCATTCGGGAAAGTTCTCTCACTTTAGTTTCTTCTCGTACAAAAATAAAAAAAAACAACCGGAGCCTCTCTTCACCACGCGCAAACTGGCGAAAGTTTTCCCAACTCGAATCAAAACAAACAGAAAAACTGATATGGGGTGTTTCTGGTCACTTTCTCCTCAATAACCAAGTTCTAACTTAAAGTTAACTCTGCAAATATGGCTCTCCTTCAGCTTCAGAAAAAACGCGTTCTCACTCAGCATGCTCAGAAAAAAACGAGAAGGGGGCAAGAGAGAGAGAGAGGGGCGGGAGGGGCTAATGCCCATACTCCACAGAATGGCTCAGCAATAAGCAATGGAGTGCTCATTTTAACAGGGTTACATCCTCCCCACCTAAAATCAACATGCGTCCCTGCATGTTACTTTAACCTACATCACCAATCTAAATTAACTCAAGGTTTTCAGGGCTCAAAGCTTGGGTAAAAGCTTTATCCAGTCCGCTAAATAAAGACTGCATTACTAATATTAGAGGGTTTCCCAGGGACTGATAAGTAAGCCTTTCTGGAACTGATCTCTGCCTCATAGACCTCCTCAACTCTGCCCCTTCCAAAGACTCTGGCTGAACAGTTACTGGTTCAGTCTCAGCCGGTGTAACTGATGGACACTCAGATTGTGTCACAGAAACATCATCGATATCATCATGTTTAGCCTCTACAGATACAGGTTGGGCTGTTTCTGAAAAACTATTAGGCAAACAGGGTAAGGTTGACCCTTCACTCATGTCATTTTGATTTGTTCTCTTGAACTACTCGCACTTGGGGCTCTGTGTCGGAAAGAGTCTCATCAAAGATTTCAGTGGTGTGTGGAACTTCATTTGTGACACTACAGGGTTCTAACCCTTTGGGACAGAAAGCTTCAGCATCTGGATTTAGACTTTGAACCTGCTTTTCTTCTGCAATTGGATATGTCTTTGTACGAATCACAATGTCATCTTTTAGAAAGAATCTTTGAATAGGACCATCTTCCTCATCGGTATCATCACCTACAGACTCACACATTTCTTCCCCTACCAAACTCTCTAAAACATCAGCATCTCTTTGAGTAGGGGGTAGTTCAACCTCAGCTACCTCAATGTCCTCATTTGTCTCTGGCACCTGAGTCAAAAATCCTCAAGGCAATAATAAGTCTCTATGTAATGTTCTTTCTGGTCCTCCAGAAGCTCTTGGAGTGACAACATACACAGGTGAATCAGCAATTCGCTTCACAACTTTGTAAATGTCACGACTCCATTTGTCACTTAGTTTATGCTTTCCTCTTAGTCCCACGTTACGGACAAGGACGCTATCCCCAGGTTCCAGGACTGACTCACGAACTCTCTTGTTATAGTGCACTCTGTTTCTAGAAGCAGTAGCCTCACTATACCAGGAGCCTCTCTTCACCACGTGCAAACTGGCGAAAGTTTTCCCAACTCGAATCAAAACAAACAGAAAAACTGATATGGGGTGTTTCTGGTCACTTTCTCCTCAATAACGAAGTTCTAACTTAAAGTTAATTCTGCAAATATGGCTCTCCTTCAGCTTCAGAAAAAACGCGTTCTCACTCAGCATGCTCAGAAAAAAACGAGAAGGGGGCAAGAGAGAGAGAGAGGGGTGGGAGGGGCTAATGCCCATACTCCACAGAATGGCTCAGCAATAAGCAATGGAGTGCTCATTTTAACAGGGTTACATCCAGAATAAAATAAATTAAAAACTACTCAATTATGTACATGACATATAATACAGAGGGGAGACGATATGAAAAAACATCAGTTCTGAGTGCAGTTGTTCGTACCTGATTGTGATTGGTTAGGAGTCTGATGGCCTGGGGGGGAGAACCTTTTGTGAGGAGCCAGATGCTCTGGTACCTTTTCCCAGATTGCAGGAGGGTAAAAAGTGTGTGTGTGTGTGCTAACAGCCTACTTGATTTCACTGTGGTGTTACAACATGGGCTGTAATTCACATCAGCAGGGGTGTTTTTAGGGTTTACAAACATCAGGGGCTTTAGCCCAGATCCGTTATTCCCCCTCTGTCCTCTTTAAAAATTGCCCTTTCATGAGAGTATTTATCCATTTTTCAAACTGTTGTTACATTAATTTTGTTTGATCATTCATTAGTTCATTCATTCATTATCTCCCGCTTTATCCTCTATTAGGGTCGCGGTGGGGTTCCCCATACCCATCCAGGGGAGAACATCTCGGGCGCTGGGCGCTGGACCCAGGATGGGCCGCCAATCCATCGCTGGGCACACACTCACTCACACAGACACACACTATATGGGGCAATTTTGAGAATTCTATTGACTTCATACATGTTTTTGGACTGTGGGAGGAAACCGGAGAACCCAGAGGAAACCCACGCAGACACGGGGAGAACATGTAAACTTCACCCAGATGGGGATTCGAACCGGGAATCCCTAGCGCTGAGAGGCGAACGTGCTAACCACTAAGCCACCGTGCCACCCATTCATTAGTTATATTGGAGAAAATTAAATATCCGCTTTATCCAAATTAGGGTCGTGGTGGGGTTCCCCATGCCCATCCAGGGGAGAACATTTTGGGCGCTGGGCAGATACACCCAGGACAGGGCGCCAATCCATCGCTGGGCACACACACTCACTCACACATACACACTCTATATGGAGAACTCAATTGACTTGATCCATGTTTTTGGACTGTGGGAGGAAACCGGAGAACCCAGAGGAGACCCACGCGGACACGGGGAGAACATGGAAACTCCACCCAGATGGGGATTCGAACCGGGAATCCCTATCACTGAGAGGAGAACATGCTAATCACTAAGCCACCATGCCGCTCGTGTTATTTAATATATATATAAATGTTTTGTTGTATTTGTTGTTAGGACGGATGACGTCCTGTGGACAGAGATATTTCAGCTCTGTACCCTTCGATAGCTCAGTTGGTAGAGCGGAGGACTGTAGAGGTTCACGTTGTCATCCTTAGGTCGCTGGTTCGAATCCGGCTTGAAGGAAGTTTTTTTTATTGTAAATTTCATTTAAATGTATTGAGAAAATAATGACAGCTGACGTCATATTGATTTTATAAGCTGGGAAATCTAAAATGGCGAACAATATCTTGTTATTTTAAATATATATATAAAAACTCCTTCGAGCCGGATTTGAACCAGCGACCTAAGGATGACAGTGTGAACCTCTACAGTCCTCCGCTCTACCAACTGAGCTATCGAAGGGGACAGAGATAAAATATCCCGGTCAACAGGACACCATGCAAACAAAACATTTATCATTTTTTAAATGACTAAAATAAGGTTCTGTCCTGGGTCTATCTGCCCAGCGCCCGAGACGTTCTCCCCTGGATGGGCATGGGGAACCCCCTCCGCGACCATAATAGAGGATAAGTCGGAGATAATGAGAGCAGGAGAGCAGGTGAGATCCTCTGCCAGATGAACTCCAAAGAACTTGGTCTTCTTGACGATCTCCACAGCAAAGCTGTCGATGTTCAGTGGAGAGTGATCACGCTTTGTCCTCCTGAAGTGAACAACCATTTGTTCTTGGTCTTCAGTTGGTTCTAGACCAGTCTGGAAGTCGATGTACTCCCTCTCTGTGCGCTGTCACATTGTTCTTGCTGATAACAACCACCGCGGCTGTGTCGTCTGCGAACCTGATGATGTGGTTCGCGTCGAGTGAACGGCAGTGGACTGAGCACACAGCCCTGAGTGATCACGCTTTGTCCTCCTGAAGTCAACAACCATCTCTTGAGTCTCAACCATCTCAGAGACAGCTTGTTGGTCCGTAAGCCGATGTACTTCCTCGGAGATCCTCGGGTCGCCTACAAACTTGATCATGTGCTTGAGCCGAGTGAACGGCAGTGGACTGAGCACACAGCCCTGAGGTGTTGAATACTAAACTGAAGTCGTATACTTAATATTTACTATATTATCTTGTATTTATTGTCTTTTTTGCACTTTATAATGGGTTGTGTAGTTGCTGCTCTGTGTCGCACCTTGTTCCCGGAGAACGCCGTTTCATTCCACTGTATACTGCACACCACTTTATATTGTCGGAATTACAAATAAAATACTTGAAGAGTTGAATAAGTTTAAATAAGAGGCAGTCTCAGTGAGAATTGTACATATATTATTTAATATTTAATCTATTTAGGGCGACAGGCTTTTGTACAGCACAATTTGCATAATTTATTAATACCGTTTGTGTACAACCACAAAAACCATGACATTAGATATTTTTGTTTTGTTTTCCAGTGCACACTGAGTGTAAAACCAGACAGATTATACAAGCATATCTCTGTACAGTCAGCATACATTGTATTGTAGATTATAATTTCCGTTCCTCCCTCCTCCCCCTCCCCCCCCCTCACGCCACGATGTCTCTCTTCCCGACGAGTCTGCACACGAAAATATTATGAAGAAACCACCTACGAAACATGCAACATCCAAAGTGAGTATATCACAGATCTCCAGATACAACTGGTGTGGGCAGGGTCACCTTTAGATCGGTTCTCGACACAATTCACTCCCGTGTCTGCTGTGCAAGTCGTGTTCAGATATGTTTTTCGTCTTTTTGGACAGGTACAGGAGGCCGTCGACCTCTAAACTGGGCCGGGCGAACGGCACACGGGCCGAGCATCACTCGCACCCGTATCCAACTCCAACCGCGAAACCAATAAGAGGGTCCTATCCGTAGAAAAGAAAGCTTGTTCTATTTACAGGATTAAAAAAGACACGTGGGGGGTAGAAACTATTTCCATGCACTGATTTCTCAAAGTAAAGCTGGTTAAATAGGAACGATAATAAAATAAATACTATGCATCGTGTATTTGAGGAGGTGGTGGTGGTGCGTTATGGGGATGGAAGGACTTTGTACATGTTCCCGGGTGCGAACGTAGTCGTTTAATGGCCGAGTGAAGGGGCTCGTGAACACACATTTGGAAGTCTGATTCCAATCTTTAATATCCATCCGAACGTATGTACACCTGGACGCAAGCTCGGGAAATGGAAAGGATTGTAACCTGCATAATAGAACAGAAACCTGAAAACAGCGTCCCGTTTATTTTTCCGTGGATTAACTCAAGAAAGTACACAAAACGCCTACAAAAATAGAAAAAGAGTTTTTTTTTTTTTTTTTTTTTTTTGCTTGTTTTAATAATGTTTAATAGGTAAAATACCAGATGCACTGAGGTTGCATAGCATTGCTTATGTCCTGTGGATTTGGCCAGGGTTTGGCACCGATTCAAAGTTCCCCAGAACCAGGCCTTCAAGTGTGGAATCCTGCACAACCAAAGGGAAAGAAACGGGAACGTGTGGAATAACGTGAGGCGGCGTCGGGCTTTTGATGATTCCTGCCATTGCAAAATGAATATGGCATCTTCTAATTAATATAGAATATTTTTTCAAAGTTTCAATAAACACACGGATAACGGATAATAAGAAACACTAATGGCACGTTAAATCAATGTATTTCACCGTTTTTCTCCATGGCAACAGTTTTAAAACAGGCAGTACAGAACTTAGTTGGTGTAGTTGAGCAGACCCATGGGATTCAGCATTTAATTCCAGCCCTCCATCTGAAATTGTATCATTCATCCATTATCTTCCGCTTTATCCTCTATTAGGGTCGTGGGGGGGTTCCCCATGCCCATCCAGGGCAGAATGTTTCAGGCTCTGGGCAGATACACCCAGGACAGGGCACCAATCTAACACTGGGACACTCATTCACACAGACACACTCTATATGGGGCAATTTAGAGTGGTCAAAACACCTTGAATCCATGTTTTTGGACTGTGGGAGGAAACCGGAGAACTCGGAGGAAACGTTTACCTCTCAGCGCTGAGGATCCAGGTTCAAATCCCGATCTGGGTGGAGTTTCCATGTTTCCACGGGGTGTCTGCATGGGTTTCTTCCGGGTTCTCCGGTTTCCTCCCACTGTCTAAAAACATACCTTGAATCCAAGGTACTGTATATTCATTCATTATCTTCCGCTTACATTGCCATGTTTACTAGGATTGTTGGGGGGGGGGGGGGGTTGGATTTCAGGGTGCCAATCTATCACTGGGCACACACTCACTCACACATACACACTCTATATGGGGCAATTTAACGCATTCAATTTACCTTGATCCAATCCATGTTTCTGGACTGTGGGAGGAAACCAGAGAACCAGGAGCAAACTTGGGCAGACACGTGGAGAACATGGAAACTCCATCCAGATTGGGATTCGAACCTGGAATCCCCAGCACTAAGAAAGAGCTAACCACTAACACACTGTCCACTAAGCCACCGTGCTGCCTAATGGTAAACTGAATGCTCTAAATTGCCCCTATATAGTGTATCTGTGTGAGTGAGTGTGCCGAGCAATAGTTTGGCGCCCTGTCCAGGGGAAATCTGCCCAGCGCCCGAAAACGATCTTCTCTGGATGGGCATGGGGAACCCAGAAGACGGGCGGAAGACGATGGATGAATTAATTTGGGCTCCAATAGACAAGTCCAGTGCCTATTTAAAAAGTAAAAGTGTCGGTGAGGGTGGCGGCGGCGCTTTTCCTGTGCTAGGAAATCTAAGGACATCAGCTGAGGGCATCTCCACATCACGAGAATCAAATGTTTGCTAATAATATAGCTATAAAATATGTGTAAGTATTCTTTAAATCCACTAATACAATCTCTTTAGCCAACAACATTGTAACATCTGAGGGGACAAATAGAGCTAATGATAAATGTCTCTAATAAATAAAGAATCTATCTTACAAAAATAACATGAGATACATTTTTCTTCTACCCTAATCTTCAAATAGTGATAGTGTGCATTAATACACAATGTTTCAGGACTGAGGATGTGGCGGTTCCAAGAACAGATGCTGCAGTGTACTCATAAATCAAATATACGTTTAATAAAACATTTCCCTTTATCTAGTCTTCAATGACTCAGTGACATGTGTTAAGATGAAGTTGTACACGTACTGGTGTGTAAGCCTTGTGGTTGAGTGTAATTGTCTGTGACTGAGTAAACATGAAGGTACCCACATTGCACCCACGACTTTTCCCATTTTGTGCTTCTACATCACTAACCTTCCACCAGGAGGATCATGGGACGTCTCAATTTCACGTGTATTTCACTTATAATCATATTCTTCTATCGTTGTTGTCTGCTTTTCTTCTCCCGCGATTTTCTAAGCTAAGGAATCGGTCGAACCGTTCCCAAGATATTCCCCGTCTTTCCGGGCCAAAATTCCCATTCACTTTGCATTACGGTGATTTTCGCACTCCTGTAATTCGGGCGATTTTTAAGCTACGGAAACGAAATTGGTCGGAGTTGGAGGTGGTTGTAGTCTGATCAGTCTTGAGAAATCGCAGAATGATCTCACTTTTCTTTCCCACCTGATCACTCATAAAAGTTGGCTTAGTTCATTTACTTTAGGAAAAAATTGAATTTTCAAAGCGGGGTAACTCGGGCAATTTTGAGCTACGAAGACAAAATTGGCCGGACATGAAGACAGTCAGATCGGTCTTGTGATGTCGCAGAGTGATCGCACTTTTCTTTCCCGCCCGATCACTCTTTAAAGTTGGCTAGGTTCATTTCCTATAGAAAAAAATTTCATATTCAAAGTGGAGTAACTCGGGACATTTTTAAGCTACGAACATGAAATTGGCTGAAGATGGAGGTGGCTCCAACCAGATTGGTCTTGTGAAATTGCAAAATGATCGCACTTTTCTTTCCCACCTGATCACTCATCAAAGTTGGATTAGTTTATTTCCTAAAGGAAAAAAATCTAAATTTTAAAGTGGAGTAACTTGGTCAAATTGTAAGCAAAAAAACAAAAAACAAAAATGGCTCGAGTTGGAGACATCTCCAACCAGATGGCTCTTGTGAAATTGCACCATGATCGCACTTTTCTTTCCCGCCTGGTCACTCTTCAAATTTGGCTTAGATAATTTCCAATGGCAAAAAAAAATATTTTTAAAGGGGAATAACTCGGGCAATTTTTGAGCTACGAACACGAAATACGCCATGTTCTGAGTGATCTGCTCAGTCAGCCACGCCCATTTTTTCTCTTATTTACTTATTCTCTTATAGTTTGCAGTATTCTAAACAGTCCAGGCCATTGATGTGACCACGTCCGCTATTTTTACCTCCCATAGAAAATGAACTAGGCCGACTTTGAAGAGTTCTAAGAAGTGAGAGCAAAGTGCGATCACTCTTTGATTTCACAAGACCAGTCTGGCTGCAGCCAACTCCAACTCCAGCCTATTTTGTTTTTTTAGCTTAAAAATTGGCAGAGGTACGGGAGAACGAAAATCACCATGATGCAAAGTGAATGGGAATTTTGGCTCGGAAAAACAGGAATATCTCGGGAACGTTTCGACCGATTCCTTGGCTGTATATAAGCACTCTTCTCACCAATGAGCTGGACGTGTCCTGCGAAAATCGTGTCGTGATCGTGAAAATCGTGAAAATTGTGGGAGAAGAAAACAATGGAGTAATAAAAATCGCATAACAATAGTGTTATTGCCATATATGGCAATGACGATAATGATTGCCATATATGGCAATCACACTATTAAATATACTTACTATATTGGCAGATAATTTTATTGGAATTACGTAAATTCTTCCTTGATTTAAGTTTAAGTTTGATTTTTTATATTATGGACGTATATGATTTGGGACATCCCAATTCTAATCTGCTGAGGCAGCACAACCTGGTCCTCCCTTCCACCTAGTCAGGTCAGTTTAAACTTCACCTTTAAACCACTCATTTCACCCTGGTCTAGTTCTAGTTCTACTGAAGCACACCGTATGTCGGGAGGTTAAACTCCAGTGCCTGGTTGGCTCTTCGCAAGTCTTCTAGGTCTGGATTTGGGCCGTGGTGGCCAGAAGCTTGTGCCAGCTGACCACCCGCTTGCGCAGGTCCATCTTGTCCAGCCACACGTAGGCCTCGCCGATCAGCGTTTTCTTCACGAACTTGCCCCCGTTCGAGACGAGGAAGAGCTGTGAGGAAAACCAAATCGTGTTAGACGGGAGTTAAAACGTTCATAAGAGCAATGATGACATCATGCTATCGATCATATGCCTCTCTCCGAGAACTAAATGGAGACTCATTAAAGGGTTTCTTCAAACTCACGGAAAAATACCAAAATAAAGCATGAAACACACAAAAAAAAGTTTTTTAACAATATTTTAGTCAAAGTAAGGAAAGCGACTATTTGGGCGGCACGGTGGCTTAGTGGTTAGCATGTTCGCATCTCAGTGCTGGGGATTCAGGTTCGAATCCCAATCTGGGTGGAGTTTCCATGTTCTACCTGTGTCCGTGTAGGTTTCCTCTGGGTTCTCTGGTTTCCTCCCACAGTCCAAAAACATGGATTTAAGGTGAATCGGCTGCTCTAAATTAGCCCTATGTGTGTCCTGTACCTGGATTCTACATCATTTATAATTCAAATGCTTTAATGAACTTTCATTCATTCATTATCTTCCGCTTACTCCTCTACTAGGATCGGTTCCCCACGACCATCCAGAGGAGAACGCTTCGGGTGCTGGGCAGATACACCCAGGACAGGATGCCAATCTATCACTGGGCATACAGGCATACACTCTTTCATACAGACACACTCTATATGGGGCAATTTGGAGAATTCAATTCACCTTGATCCAAGTTTTTGGACTGTGGGAAGAAACTGGAGAACCCAGAGGAAATCCACGCGGACACGGGGAGAACATAGAAACTCCACCCAGATTTGGATTCGAACCGGGAATCCCTAGCGCTGAGAGGAGAACATACCAACCACTAAACCACTGTACCGTCGCTTATTATATTTATATCATATTTATTCATTCATTCATTATCTCCCGCTTTATCCTCTATTAGGGTCGCGGTGGGGTTCCCCATGCCCATCCAGGGGAGAACGTCTCGGGCGCTGGGCAGATACACAGGGCGCCAATCCATCGCTGGGCACACACTCACTCACACAGACACACTCTATATGGGGCAATTTTGGAGAATTCAATTGACTTGATCCATGTTTTTGGACTGTGGGATGAAACCGGAGAACCCGGAGGAAACCCACGCGGACACGGGGAGAACATGGAAACTCCACCCAGATGGGGATTCGAACCAGGAATCCCTAGTGCTGAGAGGCGAACATGCTAACCACTAAGCCACCATGCCGCCTATATTATATTTAATTATATTTATTTTTTTATTCATTATCTTCCACTTAAACCAATATTAGGGTCGTGGGGGGGTTCCCATGCCCATCCAGGGGAGAACTTTTCAGGTGCTGGGCAGATACACCCAGGACAGGACGCCAATCTATCACTGGGCACACACTCACTCACACACAACACAAACACAAAAATGGGGCAATTTAGAGCATTCAATTTACCTTGCATCCATGTTTTTGGACTGTGGGAGGAAAACCTGGAGAAAACTCCACCCAGATTGGGATTCATACTGCTGAGAATGTTAAGCACTATGCCACCAAGGCGGCCTCAGCTGAATTTATTATCAGCCAATTAATTACAATATTTTTAAACTTATTTTATATTATTTTTGACTAATAAGCAGCAAGATTTCAAAAAAATTATAATTATTAAATTAGTTCACACCCGGCGGCATGGTGGCTTAGTGGTTAGCACGTTCGCTTCTGAGCACTAGGGATTCCCGGTTCCAATCCTAATCTGGGTTCAGTTTCCATGTTCTCCCTGTGTCTGCGTGGGTTTCCTCCGGGTTCTCCCGTTTCCTCCCACAGTCCAAAAACATGGATCAAGTCAATTGAGTTCTCCAAATTGCCCCATATAGAGTGTGTCTGTGTGAGTGAGTGTGTGCCCAGTGATAGATTGGCACTCTGTCCTGGGTGTATCTGCCCAGTGCCCGAAACGTTCTCCCCTGGATGAGCATGGGGAACCCCCCCGCGACCCTAATATAGGATAAAGCGGAATATAATTGATGGATGGATAGTTCACACCCCATTCACTGAGGGTATAGAATAATGGCATTAATAAATTACGGTACAGTGCATTTCAGGTCAAGTGAGCATCATAGAACATTCAGCCCCATGGAATAAAGTAACGTGAATTCAATTGATCTAAGAGTGGAGAGTGCACAAAATCGAATCTCTCAAATGTAATGTGGTGGGGTACACGGAATGTCATTACACAGCTTTTTTACATAATCACTTTAAAAGTTGAGCTGAGTGTAACAGATGAGTGTGTAAGTTTAAGGTGTTATCATGCTGTGGGTTGTGTGTAATCTGGCGGCATGGTGAAACTGACGGGACATCGCATTATTGAATCACAAAAACATTGGTGTAAAGTGGTTCAAAGAAATGTAAATTGGTCGTAAAGAACGTACGCAAAAGTCTAGACATCGTGTTTAAGGTACATTGGGATTTATTTACATTGTTGCTATATTAGTATATATATATATTAGTAGGGGTGTGGTAGCTCAGTGGTTAGGGTGTTGGGCTATCAATCTGAAGGTTGGCGGTTCAAATCCCAAGTCCACTGAAGTTACCAATGTGGGTCCTTGAGCAAGACCCTTAACCCTCATTGCTCCAGGGATGTTGTGATTAACCCTGTGTTCACCTTGTAAGTTGCTTTGGATAAAAACGTCTGCTAAATGTAAATGTATTAAAATTACAGGCCACATCTCATTATCTTCTGCTTAATCCTTTACTAGGGTCGCAGGGGGTTCCCATGCCCATCCAGGGGAGAACGTTTCGGGCGCTGGTTTGGGCGCAGATACACCCAAGACAGGGCACCAATCTATCGCTGCACACACTATACAGTATAGGGGCAATTTAGATCAGCCATTCATTAATTTCATCTTATTATCTTCTGCTTAACCCTCTACTAGGGTCAGAGTCGGGGGGGAAGTCCTCATGCCCATCCAGGAAAGAACCTCACACAAACACACACACTCTATATAGGGCAACATCTCTAATCTCATTAGTAATCCTATACTAGGGACTAGGGCCACGGGGGGGACCTATCCAGGGGAGAACGTTTCGGGCGCTGGGCAGATACACCCAGGACAGGGCGCTAATCCATCACTGGGCACATTCACTCACACAGACACTCTATACGGGGCAATTTTATCTAATCTCATTATTTTGCCTAATCCTCTACAAGGGACAAGGGTTGCAGTGGGGTTCTCACCCATCCAGGGAAGAACGCCTTGGCAACCTCTATCTCTCACACACACACACTACATAGGGCAATTTCTCTTCTCATTATTTTCCAGTAATCCTATACTAGGGACAAGTGTCATGGGGGGGGGGTTGCCCATGCCCATCCAGGGGAGAACGTTTCAGGCACTGGGTAGATACACCCAGGACAGGGTGCCAATCTAACACTGGACACACACTCACTCACACAGACACACACACACACACACTATAGAGGGGCAATTTCATCTAGTCTCATTATCTTCGGCTTAATCCTTTATTAGAGGCAAGGTTTGCAGTGGGGTTCTCCATGCCCATCCACAGGAAAATGTTTGGGGTAAACCAGATAGGGGCAATTTAGATCAGCCAATTTACCTTGGATTGTGCTTGGAAACCCACGCGAACATGGGGAAAAACTTTGAAACCCCACCCAGATCTAGATCTCGAATACTGAGAGGTGGACATGACAACCGTCTAGGCGACACGGTGGCTTACTGGTTAGCATGTTCTCTTCTCAGCCCTGGGGATCCAGGTTCGAATCCCAATCTGGGTGGAGTTTCCATGTTCTCCCCGTGTCCGTGTGGGTTTCCTCCGGGTTCTCCGGTTACCCCCTCCAGAGTTTAAAAGATGGATTCAACAATTCTCTAAATTGCATATAGAGTGTGTCTGTGTGAGTGAGTGTGTGCCCAGTGATAGATTGGCGGCCTGTCCTGGGTGTATCTGCCCAGCGCCCGAAACATTCTCCCCTGGATGGGCATGGGAACACCCCCTCACGACCCTAATAGAGGATTAAGCGGAAGATATGGATAAACAACCACAATACTAAGTTTATTATAGCACTAGAGTTACACTGAACTGAACCTGGATAGAAAAATAACCCTTAGTAAATCACTTTAATCAATGTTTACCACATTCTGACCTATTCTGGGGAAAAAGAACGGCTAAAGAACGTCAGGAGCAGTTTACAGTGAGGAAAAGGTCATAGAGGTGTTAAATGTTGTAAAAGTGCTTATGCACTTCTTTAATTTGCTGACTCACGTCCTATTCAGCTACCATTACAGAGCTCAGAGTACTTTCTGAGCCCTAACGAGATTCTTGGGAGAAGTTGCTATATATATATATATATTCATTATCTTTCACTTAATCCTCTTCTAGGGTCGCGGGGGGGTTCCCCATGCCCATCCAGGTGAGAATGTCTCGGGCGCTGGGCAGATACGCCCAGGACAGGACGTCAATCTATCACTGAGCACACACTCACTCACACAGATACACTCTATATGGGGCAATTTGGAGAATTCAATTGACCTTGATCCATGTTTTGGACTGTGGGAGGAAACCGGTGAACCCGGAGGAAACCCACCTGGACTCATTCATTCATTCATTATCTCCCGCTTTATCCTCTAGTAGGGTCGCACTGTGGTTCCCCATGCCCATCCAGGGGAGAACGTTTCAGGCGCTGGGCAGGTACACCCAGGACAGGGCACCAATCCATCGCTGGGCACACACTCACTCACACAGACACACACTATATGGGGCAATTTTGGAGAATTCAATTGACCTTGATCCATGTTTTGGACTGTGGGAGGAAACCAGAGAACCCGGAGGGAACCCACGTGGACTCATTCATTCATTCATTATCTCCCACTTTATCCTCTAGTAGGGTCGCACTGTGGTTCCCCATGCCCATCCAGGGGAGAACGTTTTGGGCGCTGGGCAGGTACACCCAGGACAGGGCGCCAATCAATCGCTGGGCACACACTCACTCACACAGACACACTCTATATGGGGCAATTTTGGAGAATTCAATTGACCTTGATCCATGTTTTGGACTGTGGGAGGAAACCGGAGAACCCGGAGGAAACCCACGTGGACTATTCTGAGTAAAAAGAACGGCTAAAGAACGTCAGGAGCAGTTTACAGTGAGGAAAAGGTCATAGAGGTGTTGAATGTTTAAATAAAATACTCAATGCTGCTGCACTTCTTTAATTTGCTGACTCACGTCCTATTTAGCTTACAGAGCTCAGAGTACTTTCTGGGCCCTAACGAGATTCTTGGGGGAAGGTTCTGGTTACCTGAATGGAATGTCCAGTGGGATTCATGCAAAAGCGGAAGGTTTCGTTGAAGGACGGCTCGCGATCGTGACGACACACTCGCGTCTTCTTCTTAATGATCCTTTTCTGAGTCGCTATGTTTACAATGTAGAGCTTCACATACATATCTGTTAACCGAGGGATGGAGAGTTTAAGAGTAAGCACGGAACACGTACAGAACTAACAGATCTTATTAAAGAGTACATAGACACGTATGTCGAAAACGTTTGTTACCTGGCAGGTGCTCGGGAGATTTGAATTTGTAAGTGATGTTTCGGCATTGAAGGATCTCCAGGACCAGATGTTCTCCCTCAGTCTTCATCTCCTTCTTCAGAGCAATCTTTATTTCCCCCATCACTTGAGTTTTACCTGAAAAAAAAGAAAACATGGTCGCAATAATGCAAAAAGACACTAGAGGACGTGTATTCTTGTGATTAAATCATTATATTTCCTAGATTACGGCGTAGAGCGGTGTCTACTCTACTAGGGTCATGGGGGGAAGGGGGGGTTCCCCATGCCCATCCAGGGGAGAACGTTTCGGACGCTGGGCAGATACACCCAGGACAGGACACCAATCTATCACTGAGCACACTCACTCACACAGACACACACTATATGGGGCAATTTAGAGCATTCAATTTACACTGAATCCATGTTTTTGGACTGTAGGAGGAAACCGGAGAACCTGGAAGAAACCCACGCGGACACGGGGAGAACATGGAAACTCCACCCAGATTGGGATTCGAACCTAAATCCCCAGCGCTGAGAGGAGAACATGCTAAACACCAAGTCACCGTACCACCAAACGTCTATATATAATATATATTGTCTATTATTACTAATTAAATGATCATTCAACCATCCATTATCTTCCGCTTAATCCTCTATTAGGGTCGTGGGGGGGGGGGGGGGGGTGGGGGGGGTTCCCCCATGTCCATCCAGGGGAGAACGTTTCGGGCACTGGGAAGATACACCCAGGACACACACACTCTACATGGGGCAATTTGGAGCATTCAATTGACATTGATCCCTGTTTGGGAGAACATGGAAACTCCACCCAGAGTGAGATTCGAACCTGGATCCCCAGCGCTGAGACAAACGTGCCAACCACTAAGCCAGCAAGGCACAGATGAGATCTTTCATTCATTCATTATCTTCTGCTTTATCCTCTATTAGGGTCGCGGTGGGGTTCCCCATGCCCATCCAGGGGAGAACGTCTCAGGCGCTGGGCAGATACACCCAGGAAAGGGCGCCAATCCATCGCTGGGCACACACTCACTCACACAGACACACTCTATATGGGGCAATTTTGAGAATTCAATTGACTTGATCCATGTTTTTGGACTGTGGGAGGAAACCGGAGAACCCGGAGGAAACCCACGTGGACACGGGCTTAGTTAACCACTAAGCCACCGTGCCACCCAGATGAGATCTTATTTAGGTGAAAGAATTTTAATAATAATAATAATAATAATAATAATTCATTCATTCATTCATTATCTCCCGCTTTATCCTCTATTAGGGTCGCGGTGGGGTTCCCCATGCCCATCCAGGGGAGAACGTCTCGGGCGCTGGGCATATACACCCAGGACAGAGCGCCAATCCATCGCTGGGTACACACTCACACACTCAAACACACTCTATATGGGGCAATTTAGAGAACTCAATTAACTTGATCCATGCTTTTGGACTGTGGGAGGAAACCGGAGAACCCGGAGGAAACCCACGCGGACACGGGGAGAACATGGAAACTCCACCCAGATGGGGATTCGAACCGGGAATCCCTAGCGCTGAGAGGCGAACGTGCTAACCACTAAGCCACCGTGCCGCCCAATAATAATAATAATAATAATAAAAATAGAATAAATAAAATAAAATAAAAATAGATAATTTACAGTATAACAACATGTAATTTAGGTGTGTTTTTGTGTGTGTGTGTGTGTGTGTGTTTGTGTTTGTGTGTGTTGCTTAATAATTCAGCAGCCCAAATGTCATCTTTGTTAGGGTGGAAATATTGTTCCTACATAATCCTCCCCCACAAACAAGCTACCTCCTGTTCTCACAGTCCAGAGTTTATTTAGTGAGTGTGTGTGTGTGTGAGAGAGAGCGAGAGAGAGAGAGAGAGAGAGAGAGAAAGAGAGAGAGAGAGAGAGAGAGAGAGAGAGAAAAGATGTAAAACATTACATGTGGTCCTTTTCATAAGAGTAGCCAATGAAGAGCCAGCAATCTGAGGTCAAAATACGTAGGAAATGTTTAGAGTAGCAGCTACACATTACTATTTCCCTGACAAAATGATGATGAATGAATGAATTTGCTTACCTTCTGTGTCTCCATGGAGTGACTGAACTGTATCTGTGCCGTTCGGAATCTTTCCACTATGTGAAACAAAATCAAATACAAATCAGCTTAACAAAAACATGAATCATTTATGCTTGATATTTTATCTAATAGCTAATATTTCAATAAAAAAATAACACAATACAGTAATTGCTTGAAACTGGGTCCTTGAGCCCCAATTTCTCATTTCACAAAGTCTCATTTCATGTACCACATGTGAAGCAAATAATAAAGTCTTCTTTAATCCTTGAATCAAATAGTATTGAATTGAATCTAATAGTATAGAATCAAGTAGTTTAAAGAACAGAAAAATCCAACAGTAACATTTTAGATAATTAATTAATAATATTTATTAGCTGCATTTATGAAGAGCTAATTCATGGCAAATAAAAAAAAAAAAAAAAAACGTTCGTAAGCAGTTCTATAAGCTACTGTAAATTAGGGCACCAGCTGATTTATTTATGTAATTATTTTATACACAATCGGACATTATCAGAGATGTGGTTCTGAAAGTATGGTGTGGCAATAAAAATCTACTAGGTCACGGGGGGTGGGGGGGTGGGGGGGTGGGGGGGTTCCCCTTACCCATCCAGAGGAGAATGTTTCGGGCACTGGGCAGATACACCCAGGACAGGGTGCCAATCTATCACTGGACACACACTCACTCACACAAACACACTCTATATGGGGCAATTTGGAGAACTCAATTGACCTTGATCCATGTTTTTGGACAGTGGGAGGAAACCGGAGAACCCGCAGGAAATCCACACGGACACGGAAAGAACATGGAAACTCCACCCAGATTGGGATTCGAACCGGGGATCCCTGGTGCTGAGAAGAGAACATGCTAACCACTAAGTCACCATGCCGCCCTCTTTGTATTAATTTGTATATTATTTTATATCCTCTTTGTAGATTCTGATTCTGCACCCCAAGCAACACACTATGTGGTAAACACACAGGGGCAAAAGCAAGTCTTATACTTCGTTCTGAAATTGTAGGTAACATGTTAGAGAAACCGGAAACCTGTTTGTCAGCGATCAGTGTGCACTTTAAAACCCGGTCTAGAATTCTTTGCAGAAGACCAACTTTATTAACGATTATGCTTTTAATAAATGCATTGATGAATCAAAGCTTGTTTTTTATTATTTACTCTTCTTCATATATCACAACACCATAAATGGGGCATCTGTGACGACTGCGATTTCTCCCCGGGGATTAATAAAGTATTCTGATTCTGACCCCGGGCGGCACGGTGGCTTAGTGGTTAGCACGTTCGCCTCTCAGCGCTAGGGATTCCCGGTTCGAATCCCCATCTGGGTGGAGTTTCCATGTTCTCCCTGTGTCTGCGTGGGTTTCCTCCGGGTTCTCCGGTTTCCTCCCACAGTCCAAAAACATGGATCAAGTCAATTGAATTCTCCAAAGTGCCCCATATAGAGTGTGTCTGTGTGATTGAGTGTGTGCCCAGCGATAGATTGGCGCCCTGTCCTGGGTCTATCTGCCCAGCGCCCGAGACGTTCTCCCCTGGATAGGCATGGGGAACCCCACCGCGACCCTAATAGAGGATAAAGCGGGAGATAATGAATGAATGAATGATTCTGACCCCAAGCACTGCACTATGTGGTAAACAGACAAGTCTTATGTTTTATTCGTAAATTGTGGGTATTTTCGCATTTTGGTGGTCTGTAGCAACTAAAGGTGAAATCTTAAGCAGGAATCCCAATCTGGGTGGAGTTTCCATGTTCTCCGGGTTCTCCGGTTTCCTCCCACAGTCCAAAAACATGGATCAAGGTCAATTGAATTCTCCAAATTGCCCCATGTAGAGTGTGTCTGTGTGAGTGAGTGTGTTGCCAGGGATAGATTAGCGTCCTGTCCTGGGTGTATCTGCACAGTGCCCGAAACGTTCTCCCCTGGTTGGGCATGTGGAACCCCCCCCCCGCGACCCTAGTAGAGGACAAAGCGGAAGATAATGGATGGATAGATATATTAACAAAAATGACCAAATGAGCGTCATTTTAAAAAGCCATATTTACATTTGCATTGAAACAAACTTACAATCTTGGAACTTGGAAGATGGCACTGTCCACCGCATTGGTTTCCCCCTCTTCCTCCAATAAGCTGAAGGCGCTGCCACTCAGTCCACTGTCCAGTGATGCTGCAGTAACAGGGGTATCAGATGATCTGTGACTGCGATGTGCTGGTGTAAACGTGTACTACTAGGTTACACAACTAAACTAAATATCAAGCTATGTAACTACAACGTACTGTAGACTGGAAGGGTAGAATGTACACACTGTGTAGCTATTGGGACTAACGGGGCTCTGGTTATTACTTAAATACTGGGTTTTATGAGCTCTAACTGTTTTTCTTGTCTGTTGATAATTTCCTGGAGGTGTCGTCAGCTCTTCATCCATGGTTCTGCTGAAG
Source organism: Corydoras sp. C115 (assembly GCA_019802505.1). NCBI lineage: Eukaryota > Metazoa > Chordata > Actinopteri > Siluriformes > Callichthyidae > Corydoras > Corydoras sp. C115. The sequence continues at coordinate 333,877 of JAFMOC010000137.1, forward strand.
CACTGCGGCTACGATTACTGGATGGAACCTGGATCACCTGATCATCACACAATCTGTACATGACTGTCCTACACTGTTGATGCTGCCTGGCCGCTCAAGGAGGATGAGTCCCCCACTGAGTCTTGGTCCTCACAAGGTTTCTTCCTTAAAATATCAACATAACAGGGAGTTTTTTCTTGCCACTGTCTCTTCAGCTTGCTCTTTGGGGGTTTAAAGGCTTATAACACTGTAAAGCTGCATTGCGACAATGTACTATTGTAAAAAGTGCTCTATAAATAAATAACTTAAACTTGAATTTGAACATGATTGCATGATTAACCGAAATGAAAACGTAGACAAAATATTGCAACATATATACAAAATATATAATATACTAATATTCAAGAGCACGCTTGTTTTCAAAGTCATGCCAGTGATTCCGATCACATTTTTTTTAAAAATAAGAAAGTTAATTTCCACAAATGAAAAATAAAGAGATGCAGACATGTGAAGCAAAAAGCACAAAAAAACGAACAACACACATACAAACAAACAAAATAGTTATAATAATTAATTAGTAATGTGTGTATTGACAAACTTATGTTAAGCATAAGCAGCTGTGTGTGCTTACAAAGTTTATTTGTGTGATATCTTTTATTACTAATGATTTTACCAGGACTAAACGGACATAATCCCACCCACAACACTTTCATGTCTAAAATAACTTTTAACCCTGCACTGCAATATTTGCACTAAAGCACAACCCACTTTATAATTCCATTTATAATTTCCATTATAATTCCATTGCACAGTGTATATACAGAGTTAAATTTCATTTTATCTTTATTTTTATCTTTATTCTTCTATTTTCTTATCCTTACAATTAACAATTAAACTTTCTGTGGAGAGGTCAGATAAAGAATTTCACTGCTGGCTGTACCATGTATATCTACGCATGTGACGAATAAACCTGATTCTGATTCTGATTCTGATTTTAAAACATGGATTCATGTGCCATAACTGGATTTATATAAAGTTAATGTACAAATTTACAAACAGATAAGTAATTAATTAGTCATGTGTGTATTGACCAATGCATGTTAAGCATATACAGCTGTGTGTGCAATTTTATTAATACAATCTATTTTATTACTAATATTTAATATATTAATAATATTATTTTTAAAATGTGGATTTATGTACCTCATTGAGATTTCTATAAAGTATATGTAATTTATGGTTATATACATACAATATATATATATTATACAACGTATATCTGTATATATATATGACGTATATGAGTGATGGTGATGCATGACTTTGGCATGAGACATAATTCATGTTCATAGCCTTTTTTGTACTCTCTAACAGCAATAAAAAAATTAAATATGACTATATTGACATTTCCACGAACGGCTTATTTTGGCATACAATGTGGATTTGCGAACAGTCCTTTAAAGCTTTTGAATTAGCTTTAAAACAGCTGTGATTTAATCAAAAGATCGAATAAATTACATTATAAAACAGGTAGATCCGTTCTTAAAATTTGATTGGTTTAGCGGTTTGTCCAGTTGTGACATAATTGACTATAATACACCCCTCTGCACGCTTTATGTTCGTATCAATGCGTGATCTACAATACATTATTTTCCTGATTTATTTTTCCTGAATTCTGTAATTTGGCCACTGGGGGGGGTTAGTATTTGATTGTTAGAGAAACCGGAAACCCTGTTACTCAGCGTTCACTTTAAAAAACTGGGAAAGACCAGTTTATTAAATAACGATAATAATAATTTATGAATTTATGAAGTTTTATTCCGCTACGCGTCGTGCATAATTACACCTCAATAATTAATGCCCTCTTCTGCCATCTTATTTCTTTACTAAACATCTGCCAAACATTACAACTAGATGCAGACAGCACACTTTCAGTTACAAATTTCCCTGCACTCTATATAAACACACACTATATAGGGGCAATATATAGCATTCATTTAGTCTTGAATCCATGTTTTTGGATTGTGGGAGAAAACCAAATATGAACAGTGTGGTATTCATTCTTTCATTAGATCCTCTACTAGGGTTACGGGAGGGTTCCACATGCCCATCCAGGGCAGAACGTTTCAGACGCTGGGCAGATACACCCAGGACAGGGTCACTGGGCACACATTCCCTCACACAGACACAAACACCCTCTGTATGGGGCAATTTGACCCTCGCAGAGGTTAAAGAAGAAAATATTGGATGGACAGATATTAATATTAATGGACTTCTGAGCAGCTAGGAACAAAGACTTAATATTTCGGATATTTAGAGTGGAAACATATCGGTTCTTGGATTCTATTCATGTTTGTCGAGAATCCGCTAATTTACAATTACAAAAAAAGTCCCACGTTTTCTGCCATTGGGGTGATAATAAGGAATAAAACCTCGGCTATGTGCATGAATTAACCAAACCGTGACAAAGTGTTTATCTCTCTAGATGTGCGTTAGTAATTCAGCATCCTCTCGCTCTTTCGTTCTCGCGCTCTCTCTCTCTCTCTCTCGCGTTCTCTCTCTCTCTCTCACCTCCATCCAGCTGTGGTCTTTCTTCTGACATGGCTTTTCTCAGGGTTGCGTGCCGGCCCTCAGAGTTCTCAAAGCCTGGCGGGTTGGAAAGGGCTCTCTGTACGGTGAGGACACCTTCTACGCTGTGTCGGTGATGCCTCATGGAGAGGCGAGCATTTTGGACTGGGTGGGTTTGGGGGTCGGGTCGGGGCAAAGCCAAAACATTGAGAGAAAGGGAGGAAAAGGGGATCGGGGGAGGTCAGGGGAGGGGTGACGAGACGGAGACTCAGAGTAGGAAGGCCTCACAACATGGACGCCACCGGCTTTTTAGCGTTAGACTGTCATCGTGTGGTTACATGCAGCCCCAGCGTGGACCCCTGGCTGAGGGGTGGGGGAGGGGAGATGGGATGTTCGTTCGGGCGGTTAAATGCATCGTGAGCCAGCAGTAGCTACGGGGAGCGAGGAGCAGGTGGCATGGTGAGTGCGGGCGGAGGACGCATGCATGGCCAGCTCAGTGGCTTGAACTCGTTTTTAAAAAATAATAAAAGAATCGAAGGACAAACGCGTAACAGGGGATCTGCCGGCAGTTGCCAGTGAGAAAAAATGGCAACCCATTGCTTTTGGGTAGAAAAGTGAGGTCCCATTGCAGCTGGGGCTTCTAATTGGACAATCACAGTGATGGACCCGGTAATTTCCACGTCCTCGTTAGAGCTACAATTAGCTGTGCTTATGTAGCTGCTTCGCTAATCATTTTGTGAATCACTAGGCAGGCCCGAATGTGTCACATCAGTGGTGTAGTCCGGGCGGTTCATCAGCGTGTTTTCAGAGTGTAATTACTTCTCTTTTCCTGACTGACCTTTATATGTTTAAATACCTGGCCTTTCCCAATGTCCCCTGTTGGAACAATGTTTTGTGTTATGGTCATGTCCTGTCCCCATGGCTGTGTTTCACCCGGTGTCTTCTGCATTAAAGGCTACCCTTAAACCCTCTACAGGTTTGGACTCTGTCCTTTCTAGCCGTGACATCGGCTAATAGTTACAGAATGTTCGTTGAGCATCAATCTCGATTGCTAATAACTATGACTCATGGGAAATTGACCGGCATCACGTCAACAAACCTATTTATGTCTGTTGAGCCACTTTTTGGTGTGATTGCCATTTACGGCATCCGATTTTTATTCTTATTATTCTGCAATTTTCGCGCTAATGGCATGGTCTTCGCAGCACATGTCCGTCTCATTGCCAAGATGAGGGCTGTATACAGCTAAGGAATCGAGACATTCCCATTTCTCCACGCCGAAATTCCCATTCCCATGCATTAGGGTGACTTTTGTACCCCCTCCCCATAACACGGCCAATCATCAAGCTACCAAAACAATATTCGCCGGCATTGGAGACGCCTGTGGAGTGACTTGTGATTCGTTTACTCGTGATCATGCTTTAAATTTGGCTCGGTCCATTTCCCCAAATGCCAAAGTTACGCCAAAGTGGCACCAAAGTGGCCAATTTTTGAGCTAGGAAGACGAAATTCGCCACGTCCCGAGGAACTTGCAGAGACACCCACCGGCTAAAACCACAGACCGATCGCACTTCCCGTTCCCTTTTTATTGCCCTTTAATTTTGAAAGATGCCTCCTTCTCACTATAACCACACCCTATTACCTGGCCACGCCCACTTTTCGACCTCTTTCACTATACGTATGTGTGGTGCCTCGCTAGTTGGACCTATTTCCAATTTTCTTGACATTTTTGGCCTCTAATTATATTTACCGCCTCTTTCTATCATAATCAATGTTTATTAAATGTTTAATATTAAATGACGTCTCTTGTACAGTTATTGGTTCTTTTCTAATTAGCAAATTTTTTGTGACTTTTAGTGATTTCTTTTTTATCGTGCCAATGAGTGTAGTGTAGGATTTTCGTTTTCAACACAGGACTGAGACGAAGCAGTCAGCTGACCCGACTATGACCACAGAGGGACCAAAACAAGGGAGGAGGAGACTGAAAAGACAAACGGAAGACAACCGAAACGAGGGACTCGAAAAAAGGAACAGAAGGAGGAGCAGATGAGTGTGAAGGCAGCCATGCTGTGGAGGCTTTATTTGCGTCGTTTACTTGGTTGGAGGCGGTGCTGTTCGCTGGCAGCTTCAGCTGTTGCCATAGCATCGTCGGGGTGCGCCCGGGCCGCTCCACTTTTGTGAGAGCGTGGGGTTCCATGGGAGCGGGCATGGCCCTCGGAGGGAGATGGCTTCGATGTGCTGGGGCTACTGTGAGATTTCTCAATAGCGGTAGACTGCGTATCTAAAAGAACAGGAACCAGAATGTGATGCCGCGCTGCCATCGTTTTGACGATTTAATGCCGTTATTTACCGCGTGTGGATTTTGTGACCTTCGGAAAGTCTGGGGGTGCCACCTATTTAAAACCGGGCTTCTTGATGATGTCACACAGCTGATGTCATGCTTAAAGGTTGGGTCAGCGATTATATGAAATCTGTGTCGTTATTTATTTCTCGCTTATATATATGTCCAAAGGCTTCGACCTTTGAGGTCAATAAACCATCAATTAAAAATCTCGTTCATAAAGCCTGGGAGGCACGGTTGCTTAGTGGTTAGCATGTTCTCCTCTCTCCTCCGGGTTCTCCGGTTTCCCACAGTCTAAAAACATGGATCAAGGTCAACTGAATTCTCCAAATTGCCCCATATAGAGTGTGTGAATGAGTGAGTGAGTGAATCCAGCGATAGATTGGCGCCCTGTCCAAGGTGTACCTGCCCAGCGCCTGAAACGTTCTCCCCTGGATGGGCATGGAGAACCCCCCCACGACCCTAGTAGAGGATAAAGCGGAAGATAATAAGTTTTTAATCCCCTATAAATTTAGTAAGCACCATCTCATTCATTCTCTTTCACTTAATACTCAGCTGGGGGGGTTCCCCATGCCCATCCAGGGGAGAACGTTTCGGGCGCTGGGCAGATACACCCAGGACAGGACGCCAATCTATCACTGGGCACACACTCACACAGACACACTCTATATGGGGCAATTTAGAGCATTCATTTACCTTAAATCCATGTTTTTAGACTGTGGCGGGAAACCGGAGAACCCGTTAAAACCCAATATGGGTGTCACGAACTGTGTGGTATTCATTCATTCTTTGTGTTAAGCTTAATTCTCTACTATAGTCGTGGGGGGGGGGGGGGTTCCCTCCTCGCTGAGCACACTCATCCATACAGACACACTCTATATGGGGCAATGTAGAGCATTCAATTTACCTTGAATCCATGTTTATAGGAGGAAACTGGAGATAGAACGAATTAATGAATTCATTCATTCGTCCATCCATTATCTTCCACTTTGTCCTCTACTAGGGTCGCGGGGTGGTTCCCCATGCCCATCCAGGGGAGAACGTTTCAGGCGCTGGGCAGATACACCCAGGACAGGGCACCAATTTATCGCTGGGCACACACTCACACACAGACACACTCTATATGGGGCAATTTGGAGAATTCAACTGACTTGATCCATGTTTTTGGACTGTGGGAGGAAACCGGAGAACCCGGAGAAAGCCCACATGGACCCGGGGAGAACATGGAAACTCTACCCAGATTGGGATTCGAACCTGGAATCCCCAGCGCTGAGAGGAGAACATGCTAACCACTAAGCCAGTGTTGGCTTTTGAGGAAAATTAGAGATCGCTTTGGAATTTCAAACCGACTTCCCGACAAATCGCTGACTACACCTTTAAGAGGGTTCTGGGAGGGGTTCTAGATCTGAAAAGCCTGTCACTATTTCTGGCTGCGAAGCTCGGGAGTGCAGCAGAAGCTAAACTCAGACCCACAATGAAATCCGGCCGAGCGCCGGCGGTGCTGACTCAGCATTTCAGCATTTCCCGTGCACAGGGTTAGAACATGAAGCCAAAGCTACAATGAGAAAGTGGCATGGACTGGACGAGCCGTGAGAGAGAACGAGGCAGGGGAATAGAGCTAGGAAAGCGAGGAAGATGGGGGACGGGGGGACGGGGGGACGGGGGGGGGGGGTGCCGGGGGAAGAGCAGGAGTCGGTGGTGGGAATTCCGGCTTACCTTTGGCGGGATCTGGGAAGATTCCGTGGCTGCGGCTCTTGATGACGGAGGATTTGGGCGAGTCCTGGTTGCTGTGGCCTGACGTTTTGGGCGAGTGGCCTGAGGACACTTTGGGCGAGTGTTGGCGACCCTGGCCTGAGTGCGAGCGCCGGTGGTGCTCGCCCTCGCACTGCTCCTTCAGTGGCAGCCATCGTGGAACGTTATCCAGCTGCGCTGTGTTCGACAGATCGATCAGCACCTACGCCACCAAACATCTCACATCAGGTCCCGGGGACATGAGGCATCATGGGTGTATACGGCGGCGGGACGTTGTCCTACCTCTCCGAGGAAATCATTGGACGAGCTCTTGTCGTAGTCCCACACACTGACTTCCAAAGTCTTCTTCCTCAGCTACACAAGAAGCACAGTACAGATTAGTAAAGGTGACATGTCATGGGGGTGGGGGGGGGGGGGGTTCTCCATGCCCATCCAGAGGAGAACGTTTCGGGTGCTGGGCAGATACACCCAGGACAGGGCGCCGATCTATCACTGGGCACACTCGCTCACACTCACACATACTGAATATATAGGGGCAATTTATTAATTTATTCATTCATTCATTCATTATCTTCAGCTTAATCTTCTTCTAGAGTTGCGGGAGGGAGGAGGGAGGGGGGTTCTCCATGTCCATCCAGAGGAGAACATTTCGGGTGCTGGGCAGATACACCCAGGACAGGGCGCCGATCTATCACTGGGCACACTCGCTCACACTCACACATACTGAATATATAGGGGCAATTTATTAATTTATTCATTCATTCATTCATTCATTCATTCATTATCTTCAGCTTAATCTTCTTCTAGAGTTGCGGGAGGGAGGAGGGAGGGGGGTTCTCCATGTCCATCCAGAGGAGAACATTTCGGGTGCTGGGTAGATACACCCAGGACAGGGCGCCGATCTATCACTGGGCACACTCACTCACACTCACACATACTGACTATATAGGGGCAATTTATTCATTCATTCATTCATTCATTCATTATCTTCAGCTTAATCTTCTTGTAGGGTTGCGGGAGGGAGGGGGGGGGTTCCCCATGTCCATCCAGGGGAGAACGTTTCGGGCGCTGGGCAGATACACCCAGGACAGGGCGCCGATCTATCACTGGGCACACTCGCTCACACTCACACATACTGACTATATAGGGGCAATTTATTCATTCATTCATTCATTATCTTCAGCTTAATCTTCTTCTAGGGTTGCGGGAGGGAGGAGGGAGGGGGGTTCCCCATGCCCATCCAGAGGAGAACATTTCGGGTGCTGGGTAGATACACCCAGGACAGGGCGCCGATCTATCACTGGGCACACTCGCTCACACTCACACATACTGACTATATAGGGGCAATTTATTCATTTATTCATTCATTCATTCATTATCTTCAGCTTAATCTTCTTCTAGGGTTGCGGGAGGGAGGAGGGAGGGGGGTTCTCCATGTCCATCCAGGGGAGAACGTTTCGGGTGCTGGGCAGATACACCCAGGACAGGGCGCCGATCTATCACTGGGCACACTCACTCACACATACTGACTATATAGGGGCAATTTATTCATTTATTCATTCATTATCTTCAGCTTAATCTTCTTCTAGGGTTGCGGGAGGGAGGAGGGGGGGGGGGTTCCCCATGTCCATCCAGAAGAGAACGTTTCGGGTGCTGGGCAGATACACCCAGGACAGGGCGCCGATCTATCACTGGGCACACTCGCTCACACTCACACATACTGACTATATAGGGGCAATTTATTCATTTATTCATTCATTCATTCATTATCTTCAGCTTAATCTTCTTCTAGGGTTGCGGGAGGGAGGAGGGAGGGGGGTTCTCCATGTCCATCCAGGGGAGAACGTTTCGGGTGCTGGGCAGATACACCCAGGACAGGGCGCCGATCTATCACTGGGCACACTCACTCACACATACTGACTATATAGGGGCAATTTATTCATTTATTCATTCATTCATTCATTATCTTCAGCTTAATCTTCTTCTAGGGTTGCGGGAGGGAGGAGGGGGAGGGGGGGTTCCCCATGTCCATCCAGAGGAGAACGTTTCGGGTGCTGGGCAGATACACCCAGGGCAGGACGCCACTCTATTGCTGGGCATACTCACTCACCCACATGAACACACTCTATATGGGGCAATTTAGAGCATTCCATTTACCTTAAAATTATGCATTTGGACACGGGGAGAACATGAAAAAGCCACCCATATTGGGATTTGAACCTGGATCCCCAGCGCTGAAAGGCGAAAGTGCTAACCACTAAGCCACCATGCCGCCCTCAAGGTAAAACGAATGCTCTAAATTGCCCCATATAGAGTGTGTCCTGTCCTGTCCGAAAACATGGATCAAGGTCAATTGAGTTCTCCAAATTGGTCTGTGTGAGTGAGTGTGTGCCCAGCGATAGATTAGCGCCCTGTCCTGGGTGTATCTGCCCAGCGCCCGAAACGTTCTCCCCTGGATGGGGAACCCCCCCCCCACGACTCTACTAGAGTAATTATCTTCCGCTTTATCCTCTATTAGGGTCGCGGGGGGGTTCCCCATGCCCATCCAGGGGAGAACGTCTCGGGCGCTGGGCAGATAGACCCAGGACAGGGCGCCAATCCATCGCTGGGCACACACTCACTCACACACACACACTCTATATGGGGCAATTTGGAGAACTCAATTGACTTGATCCATGTTTTTGGACTGTGGGAGGAAACGGGAGAACCCGGAGGAAACCCACGCGGACACGGGGAGAACATGGAAACTCCACCCAGATGGGGATTCGAACCGGGAATCCCTAGTGCTGAGAGGAGAACATGCTAACCACTAAGCCACCATGCCGCCTCAATTGAATAAATAAATGAATCCGAGTTTGAAGTTCTGAAGTCGTCGCCATGTTGTCGTTCCTCACAATGTTCTCAAGCTAAGAACGCCAGATGGTGTGTTTGAAATATTCAGCTCTCATCACACCTTTAGAAATTTCGGTTCTGTCTCAATTAATACCTCTCTGTCTCGCCTCAATAGTCTAGCTGCTGTGACAGAGGCAGTTCTGGCAGCTGCTGCCTCTGAAATCTGAGACGACAGAACGAGACATTTGGTCTTAATCACGCTGACAGACTTCTGGGAACCAGGCGGCACGGTGGCTTAGTGTTTAGCATGTTCTCCTCTCAGCACTAGGGATTCCCGGTTCGAATACCAATCTGGGTGGAGTTTCCATGTTCTCCCCGTGTCCGCGTGGGTTTCCTCCGGGTTCTCCGGTTTCCTCCCACAGTCCAAAAACATGGATCAAGTCAATTGAATTCTCCCAATTGCCCCATATAGAGTGTGTGTGTCTGTGTGAGTGAGTGTGACCAGTGATAGATTGGCGTCCTGTCCTGGGTCTATCTTAGTGTTAGTGTTTTGTATGTTCTCCTCTCGGCGCTGGGGATCCTGGTTTGAATCCCAATCTGGGTGGAGTTTCCATGTTCTCCCCGTATCCGCATGGGTTTCCTCCGGGTTCTCCGGTTTCCTCCCACAGTCCAAAAACATGGATCAAGTCAATTGAATTCTCCCAATTGCCCCATACAGAGTGTGTGTGTGTGTGTGTGTGTGTGTGAGTGAGTGTGACCAGTGATAGATTGGCGCCCTGTCCTGGGTGTATCTTAGTGTTAGTGTTTTGTATGTTCTCCTCTTAGCGCTGGGGATCCTGGTTCGAATCCCAATCTGGGTGGAGTTTCCATGTTCTCCCCGTGTCCGCGTGGGTTTCCTCCGGGTTCTCCGGTTTCCTCCCACAGTCCAAAAACATGGATCAAGTCAATTGAATTCTCCCAATTGCCCCATATAGAGTGTGTCTGTGTGAGTGAGTGTGTGCCCAGTGATAGATTGGTGTCCTGTCCTGGGTCTATCTGCCCAGCGCCCGAAACGTTCTCGCCTGGATGGGCATGGGGAACCCCCCCGCGACCCTAATAGAGGATAAAAGCGGAAGATAATGGATGGATGGACTTCTGGGAACTTGGAGTGCGGTCCCTGTTCACACCAAACAGGGACGCTTTCCTAATTAAAACCTTCTTTAAGGTTTAAAGGTGAAATCTCACAGATAACGCCTCACTGAGGTGGGATGAAGTAGAGTGGACTTGGCTTTACGGTTCCAGACATTTTCTTTTGCTTAATTCTATACCAGGGACCAAGGGGGGGGGGGGGGGTTCCAATGCTGATCCAGGGGAGAACGTTTCAGACACTGGGGAGATACATCCAGGACAGAGCGCTCATCCATAACTATGCACATGTTCACATACTCAGAAAAGGGACTATATGGGGCAATTTAGACTATATAAGGGCAATTTAGCAGGGCGGAAAACACCTCTAATCCATGTTTTTTGGACTGTTGGAGGAAACCGGGGAGAACCCGGAGGCAGCTCACATGGACACGAGGAGAACATAGAAACTCCACCCAGATTAAAACCAATAGCTAGTTAAAGAGAGTGGCTTAGTGTTTAGCATGTTCTCCTCTCAATGCTGGGGA
>JAFMOC010000137.1:350000-385000 GCA_019802505.1 Corydoras sp. C115
AAGGTAAATCGAATGCTCTAAATTGCCCAAGAGAATGTGTATTTGTGTGTGTGAGTGGTAAATTGGTGTCCTGTCCTGGGTGTATCTGCCCAGGGCATGGGCATGGAGATGGGCATGGAGAACCCCCCCGCGACCCTAGTAGAGGATTAAGTGGAAGATAACAAATTAATAAATATATTTCATTGGAGGCAGCACGGTGGCTTAGTGGTTAGCACGTTCGCCTCTCAGCGCTGGGGATCCAGGTTTGAATTCCAATCTGGGTGGAGTTTCCATGTTCTTCCCTTGGGTTTCCTCCGGGTTCTCCGGTTTCCTCCCACAGTCCAAAAACATGGATTCAAGGTAAATCGAATGCTCTAAATTGCCCTAAAGAACGTGTATTTGTGTGTGTGTGATAGATTGGCGTGTATAGACTGGGTGTATCTGCCCAGCGCCTGAAACGTTCTCCCCTGGATGGGCATGGAGAACCCCCCTGTGACCCTAGTAGAGGATAAAGTGGGAGATTATAAATTAATAAATATATTTCATTGGAGGCAGCATGGTGGCTTAGTGGTTAGCACGTTCGCCTCCCAGCGCTGGGGATCCAGGTTTGAATTCCAATCTGGATGGAGTTTCCATGTTCTCCCTGTGGATTTCCTCCAGGTTCTCCGGTTTCCTCCCACAGTCCAAAAACCTGGATTCAAGGTCAATTAATTGCCCTAATATAGTCAGGATGGGTGTGTGAGTGTGTGCCCAGGATAGATTGGCATCCTGTCCTGGGTGTGTCTGCCCAGCACGAGATATGTTCTCCCCTGGATGGGCATGGGGAACCCCCTCCCCCCACAACCCTAGCAGAGGAAAACTTGATTATTTATCTCACTTAGACATCTATTCAAGTCAAAAGTGTGTGTGTGAGTGTGTGTGAGTATGAGTTTGAGTGTGTGTGTGTGTGTGTGTGTGTGTGTGTGTGTGTGTGTGTGTGTGTTATTGCACCTTGCTGTGACGCTTCTTGTTAACCGACGGTGAACCAGGCTGCCCCGGGCTGGGTACAGCACTGGAGGCTCCAGATGCTGAGACTTTGTCAAGTGCCGTCAAAGAAGATGCTGTTGAACCGGGTACCTGCTGTTGCGAGACTTTCTGCAGCTCTGCAGCCAGCTGCTTGGGGTCCACACCTGGTGAACGAGGTGGCCGCTCTACATACAAGAGAGAATGGCTAAGAAGTCAGGGATGTCATTTTATATACTTTGTTTTTGCAAGAACTATTTCAATCCTATGAGCAATCCATTGTCTTTTAAAGTTCTTTCTCACTGTATTACATGTGCTATACATACTGTAACTGTGACTTTTATTTTGTATACACCGAGAGTGAACCCTCAAGTGACAAACTGGATGATGGTCTGTCTTGGTCTTGTTCTTGGTTTGTTTTGGACTTGGTTTGCCTTTGTCTTGGTTTGTCTTGGTCTTGGTTTGTCTTGTCTGGGTCTAGGGTTTGTCTTGTTTTGGTATTGTTCTGGGTCTTGGTTTGTCTTGTTCTTGGACTTTGTTTGTATTGTCTGGGCCTTGGTTTGTCTTGTTTTGGTCTTGGTTAGACTTGGTCCTGGTTTGTCTTGGTCTTGTTCTTGGTTTTGGTTTGTCTTGGTCTTAGTTTGTCTTGGTCTTGTTCTTGGTCTTGGTTTGTCTTGTCTTGGTCTTGTTCTTGGTTAGTCTTGGTCTTAGTTTGTCTTGTCTTGGTCTTGTTCTTGGTCTTGGTTTGTCTTGGACTTGGTTTGCCTTTGTCTTGGTTTGTCTTGGTCTTGGTTTGTCTTGGTCTTGGTTTGTCTTGGTCTTGTTCTTGGTTTAACATGGTCTTGGTTTGTCTTGTTCTTGGTTTGTCTTGTCTGGGTCTAGGGTTTGTCTTGTTTTGGTATTGTTCTGGGTCTTGGTTTGTCTTGTTCTTGGACTTTGTTTGTATTGTCTGGGCCTTGGTTTGTCTTGTTTTGGTCTTGGTTAGACTTGGTCCTGGTTTGTCTTGGTCTTGTTCTTGGTTTTGGTTTGTCTTGGTCTTAGTTTGTCTTGGTCTTGTTCTTGGTCTTGGTTTGTCTTGTCTTGGCCTTGTTCTTGGTTAGTCTTGGTCTTAGTTTGTCTTGTCTTGGTCTTGTTCTTGGTCTTGGTTTGTCTTGGTCTTGGTCTTGTTCTTGGTTAGTCTTGATCTTGGTTTGTCTTGGTCTTAGTTTGTCTTGTCTTGGTTTGTCTTGGATTTAGTTTGTTTAGTCTTGGTCTTAGTTTAGTCTTGTCTTGGTCTTGTTCTTCCCTTGTTTCCCTTGTCTTTCCTTCTCTCAATTTCTATTGTAATTGTTGTTTTGTTTTCACTTAATAAATATATGACATATCCTTTTAACTTTCCCAATTGCTGTCACTTTCCATCTATCCATTATCTTCCGCTTTATCCTCTATTAGGGTCGCGGGGGGGTTCCCCATGCCCACCCAGGGGAGAACATTTCGGGCGCTGGGCAGATTCACCCAGGACAGGACGCCAATCTATCGCTGGGCATGCTGTTACTTTGAGAATGTAAATTATCCCATAATAGGTTCAATAAAGGCTCATCTGATCTGATCTGATCTAATCTCATCACATCTGTATATATTAAAGCCAACAGGAGACCTTTAGTGTACCTGGCTTGGTTAGTTCCTGAAGGTCCAACTGAGACCCCTCTGAGTCCGACAGCATGTTCAGGTCTCTGACACAAAAAGAGACAAAAAAGAGAAATAAAATCAGGTCCATTTGGATAGAAAAATGAACAATCCATGTTATCTCATAAGATACTCACAGCCTGATACAGAGCTCGGCCTCGCCACACTGCTGACCGACCAATCCCTGCACCTCCTCATATGTCTTACTTGACAGGGAAATCCCATTCCATTCCAAGACCTGCATTCCTACACAAACATTCACGAGCACATTGAATTAGGATCCCCACCATTATCTGTAAACTATAAGATCACATCACACCTGAAAAAACCCCGATTACAGCAGAAAAGAGAGCACAGCAACCGCAAAATCACACAGATGCCCCTCTGGAGCACTTACACAAATGAAAACGTGTCTTGAGGTAGGCAAGGTAGGCCCTCTTTGTACGTCGCAACGCTCCCACCTTGCGATAGACAGATGGGATCCCTGCGGGTCAGCGCATGACTCAGTTACCGCTCACACTTAACACATGCATCCGCTCAGAGCTGCCGCGATCGCATCACGCCGACTGAATGTTATATTCACACGTTCAGACTGCAGAACAGCCTCATCCATCCGTCTGCAGGGTGCGCCATCAAATCCGTACATCATACCAATAAATATAAATATAAATATAGTTAAAAACAATGAGTCGAGTCATCACGATTTAATCTAGTACAGTTTTTAACGATATTTATATATATTTTAATATAAAACGTGTAGTTCTGGGCCTCAAATCTGATTATGGACAACTAATTCGTATCAATGCGTGATTTTTTTCCTAACGTTTTTAAATTTGATTGTCAGGAAACAAACGGAATCCTGTTACTCAGCGATCAGCATTCACTTTAAAAACAGACTAGATTATGTGACATTATAGACACCTCTGACCGCTTCACATTTATATCAATGCATGATATACAATAAATTTTTTCCTAACGTTTTTAAATTTGATTGTTGGAGAAACCAGAAACCTGTTACCCAGCACTTTTTTTTATCCGTGCTCACTTTTAAAAAAAATAATTGGATTACGTGACATTATAGACAACTAACAAACACCTCTGACCGCTTTACTTTCATATTAATGCGTGCTATACAATACATTTTTCCCTGACGTTTTTAATAAAATGCATGTTGTAATTTGATTGTTGAAAAAAACAGGAAATCTGTTACTCAGAGATCAGTGTTCACTTTAAAAAATGGACTAGGTTATGTGACATTATAGACAACTAACAAACACCTCTGACCGCTTTACTTTCGTATTAATGTGTGCTATACAATACATTTTTCCCTGACGTTTTTAATAAAATGCATTTTGTAATTTGATTGTTAGGGAAACCGGAAACCTGTTACTCTAAAATCAGGGTTCACTTAAAAAAAAGGACTAGATTATGCGAAATTATAGACAACTAACGCACACCTCTGACCGCTTCACAGTCATATTAATGCGTGATATACATTTATTCCTGACATTTTTAATAAATTGCATTTTGTAATTTGATTGTTAGAGAAAACAGAATCCTGTTACTTAGCAATTCTTATCAATGCATGATATACATGCATTGATACGTTTTTTTATATATATATATATATATATATATATATATATATATATATATATATATATATATATATGATTTCCGTAATAAACTGCGTATTGTAAATTGATTGTTAGAGAGACCGGAAACCAGTTACTCAGCGATCAGCACTTATAATTTTATGGTCGGCAGCATCCCACTGCTACTCCACAAAAGCATCCCACTGCTACCAATAGGTCCTTTTTAGGGCAGTTGTAGGCTTGTGGTTAAGAAACCAGCCTTGTGACCTGAAGGACCTTGGGTTCGATTCCCGGTCCCACCAAGTACTGCGGCTGAAGTACTGTTGGGCAAAACACCTAGCCCGAATTGCTCTCCGGTGCTGGGGCTGCCCACCCCTCCATGCACGTGTGCTTTTAGTTTAATATGGTTCCTCTGTTCGGTCATACAAAACCCAGGTCTTATAAATAAGCTCATGCACAGACAGAGTCAGTAATGTGTCTCCGTCTTCCTTCAACTTGTAATTTATGTTCTAAGGCATGCTGCACAATAGACGAAGCCAAGGCAGTTGTAATTTCCAGCACACTCTGTTCTCATCATTACCGCTCGCTGTCAGATCCATCTGCAATCAATATGTTACAAAACATCCCCATGATGAAAATGGCCTACGACACTCATTACAGATTACTACACTCCCAAATTCACTATTCCACTTTTGACTACACTAAATAATATTTATAACTATAGCTAACTGAAAACACAGAGCGGAACACTGAACACCACTTTTATGAGGGGGTAAAAATTCATTCATTCATTATCTCCCGCTTTATCCTCTATTAGGGTCGCGGTGGGGTTCCCCATGCCCATCCAGGGGAGAACATCTCGGGCGCTGGACAGATAGACCCAGGACAGGGCGCCAATCCATCGCTGGGCACACACTCACTCACACAGACACACTCTATATGGGGCAATTTTGAGAATTCAATTGACTTGATCCATGTTTTTGGACTGTGGGAGGAAACCGGAGAACCCGGAGGAAACCCACGCGGACACGGGGAGAACATGGAAACTCCACCCAGATGGGGATTCGAACCGGGAATCCCTAGCGCTGAGAGGCGAACATGCTAACCACTAAGCCACCGTGCCGCCGGGGGGTAAAAATATTAAGGGCTAAATTTCATTTCATGAAGACCTGATTCAAACAATTTCTTATGGAAGAACTTCAGCGATCTGAAGCAATCGGTATTAATTATTACTTAATAATTCATTATCTTCCGCTTTATCTTCTACTAGGGTCGTAGCGGGGTATCACCATGCCCATCCAGGGGAGAATCTGGACAGATACACCCAGGACCCAATTTAGGCATTTAATTTACCTTGGGGGCTGCACAATGCCTTAGTGGTTAGAACGTTCACCTTTCAACGCTGGGGATTCAGATTCGAATCCCGAGCTGGCTGGAGATTCCATGTTCTCCCTGTGTTTGTGTGGGTTTCAAATCGATACCATCCCACAGTCCAAAAGCATGGATTCAAGGTCAATTGAATTCTCTAAATTGCCCCATATGTGTTTGTGTGAGTGTTTGTTTGAGTGTGAGTGTCTGGGTGTATCTGCACCTGAAATATTCTTCCATGGATGGGGATGGGGATGGGCATGGGGAACCCCCCCTTCCCCCCCCCTTGTGACCCTAGAAGTGAAAAATATTTTAACAGTTATTTAGATTTAGTATTTAGTTCATCTAATTTATCTTCTGCTTTATCCTCTACTGGGGTTGTGGGGGGGGTTCTCCATGCCCATCCAGGGGAGAACGTTTAGGGCACTGGGCAGATACACCCAGGACAGTCCAAAAACATGGATGCGGGGTAAATTGAATGCTTTACATTGCCCCATATAGAGTGTGTCTGTGTGTGTGAGTGTGCCTAGGGATAGGTTGGTGCCCTGTCCTGGGTGTATCTGCCCAGCCCCTGAATGTTCTCCCTAGATGGGCATGGGGAACTTGAATGGGGCAGTTTTAATTCACATATAATGTTTCCAGCGGCACGGTGGCTTAGTAGTTAGCACGTTCGCCTCTCAGCTCTAGGGATTCCTGGTTCGAATCCCCATCTGGGTGGAGTTTCCATGTTCTCCCCGTGTCCGCGTGGGTTTCCTCCGGGTTCTTCGGTTTCCTCCCACAGTCCAAAAATATGGATCAATTCAATTGAGTTCTCCAAAATTGCCCCATATAGAGTGTGTCTGTGTGAGTGAGTGTGTGCCCAGCGATGGATTGGCGCCCTGTCCTGGGTGTATCTGCCCAGCGCCCGAAGCGTTCTCCCCTGGATGGGCATGGGGAACCCCCCCGCGACCCTAGTGTAGGATAGAGTGGAAGATAATGGACGGATTATGGAGCAATTCTCACACGGTTTGGTTTAAAATCATACATGGATGTATTTATTCAATCATTTAAAAGCCTTACCTTCCACAATCCTGCCCGTCTGTTCCGCTGCTCCTCCAGGCAAGACCTTAGCCACATATGCACCGATCTCCCCCTTACTGCCGGGAACCTCCTTACCCCCGACCACCCGAATGCCCAGTCCATTTCCTGTTGGTCCATTACAACGTTTTTTTGGTTACATTGATGATATGGCACATTTTCAGATCTGTTTTATTTATAATTAATCCAAATTAAACTTTACATCAACGCAGCATCATTTCAAACATGTTCTAACTGCAGAAGAACGGAGAACAAATAAACCCAAGCTTCTTTAGTCATGAGCATATAATTATGAGGCTAATCCAACATGCGCATTACACGCCTGTCTGCGCTTCATAAATGATGAATATGTGTACGGCTGGAATCCCATAATTATCGGGCCAGATTCGAGGCCTAAAGACAAATATTGTGCCTACACTTCCACAGCTGCATGTACTATATGTTTAAAAAAGGGTTATAAAATGGGTAGTTGCGGTCCTTAAATCTGATTGGCTAAGCCGTAATGCACACCTCGGAGCGCTTCGCATTCGTAACAATGCGTGATGTACAATACATTCCTTTAAATTATAAAATACAGATTAATATAAACAACAGAACCTATTCCCGATCAGCACCAAACTGTTGCGGCTGTTGTGTACAAACTGTTATTGTTATTCTTATGATTGTTAGGGAAACTGGAATCCTGTTACTCAGTGATCAGCGTTCACTTTAAGAACAGGGCTAGATTACGTTGCGGAAGTCCAGATTATTAATAATTATTAATAGTTGTGCTTTTATTAAATGCATTTATGTGTTTATTGTGCTTGTAATCCTTTTAGAATTTATTTAGAATTCATAGAATGTATTATTGTGAATAAATCACGGGAAAGAGGTGGAACTGTACTCGTGCTTCGTGCCTAATTACACCTTTTCCCCATTATTTATTCACAATAATGCACAACTTCAAGTGCTTTGTTGCTTTTATAAAATAGATAGTTCCGATTCTTAAATCGGCGGCACGGTGGCTTAGTGCTTAGCACGTTCTCCTCTCAGCGCTAGGGATTCCCGGTTCGAATCCCCATCTGGGTGCAGTTTCCATGTTCTCCCCGTGTCCGCGTGGGTTTCCTCCAGGTTCTCCGGTTTCCTCCCACAGTCCAAAAACATGAATCAAGTCAATTGAGTTCTCCATATAGAGTGTGTCTGTGTGAGTGAGTGTGTGCCCTGTGATAGATTGGCGCCCTGTCCTGGGTGTATCTGCCCAGCGCCAAAAACGTTCTTCCCTGAATGGGCATGGGGAACCCCCCCACGACCCTAATATAGGATAAAGCGGAAGATAATGTATGGATGGACGGTTCAAAAATCTGATTGGCTTAGCGGTTTGTCCAGTCGTGATATTATTGACAATAACGCACCCCTCTGACCGCTTCGCATTCGTATCAATGCGTGATATACAATCCATTATTTTCCTGTCTTTTCTAAACCGTGTTCTGTAACTTGGCCACTAGATGGCAGTATTTGATTGAGCAATCAACATTTACTTTAAAAACTGGACTATATAAGGTTGTGGAAGACCAGCTCATTAATGATTTTGCTTTAATAAACGCATTAAAGAATCAAGCAATAAGACTCTAGGTTGTGTATCATTGTAAACAAATTATGGGAAAGAGGTGCAACTGTACTCCGCCTAACAACACGTCTTTCCCGTGATTTATTCACAATAATGCACAACCTCTCATACCTTACTGCTTTAATATACAACGGCTAGTTCTAGTTCATAAATCTAATTAGTTCAGTCGTTTGTCCAGCCGTGACATTATTGACAATAACACACATCTCTGACCGCTTTACATTCGTATCAATGTGTGGTATACAATACATTATTGTCCTAAGGTTTTTGCTAAACCGTGTTCTGTAATTTGGCCACTAGTTGAGTTTTTGATCGTTAAAGAAACCGGAATCCTGTTACTTAGCGATCAGGATTTACTTTGAAAACCGGACTAGATTACCAGATTATTAATGATTTTCCCTTTAATAAACATATTTATGAATCAAACCATTTTTTATTATAGCTTTATAAAAGCAATAAGACACTCGAGGTTGGGGATTATTGTGAATAAATCACAGGAAAGAGCTGTAACCATGCCTAACAACACCCGTGATTTATTTACAATAACAAAGGCCCTCTCGTACCTTATTGCTAGATTAAAGTACAGCAGTATAGGATTGATTTTCCTCAACACATGAGCTGTCTATTAAATAAAATATATTCATTCATTCATTCATTATCTTCCGCTTTATCCTCTATTAGGGTCGCGGGGGGGTTCCCCATGCCCATCCAGGGGAGAACGTTTCGGGCGCTGGGCAGATACACACAAGGCGCCAATCTATCGCTTGGCACACACTCATGCACACATACACACTTTATATGGGGCAATTTGGAGAATTGAATTGACTTGATCCATGTTTTTGGACTGTGGGAGGAAACCGGAGAAAACCCAGGCGGACACGGGGAGAACATGGAAACTCCACCCAGATGGGGATTCGGACCGGGAATGCCTAGTGCTGAGAGGCGAACGTGCCAACCACTGAGCCACCGTGCCGCCTCTATTAAATATATATAAAACCAAAACTGTCTTGGTAAGATCTTGTACTGCTAGATTTATCACATTTTAGCAAATCATCAATCAATATTCCTGGTCAGTGAGTATTGTTAGTATTTGTTTATCTCACCTGAAACACTGTGGTCTTTGGGATCTCTTTGTAATTTCACTCTCGTGTGGGGAAAGGGATACTGCTGGGATTTCGTCTGTGGCATACAAGAACAGCTGAATGAACACATTCACACCAAGCCCGTGGATAAAAACAACGTAAATATCAAGTTACAAATATAACTAGAGTGCAATAAAGCAAGGTAAAAAAAGTGGGTGCGGCTGGGTGATAGGGTGAGGTTAGAGTGAGAGATAGGAACCCAGTTTTGGAAGAGGGATTAAAAGTGAACAGAAAGTGCGATCAGTCTGTGGTTTTAACGGGGGACTGTCTCTGCAAATCATCTGGGAGTTTCGTGTTACGCCACTTTGGAAACCATTTTTTTCCCATTGGAAATGAACTAAGCCAACTTTGAAGAGTGATCACGAGTGATTGAAGAGTGCGATCAGTCTGCGATTTCACAAGGCCACTCTGGTTGGAGTCATCTCCGATTCCAGCCAATTTTGTTTTCGGTGCTTGAAAATTGCCCGAGTTATGGGAGTGCAGATATCACCGTAATGAAAAGCGAATTGGAATGGGAATTTCGGCTCGGAAAAACAGGAAAATCTCGGAAACAGCTCCCTCCGATTCCTTAGCTGTATACGAGCCGTGGTCTCGCCAACGAGTCGGACGTGTGCTGTCGAAACCTTATAGATTGGTCGAAAAATTGCGGGGGAAGGGGCAAAAACATTGGAATAACAAAAATTGGGATAGCAATACTGTAGTGCGATTGCCATATATGGCAATATACAGCAATCACACTAAACAAAGGCCTTTCCTGAAATGTTGGTTTGAAAATAGTGACTGGTCACCTGTCTCCTGTCCAAGGCCTTTCCATCCTCTTGTGGCTTCTCGAACCAATCGGTCTCCTCTCGACGCAGATGGTAAGCTTTAGAAAAGAATCAGAAACTTGCTCATGAGATTAAAAACGGCGGTTAACCGGGCAGCTACATCAATGTAAATGCATAGAGGTTTCTATTTCAAGATTTCGGTTGGTTTTTAGACATCCAGACGCAGAACGAGGAACATATCGAGTTCAGGGAATCAGGGAAAGGCGGATAAGATAAAGATCAGGTTTCAAACAAGGTCAAGAAAAGGATTATATATATATATATAATATATATATATATAGATATATCATCTTCCGCTTTATACTATTAGGGTCACAGGGGGGTTCCCCATGCCCATCCAGGGCAGAATGTGTCGGGCGCTGGGCAGATACACCCAGGACAGGGTGCCAATCTATCACTGGGCACACACACACTCTATATGGGGCAATTTGGAGAATTCAATTGACTTGATCCATGTTTTTGGACTGTGGGAGGAAACCGGAGAACCCGGAGGAAACCCACGCGGACACGAGGAGAACATTGAAACTCCACCCAGATGGGAATTCGAACCGGGAATCCCTAGCGCTGAGAAGAGAACGTGCTAACCACTAAGCCACCATGATTACGTTATTGCGCATTAAAATTAAAGTTGTTTTCCTGAGTGAGGAGTTAAATGGACTGATTATACAGATTGATGGCTCCAGGGTGAAATGAGTCTTAACCTGAGCGTGCTCATGTGTCTGACCACTGTGTGGCGCAGTGCGTGGGAGGCATTGTCCATAATGGCCTTCAGCTTAGACAGCATCCTGTCTTGTAATTTATTGCATATTTTTAGTACTTAGTTTAATTTTTACGGCGTTTATTGTACATTTTTCTATATGGCCCTTTTGTATATATATAAACACGTATAATAGAGAATCAGTAAGTATTCTGATTCTGAATCACTCTCAATCTTTAAAAGTAGAATAAAAACACATTTGTTAATTTTGCGTTTAATTAATTCTGTTGATAAAGGTGTAGATCTCAGGTTTGGTGGTGTTGGATTACTGATCTTAGATCAGTGAGTGCTGGTATTTCACCTTTTCACCCAACTCAGCATTAGTAGAGGATGTGCGCTGAAATGATGCCGTTTCAGGGAGCCCTCTGAACTAAGTACCCTGCAGTATCTGCCCCTTTTAGTTCTGCTGCTCTAGTCCGTTATGCCGGAGTCACATGATGCACAATCAATCACTTATTACTTAAATGCTGTGTTTTATTAGCTCTGCTTTTCTTGATTGTTTTTTTGAGGAGTTGCTAATTTCCTGTAGGTGTCGTCAGCTCCTCATCCATGGTTCTGCTGAAGCACTGCGGCTACGACGATTGCTGGATGGAACCTGGGTTTTTATTGGACTGGCGGTCCTGCAGGACGCCCTCAATGGACTTATATAGTTTTCAATTGTTAAATACGGGTTACCTGATTGGCTTAGTGGTTAGCACGTTCTCCTCTCAGCGCTAGGGGATCTGGGTGGAGTTTCCATGTTCTCCCCGTGTTCGTGTGGGTTTCCTCTGGGTTCTGCGGTTTCCTCCCACAGTCCAAAAACATGGTCAAGTCAATTGAGTTCTCCAAATTGCCCCATATAGAGTGTGTCTGTGTGAGTGAGTGTGCCCAGCGATAGATTGGCGTCCTGTCCTGGGTGTATCTGCCCAGCGCCCGAGACGTTCTCCCCTGGATGGGCATGGGGAACCCCCACGCGACCCTAATATAGGATAAAGCGGAAGATAATTCATTATCTTCTGCTTCATCCCCAAAGCCTACCCAGGGAAGATCGTTTCAAGCATTGAGCAGATACGCCCAGGACAGCCTGCCAATCTATCTCTCCAAGCACTTTAACAGGATCACATGAACACCAACTAACTTCTGATTGTCTAAGGCTTTCATACACAACATATTCTAGTTTATAAAATGGTACTATTAGGATAATAAAAGATTTAATGGTTAAAATGGTTTGGTAATAGGAGAGGTTAATGGAAAATGGTCACTCTGGTTAAGTGAAATGGTGACTGATAACATCTCATATTTAAATATTGCAGTGAGGATCCCTGAACAGTTTTCAGTAAAGTGCATTATTAATAATAAAAATCAAAAAATCAAAATCAAACCTTTAAAATAGTGAATAATGAATTATATCTGTGGGGCAGTCATAGGCTTGTGGTTAGAGAACCAGCCCTGTGACCTAAAGGTCCCTGGTTCAATTCCAGGTCCCACCTTGTGCAAAACACTTAACCCCAACTTCTCCCTCGACGCCGTATACAAAGCTGTCCACCGCTCCGGGCATTTGTTCAATTCAATTCCAGGTCCCACCAATTACTCTGGCTGAAGTGCCCTTGGGCAAGAGACATAACCCCAACTTCTCATTGGATGCCATATACAATTCCAATTCCAAGGTCCCAACAAGTACTAAGGCTGAAGTGCCCTTGGGCAAAACACCCAACCCCAGCTTCTCCCTAGACACTATATACAAGATGATTGTATATACTCCTTAATCCAACTTCTCCCTCGATTCCAGATCCTACCAATTACTCTGGTTGAAGGACCCTTGGGCAAGACACCTAACCCCAACTTCTCCCTGGACACCATACAGAAGATGATTCCAGGTCCCAACAAGTACTAAGGCTAAAGTGCCCTTGGGCAAGTCACCTAACCCCAACTTCTCCCTGGACAATTCCAGGTCCCACAAATTACTCCGGTTGAAGTGCCCTTGGGCAAAACACCCAACCCCAACTTCTCCCTAGACACTATATACAAGATGATTGTATATACTCCTTAATCCAACTTTTCCCTCGATTCCAGGTCCCACCAATTAATCTGGTTGAAGGGCCCTTGGGCAAGACACCTAACCCCAACTTCTCCCTGGACACCATATAGAAGACGATTCAAGGTCCCACCAAGTACTAAGGCTAAAGTGCCCTTGGGCAAGTCACCTAACCCCAACTTCTCCCTCGATTCCAGGTCCCACCAATTACTCTGGTTGAAGGCCCTTGGGCAAGACACCTAAATCCAACTTCTCCCTGGACAATTCCAGGTCCCACCAATTACTCTGGTTGAAGGGCCCTTGGGCAAGGCACCTAAACCCAACATCTCCCTAGACGCTATATACAAGGATGCCTGATTCAATCGATTCAATTCCAGGTCTTACCAATTACTCTGCTTGAAGTGCTCTTAGGCAAAACACCTAACCCCAACTTCTCCCTGGACACCATATAGAAGACGATTCCAGGTCCCACCATTTACTAAGGCTAAAGTGCCCTTGGGCAAGTCACCTAACTTCTCCCTGGACAATTCCAGGTCCCAACAATTACTCCGGTTGAAGTGCCCTTGGGCAAAACACCCAACCCCAACTTCTCCCTAGACACCGTATACAAGGCTGCCCACCGTTCCGGACATGTGTGCTCACTTTACCAGTGTGTGTTTCACTACACGGATGTGTTACATTTGGAGGACAAACTCCTCCGTGTGTAAGTTCTGTAAGCAAAATAAATCCTCGCACTTTAAAGGTGTGAGTTTTTGAACCATCCTGCAACATGTTGTACGAGATGATCTCCAACTCATTTCCAATGGACTTTGGGTCTGTGATTAATGGAGGGTGGGTGGGCATGGTACAGTGGGTGGGTGGTTGTTATACTAAGGTGCTTATACTCTACCGTCGGTGACATTTTCATGTGGGTTTCCGGGATCATCTCTGTTCACACCCACCAGGGATTCACTTAGTGCTGTAACCAAGCAAATGCATTTACATCCAGATAGAACATATGATGTGCTTCATCATATGGCAGTACATGTGAGGTGACAAACAAAAGCTTTTTTAAATAAAGAAATAATAGGATGTGAAATATGAAAACAGTATATCTGTTAATGGTATGTGATGCGATACTAACCATGCACAAAAACCAAACCCTGCCACCAACCTGTGCACCAATCATGCATATATTATATATATTTATATATAGTATACACAAAATCTAAAACTAATGACCTCTAAACAGGAGAGAAAGCAAAGCATTTGCTGGTATGGTAAACGAAAACAGAATAAATAGAATGAAGGTACATATAAATCAAATAGAATACACAGCAAAAGAAATACAGTGTGCAAACTATACTTTTATTGAAAGGGCATTCATTCAAATTCTTATAATATGCAAATGATATCATAAGAATGAAACAAAAAATGGAACATGCAAGAAAAAGTAAATAAAAACAAACAAACGTGGACGGAAAAGAACCACGAATCACCGACAAATCACCGATTTGTAATGTTTTTATAGCAATATATAAGCCATTTGTAAGGAAGGATTACTAATCATACAACAATACTGTATAACTTTAATAATACTGTTAAAGAAATCAAAAAATATACAATGTAGTTACTAAATTTGAACTAGAAAAGTCTGACATGCTGTTTTAATAATTCATGTCATTGTCAGTACTATAATAACTATATATTTTATATATATATAGATATATAAACGAGCCTAGAGGATTAAGCGGATAATGAATATATATATATATATATATATATATATATATATATATATATATATATATATATATATATATTTCCATTCATTATCTTCCGCTTAATTCTTTAGGGTCGTGGGGGGTTCCCCATGCCCATCCAGGGGACAACATTTTGGGCGCTGGGCAGATACATCCAGTACAGGAAGCCAATCTATCACTGGGCACACATTCACTTACACAGAAACACACTATATGGGGCAATTTGGAGAATTTAATTGACTTGATCCATGTTTTTGGACTGTGGGAGGAAACCGGAGAACCCGGAGGAAACCCACGCGGACACGGGGAGAACATGGAAACTCCACCCAGATTGGGATTCGAACTGGAATCCCCAGTGCTGAGAGAACATGCTAACCTAGAACATGGTCTAGTTGTAATTAATGGTGACATTTACAATATATAATTATATGTATATATGTTCTGTCAGTGATATTAACAAGTACAAGTAAATTAAAACGAAACATCCATGCAAAATACAACAGAGAGAGAGTCAGCCGAGGGACATACATCTTAAAGAAAAAGAAACAATAATAAATGTAAAGAAGCAATGATGAGGGGAATTAACTGGCTCAGGTTCTTTGATTATTACATTATTGTGGCAGTATTTCATATAAAACGTCACCGAGCGAGGCATCCAGTTGCTGTGATATTTTACAGAGATATATAAGCGATGCAGACAATGAAAATAATCGGGCGGCAGCCAAAGAAAGCTTGCAAAGTACAGATGGAAAGGCCGGAAAGAGAGGCCGAGGAGATGGGAATTACCTTCACTATCGGACATAGTGCCCTGAAGGTCATCAATGAGCATGTAGCTGTGCCCTCTGGTGGGGTCCTCCCTGAGGTGCGGTTGCTGGGGATCCTGGAGGGAGAGGCATGACCCAAACTGGTCTCGGCTGTCGGCAGATATAGGCGGGAGCGGACCTGCGGATGCCCGAGCCATCCCCATCGGCTGACCGACCGGACTCAGTGGGCTCTCTTCCTCAGAGTTCTGTGCCACTATCGGGATCCGTCCACGTCCCCCCTGCCCTATGGGCAAGCTGGTAGGTTTGGTCCTACCTGATGGTGCCTGATAGGCAGAGGTCTCTGAGGAAGCGTCCCCCTCTGATTTGAGCCTCAGGGAAGAGCTGGAGAGGTCTCGTTTGATGGACAGATCTAGGCCGTACATAGAGGCGGGCCTAGACGAAGGCCGCGAACGACTCCCACTGGGATAGGCCGATTCCTCTCCTAGAGTTGACCTCATGCCTAGGTTAAGACACTGGCCTAAATTAAGCGAACCGGCCAAATTGGCGCCTAAGGTCGAACCTAGGTACTTCTGTTGTTCTGCGATGTTCTTCCGAAGTCCGAAAGTGATCTCGTCCTGAAGTAACCTACTTGACCGCGGCGAAGCACTGCTGGAGCCCAAGTAACTGCTATAGTCCGTGTCTATACCCCTACTATCCTGAATGGAGGAGTATTTTCCAATGTTGCTTGTGCTTTTGTGTTTTTGGTAGAGCATAGACGTTGGGAGTTGCTTGGCGGCCTGCTTTTCCAAAGTCAATCTGCTTATGCTGTACTTCTCCGTCTTGGAAAAAGGCCTATAACCCCCACTAGTTACACCTGAACTGGGAGTATAGTGATGGGATAGGCTAGCCAACTGTTCTAAGCTCTCAGTTCCTGTGCTTCTTCTAAACTCCTGCTTTAATTGCTGCTTCAAAAGCTTCAGTTCGAACGGATCTTCCATGGGATCCTCGTCATCTTGGGATTTGCTATACTGATGAAGCCTGGAGGAGCTCCCGATGCCCACATAGTCCGTGCCCACATCTGCTGCGGTCCGCCTTAACAGGCGTTCTGCCTTGGCCAGTTCCCGTTCAGCAATCCCATAGCTGGTGGCTGAAAGTCCAGCTGGGTTTTTGGCAAGCTCAGTGGTGTCCTCTAATAGAAGGTAACTTCTTGGAGTTTGACCATGTTGATCCAAGTCATAAAAGGCGTCTGCGGACACGTTGGACATCGGGCTACCTGCCATACTGCCTCCTCGGTCCTCAAGCCCGTGGAGATCGAGATGGCTGCTGTACTTGCCACCGAGATAGGAGGAGTTTTCATAGGTAGCTGAGACTTTGGTGGAGTCGAGCTCGGACAACAGTGCAGCTTGTTGTCTGGCTTTCTGCTGGAGAAGCAGCATCTGGTGATAACTCTGCTGCTGGGAAGCGGTGAGGGAAGGCACGGACGAGTATATGGACTGCGACTGGTAGGGCTGTTGAGACTGGTAAAGAGACTGTTGATACTGAGGGTAATGATACTGCGAGTACTTGCCGTATTCGTATTTAGTCTGTGGGGGGACAAGCTCATCTAGTTCCGATTGCGGGGCAGTAAGGGTTCTGTCCAGACCATGTCCACTCACCTCCTCTCTGCCATCGACCAGTCTTGTCTCCCGGATATTGCTCACCTCACTGTCGGACATGTAATCCCGATCTTCGGCCACACTTTGCAAATATGCCCTCTCTCGCTTCTCCCTTTCCTTGAGCAAGGCGTCTTTTCTTCTGTTGATGCCCATCTCCAGGTATCGTAATTTGGCGTCGATCTCTTTCTCCTCCTCGTCTAACTCCGCCTGCTTCTTTCGAAGTTTCGAAGACTCCCGTTCCACCACGTCCAGTTCACGATCGATGTCCTGCAGGATCTTCGCCCTCGCCATGTTAGAGCTCCGGCAAAGGCGGCGGCGGGCAGAGGCGGTGCTATAAGCCGCTTGGCCAGAATTGGCAGCCTCCTCTTCTGAAGGTGGGTTAGGAAGGGTTCGCTTTACTTTCTTTTGTGTCCCTGTTGGGGTACCGCTCGGCGATCCTTTACCCTAATGAGATGAGAGAACCATAATTTACATAATTCTAGTCATACTTCAAAGGAAATAAGGTACAAGAGGACGTGCATTGTGAATAAATCATAGGAAAGAGGTGTTAAGTCTGAGGCATATTTCTTAGTGGTTAGCACCTTCTCGTCTCAGCGCTAGAGATTCCTGGTTCGAATCCCAATCTGGGTGGAGTTTCCACGTTCTCCCCGTGTCCACGTGGATTTCCTCCGGGTTCTCCAGTTTCCTCCCACAGTCCAAAAACATGGATCAAGATCAATGGAATTCTCCAAATTGCCCCATAGATTGTGTTTGTGTGAGTGTGTGCCCAGTGATAGATTGGCGCCCTGTCCTGGGTGTGCAATACAATATCGCACAATACATGTATAAATGCAAAATAAATAAATAAATAATAATAAAGGCGGGATCGGATTATAACTAGGTATGCTAATTCTACAGTGTAGCTGTTTTTTCTTAGCTACTGACTTGTTCTTTCATTTGCAAATCGCTTTGGATACAAACTTCGGCCAAATGGCTAAATGTAAATGTAATAAATTTATAAAAGAACAAGTACTCACCGCATAACCTTCGGAATACTGGAAATTAGATGTTGCCCTTTCTTCTGCAGTCGGACTCATTGGTTTCGGGTCAGACATTGACCTCTGGATTGTTTTTGGTGCCCTGGGACTAGTAGTAGGGACCAGGGACAGGTCCACAGCGTGCATTTTCTGTGGACTGGTTTCCCCACTGGATTTCTCATAGGAAACAAATTCAAGAGATTTACTTGGCGACATACAAGGAGATATCGGCGAGTAAAGGACTTGGGGAGATTTGGGAGGCGCTGGTGAAACCTGAAGAGTGGAGGAGTCCGTCTTAAGGTGAGGAGACTGGCTGATTTCTAAAGGAGTAGGACGTCTCTTGGGTGAAGAGTCTGGAAAGTCCAGTCTTGCGTCCATCTGGACGGTGTGTCCCCTGAGAGTCCCAGAAGAATCGGTCTGTACGGAGATTTCCGTGACAGCCTGCACCGAAACTCCACTACTGTCCAACGTGCTATACTTTCCACCCCGTGGCCTGGTACGTTTGCCTCGAGCAGGAACCTCCCACTCATCCTGGTCCTCATCGTCAGTTTGCACACAACTATCGACGCCCTTCTTGGCACTTTTCTTCTTCCGTCCGGCGGTGTAGGCCTTTTCCGTATTGTCCTCTTCATCGGTCTGGCAGCCGCTATCCATCTTTTTGTCTGGCCCAAACCCATGAGCCTGCTCGCTGACCTCACTTGGGTGCAATTGCCTGTATTTCTGCTCCTCCAGCTGTTGCCGGAGTTGTTCCTGAAGCCTCTGGATCTGCTCTAACTGTTCCTGTTGCTGGGCGTATGTTTCTTTTTGCATCATGAGGTGAGCCTGACGTTCTTCCTCCTGTTGGCACAATATCTGTTGTTTCATAACCTGCAGCTCCTCGAGCTCTTTCTGGACTATCAACTGTTCCTGTTCCCGGAATCGCTGGATCTCCTGCCGCTCCCACTCCAGTTCCTCGGCAAGTCGCTGCTGCTTCAGCTTCTCGAGCTCTAAAATCTCCCGTTCCATCTGATACTGCTCGTCTCCTGGAACCATCGGTGACGACAACGCCTCAAGAGAAGCTGCTATTGCTTCTAAAGAGGTATCGGTGTACTCCAGTGGCAGCCCTGTGGTTCCTGCCGAAGAAGACAAGTCCTTTGAAAGATTTCTCTCCAGGTTTAATGGCATATCTCTCTCTTCGGCGGTAGTCACAGCTATGGTGGAGAGAAAACTATGCGATCTGGTAAGAGGTGGATTTTGTAGATTGGACAGCGATGGCATGGTGTCGCTTGTATGCATCCCTGACAATGAGTTGTATGTCGTGCTGAAGATAGACCCGGGTTGGGTAGTTATGGCATAAGTGGAAGGAACCGGTGCTGCGACAGAGGAATACACCACGCCATTCGAGGACCTTAGAACACTTGAAGCTCCGAAGTGAGTTCCCACAGCCGATGTTATTCTGGCTTGGGTGTATTGCGGAATCGTGACGCCAGGAGTTGCCCCGGTGCCTTTGCTTGAGTAGTTCACGGCTGCCCCTGTTGAAAGTGAATACTGTAAATATAAATATCAGTTTGCACGACACACATATGGACTTTTGCCCGATATGGAAGATCCAGAGGTCAGGAAATAGCGGCATGCAGATGTGAAAAAATAAAAAGCATGCATTATTAAAAGAAAAGAAATAACATGCAGGAAAAAAATGGGAATGCTTCAGCTGGGAATGAGTAGCGGCAACTCAAAGTAATGTCTGAGAGAGAGATTTGCGATGTCACACTGACCTGCGATAGCCTTTCCTGAGGTTAGATCTACTGCACCTTCCATTTCCCTTTTGAATTCGTAACTATTCTTACTCTTGTACAAGAAGAGGCCAGCCTCTGCCAGATTTGTGTCAGACATGGATGGCTTCATCCCACCGAGCCCCCTCATGCCGTAGGAAGCACGATCATACTGATAATGATCATCCCTGTAGCCAAAGCGATCTTCCGGGAGTGGACCCGAGGGCTGTTGGGTGGTACAGCTACCTGCAAACGGAAGTTTGTACACGACATCACAGCAGACCGTGCGTCGGCCCGCCGTCAGATCTACCGGCTTGCCGTCATCTTCTGTGACCACCATGGTAACCACCTCAGAGTACGAGCCATCCAAAGACACCATCGACTGCACAGGCTTTAAGGTTGTGAGGTCGACCGCGCCCGATATGCAAGTTTCCAGACGAGGTGGGATACTAGTACTGAGCCCGTTATTTGCCACGATGGAGGATGTCGATGAGGGGATGGGGTGCGTTTTGCCCACAGTTGTGGAGAGGTTCATTGGTTTTTCTGGTTGACTCTCAACCGGACGATAAACAATTTGGGAGACAGGTTCGTAGGATTTAGGAGTTGTTAGCTGCAGAGGTATTGAGGACATTTGAGGAAAGTCACTGTTGGTATACGCCACTGTAGCTGTACAAGTCAAGATGGTGATGCTGTCAGTTACCAAAGACACCGAAGATGTATCAGTGCTCAGGTTCATTACAGATGACTGAACAGCGCTTTGTTGACGCCCACTCCCGTCAATGTACAAAGCCTGCCGTTGGGTTTCGGATGACGACAGGTCTATACCTTTTAGAGCAATTTCGGAATCCATTTTGGGAGTACGTAGATCAACAACCTCGCCAACCTGATACGCCTGTCCGTTGTGCACAGACTGAGATTTAAGGTTAGTAGGCGAGGCTGACGTACCAGTTGCTCTTGAGATGGGAAGTTGAGGAGGCGTCCTTTCGTGTACAACCGATACCGTCGTTCTTTGGAATTCTGTAGTTACTACCTGGACATCGACATTTGGACTTACCGATGGCTCATAGATTTTTGAAGGCTGTGAAGCAGAAATGGCCTCGTAGACATGGCTCATGCTAGAAATTACCTTTTCGGAACCACATATTTCCTGACTTTCAATGGATTCTGTAATTTTGGTGAAAGCTAATGGCACCCTTGTTGTTAGTGGCTGTGTTGTTGGCTGTGGTTGAGAATGCGAAGAAGCCTGCTTGCTGGCTGAGGTGAGGTCAGAGCTTATTAGAGCTTGGGTGGTCATAGACTCAGTGGGCGAACCGGGCTGGGATGGTAACGTTATGACAACATAAGTATCATGCAGAGACTTCACAAACCTGGGAGACGTGGGGGACTTTACTGGTGAGGTATTTCCCGGCTTATTCTCAACTGCCGGACTCAGATTCAGAGCGCAGTCTTCGATGCTTGAGGATAGTAGATTTGGTCGTGCTGGGACAGAAACAGGTTGAGAACCTGACAAGGGTTTTGGAGCTATTGGCGGCTTGAATGTCTCTCCTGGTCTGTGGCTGAATGTCAGCCCTGCGGGGATTGTAGAAGGCTTAGGAGGCACAGGTGGAGGAACGTGAGGTTTGGAAAGTGGAGCTATGGGCTGTCTTATCTGTACGTTGGGACCGGTTGATTGCAAGCTAACCGGAACTGGTCTTTGTGGAACCTGAGGCGGGATCTTCTTGGGATAACCAGCAGGCTTAGGTAAGGTAGGTGGTGGTAAGGGAGGGGGAACAGGGATTTCAGATTTTTCCTGAGAAACACCCCTTCGAAGGACAGATGGTTTGGGAGGTACTGGTGGAGCAACTGGGGTTGGGACTGGAGTGGAAATAACACTAGGTACTGTTGGGGTGTATTGGGGTACAGTTGGTAAGGGTGTTTCAACTGTAACAGTAGGTTTAGTAACTATGGCAACAATAGTAGATGCATCTCCTTGTGTGACGGTGGAAGCTAACGATAGGTCAACAACACCAGGCTGGTCACTGAAGGTTGTTTCAGCAACAGCGTCCTCTTGGGCCAATGGCTGTGCGGGTGCCTCTTCGTCTGGAAAAATAAAATCCGACTCTAAAACTGAGGGAGAAGTTGTTTCTTTATCTGAGAGTTCTTCGGGAAACGATTCCGACATGGCTATTGTTGTAAACGTAGATGAAGATGGAACATCGGGAGCTATTTCAGCTTCGTAACTTAGATCTGTAAAACTTTCCTCACCGGATTCCTCTTCGCCAGACGAGCACTGGGTCACGGTTAGATCGGGTATAGAGAGAATTCGTCTTTGCGGAACCGGATCTTTCATTTCACTGGAGGCAAATTCTCTCTCATTGGTTCTATGGTTCATATCCTGAACCGTTTGGGTTGGGCTGGTACCAGGTGTGAGAACAGCTTGTTTCTTCATAAGCTCCTCATAGGCTTCCTCCGCATCTAACAATGGTCTTCCATCCTTGTCCAGCTGCCCAGGAATGCTTGGTGACACAGGGTCTTTCCTTGGGTCAGCGGAAGGCTCTTTCCTTGGGTCTGCCTTGGGGGATCCTTTCATGGCTTGACCATCCTTCTCTTGAAGCATCTCATTTTTGATCTTCATCATATCTTCATAGACTTCATCGGGAGACCGCAACTTCCTGGCTTTCTGTGGTACGCAGATTTTATTCTGTTCTGGTTCCACGTATACATCCTCAACTAGGGACTCATAGGCGTAATCCTCAATCAGCATCCCACCGTAAAGAGATTCCTTACCCGGGGCATGTTCCTCGGGAGATTTTACCCGTAGCATTATTTCCTCATAGACCTCATCGGCAGTTTGCAAAGGCTTTTTTTCAACCGTGTCTCGGAAGTCTTTTTCCGCATGTTCCTCATCTGTTGGAGAATACAAGGAAACCGACGTGGGTAGCTGATAAACCTTTTGGACGGCAACTATCTTCTCTGGAAGAATCTCGAACCCTTCTGGTTCAGATTCGACACTCGGAGAGAAATCGGAACACGATGATCTACGGAACTCCTCCATCTCGGCTTCTTGTCGCAGTTCTTCTGTAGGGGAGGCATCTTCTATCGGGGAAAGATTGCTGGGCGGAGTTTTGGGGCGCTCTCGCCTTCGTTGGGCGCGGATTTCTTCTTTATCTTTTTTGGATTTCTTACCCGAACTCTTTTGCTTTTCCTGTTCCTTCATTAGATCCTCTTCCTCACGCAGCTCCTCTTCCTCTGACGAGTCTTCTATGGTGGGCAACATCTGGCCTGACTGCCGGTGCTTGGCTTTCCTGTGCTGTTTGCCCTCACCGTTTGGGCGAATGTGACCCGGGCTGCTGCTGTCGCTGTCTTCGTCAAGAGACGACATAGATGTTGGGGATGTCCCTGGAGTAAAGCTGGAGGCATGAAGGCTAGAGGAACCTTCACCTCTGGACTTGTCATCAGGGGAGTCTGTAAGGCTCTCGTGTTCTCCATCATCAGAGGCCTGACGGGCAGTGGCCACAGTGGAGAATTCAATAGTTTTGAAATGCCGAATGCCAGCTCCACTGTCCACGAAGGGAGGCTCCATTTTATCAAGTTCCTCAATTGATGCCACGGAAATGATACTCTTACGGTCAAACTCATCATCAGGGCTGGTACTACTGCTTTTGAGTAGACACCTAGTCTTCACTGACTCACTCGGTCCATTGGTGTCTTGGACCTCTTGGACCATTTGTTCCTTTGCCTGAATCCTCATTTCCCCCCTTGTACCCCCATCAGCTAGAGAACAGGGACTTCCGCCTGTCAGGTCATCATCATCACCAAGCTGCCTTTCTGTTTGAATACTTGGTGAGGATTCCCCCTCACTACTATCTTCTAACAACTTCTGTTGAAGTTCTGCCGGCACAAGCAGCTTTTTCCTTTCTTTTCTAGTACCTGTACCATTCCCCTCCTCCTCTGGAACCTTCTCCTGTCTGGTTACCTCTGAGCTGACATCTGAAGACACTCGCGACACCTCATCTTGGCACCTCGACTTGAGGGATTCATCTTTGGAAGGTGTTGTTTGGGCCTCGAGTATTGGAAGTACAGTACTCTCCAACTTTTTGAAATCGGAACGACAAGTCGAGCTGCATTCTTGGGTTATTTGTTCTTTAGCCGAAGGTTCATTACGCAGCGTTTTGGACACAGCATCGTCTTCTTTCTACAAATGGAGGATTAACAAGAAGATATTAACATATTGGACAAAACGGTTCAGTAAAATGTCAACCAGGGATTTGTCCAGCATACTTTAAACAAGTCAAAACGATGCCAGACAAACCTTTACCTGTTCCAATACATTTACTCGGTTTGGACCATCCGGATATGTCCCCCGAATGTCTGAGCATTGCATTTCCAAAGACGATTCGTCTTTCGTTTGATTTCTAGCTACATGGCATGGATGTGGCGGGACTGCTACGGGTTCTAAACTAGGCAATCTATTTTCCATACTAGATCGGGTTTCATTAGAAGCTTCTAAATCGGGTTCTAACTCCTCTCTATTGGAACCATCCGATTTTTCGGGTGCTGAAGTCTCTTGTCCCGTATGCTGAGACTTGATTTCATCGTCTGCCCTTTTGTCCTCAATTACGGTGAATTCCGTGTACGGAGATTCTTCGTGA
This sequence comes from Corydoras sp. C115, assembly GCA_019802505.1. Taxonomy (NCBI): domain Eukaryota; kingdom Metazoa; phylum Chordata; class Actinopteri; order Siluriformes; family Callichthyidae; genus Corydoras; species Corydoras sp. C115. The sequence continues at coordinate 374,571 of JAFMOC010000137.1, forward strand.
CCCACTAGTTCCGGTACGTTTTCTGAGTGCATATCGGAGGTACCAGCTTCCGTTTCTGGTAATGGTTCTCCACACGCATTTTCCGTCACTATTTTACTACCTAAGATTTCCTCCTCATTAATAGCTGGATATGACTTTTCCTCAGACTTTGGCATTAACGGGTTAGTCGTTGGCAAACCTGTCATCCCTAGTGGACTTTTAGCTTCGTCTTTCTCTTTCCATACCGAGTTCCCGTCATTGTCTCCTACTGCCAATGTCTCAATTTCCGGATTTCGCATCTCACCACAATGCCCTCCCTCCAAATCACTTACGCTTGGGGCCGAGTGGTCCAGCACTGGAGGACATTTTTCCTCTAGAGTCTCATCTATCTTAATAACCATCACCTCAGAAATCGCACCGTGCTTTTCAACTTGACATTCGGCGTTTTCTATTAGGTTTTTATTAATTTGATTACATTCTGGATCCAAATTTGTGGGTTTGGCAGAACCACCTATGATTGAATCCTCATTATTATTTTTTTCCATCATTTGTGTCTCGATTTGAGGTGATCCCGTCCCATCATTTAATTCAGTAACCTCAAATTCGGGGTCCCCTTGGCTAATTTTGGTCACTGATTCAACGCCCTCATCATCATGGGTTGGGACTTCCCTTTCCTCTTCTATAGGCTTATTATGTTTTTTAGTCTCATCACCACCCGGTTTAGGTGTAACTACCTGACCGTGAGACATTTCTAAACAGCTAACCTCAACCACAGGACTAACATTCGTCAGTTCTTCATTGGAATTGATATCAGTGGACGTATGGAATTCCTTTTCCTCAGGCTTCACACATAAAACCTGCGCCGAAACGTCATGGTTATCATTTTGTCCAGCTTCACTTACATTATCAGGTGCCGTGACATCACCATGCTGACTTTGCGCTTTTAATTCTGGTGTAATTTCGCTGACTACGGAGTGATTTGCTTCTATAGCATCCCCCTCTGGCATGGGTACAGCATGTTCATCATGTGATCTTGTTTCTTCACCTGGAACATCAGCTACATGTGTTCGCTCAGCCGGACATGTCTCCGTATGTATTTGAATCTCTTTAGAATCCGCACTACATGCCTGATCCAGCATCTTACTCTCTGCGATTTCAGTTACAGTCTTCACGGCTAACGAAACGTCTGTCGGGTTCGATTCGGTTCCCTCTAAGTCATTAAATCCCATTCCAAACTTGCTATCGGGTAATATGGCACCATTTTGGTTTTCATTAGCACCTTCAGGTGCAAGTATCACCTCTGTTGATTGAGCCTTATTTTGACTATCACAGTCATGTGACGCTACATCGCCTCCTGCTAATTCCTTCAGGTCACACCCATCCTCTCTACCAGTCTGGTCCTCGTCATTAAACACTATTTTCTCTGCTTGGGCAAATTGCAGGACTGCCTCTTCACCAGCCGTTATAACCCCTTGGATATTAACAGGGGGAGGGCTGGAGGCTTCGACTGTCGGCTCAGGTGGAGTGGATGTGCCCTTTGTGTTTTTACATGCAGTGTCGAGTGTTTGTTCCCGAGTTGGTTCGGGTTCTACCTGTGTCCTGTCCAGTACTGCCTGTGCTTCGTGCTGTTTCTCTGCGGCTGACGCTATCGCAGGTTTATTGTTAACTGAGATGGACTCGAGCTCAAACTTGTCCGCCGAAGCCTGAGTTACACTAGGGGTTCTTGTAAGTCCCTTGGCCGGGGAAGCAGGGGAGGCGGGGGCTGCAGGGGTGGAGGAGACGGCTCGAGCCGGGGAAGAGGGCGGGGTGGGGTGGGATTTAGCTGGCAGCTTGGAGGGGGAAGGTGGAGGTGGAGTATCCCCGAGATTTCCAGAGAGAGCTCTTTGGGTCTGGCAGTTCAGGCACAGCCACTCCGTCTGTAAAACAAAGAATCGTAGAAACTTTTGAGACGTATAATGACAATAAAGGTTTTAAACAAGCTGGTGGCTAACAACAATGGCGGATGTTACGTTATATTCCATCCATCCATTATCTTCCGCTTTATCTTCTATTAGGGTCGCGGGGGGGCTTCCCTATGCCCATCCAGAACGTTTAGGGCACTGGGAAGATACACCCAGGACAGGGCGCCAATCTATCATTGAAACTCAGATTAACACCCAGATTGGGATTCGAACCGGGAATCCCTAGCGCTGAGAGGAGAACATACTAACCACTAAGCCACCGTGCCGCCATATTATTCATTATTCATTCATTCATTATCTCCCGCTTTATTCTCTATTAGGGTCGCGGTGGGGTTCCCCATGCCCATCCAGGGGAGAACGTCTCGGGCGCTGGGCAGATACACCCAGGACATGGCGCCAATCCATCGCTGGGCACACACTAACTCACACAGGCACACTCTATATGGGGCAATTTTGGAGAATTCAATTGACTTGATCCATGTTTTTGGACTGTGGGAGGAAACCGGAGAACCCGGAGGAAACCCACGCGGACACGGGGAGAACATGGAAACTCCCCACAGATGGGGATTCGAACCGGGAATCCCTAGCGCTGAGAGGAGAACATACTAACCACTAAGCCACCGTGCCACCATATTATATTATTATTATATACCGTGCTGGATTAGTGGTTAGCATGTTCTCCTCTCAGCACTAGGGATTCCCGGTTCGAATCCCAATCTGGGTGGAGTTTCCATGTTCTCCCCGTGTCTGTGTGTTCCTCTCGCAGTCCAAAAACATGGTTTGAAGGTTAATTAAATGCTCTAAATTGCCCCATATAGCGTGTCTGTGTGAGTGAGTGATGTGCCCAGTGATAGATTGGCACCCTGTCCTGGGTGTATCTGCCCAGCGCCCGAGACGTTCTCCCCTGGATGGGCATGGGGACCCCTCCCTCGACCCTCGTAGAGGACAAGATAATGGATGGATAGATTTTGAATAAAATATGTTAATATAGCGAGGCTGCACGGTGGCTTAGTGGTTAGCATGTTCTCCTCTGAGTGCTAGGGATTCCAGGTTCAAATGCCAATCTGGGTGGAGTTTCCATGTTCTCCCCATGTCCCCGTGGGTTTCCTCTGGGTTCTCCGGTTTCCTCCCACGGTCCAAAAACATGGTTTGAAGGTAAATTGAATGCTCTAAATTGCCCCATATAGAGTGTGTGTGTCTTTGTGAGTGAATAACACTGCGCGATAGAATAACACTGTGTCCTGGGTGTATCTGCCTAACGCCTGAAACGTTCTCTCCTGGATGGGCATGGGGAACCCCCCCCCCCCCAGTAGAGGGTAAATAAAAACATACTAAAATAATATATAAATAAATGAATGAACCTAAATAAAATCTGTTTATGAGCATGGGAAATCCTGTCCCCATTGGTCCCCACTGGCTCTCACCCCATGCACTGCATATTATTCACAAGACATTATATACAGTAGCATAATATTAATATGTAAATTCATATCAACCAGCAGCTATTTACATTTCAATATCTGTGTATACAGCAGAAGTGCAAGCAGAGCACCGAGCCTGGAAATGGACCAAAACCAGCAACGTCAGTGCAGAAAAACATATCCAGAGGGCAAGAAGAACGGGCCAACCGGAGCAGTCAGCCCACCAACAGCTCGCTCCAGTGGCTGACGTGAGTTCTGCGCATTTGTTCCTTCACATGTGATTGAGTGGTGCTATATATAGCCTCCGCATTGTTAACAACTGATTTAACAGTGGGGTTTCGTACCGAGACAACTTGGGACAGTAGTGTAGGTTCCACGCTACATTAAATGACAGCAGCTGAGAACACCCCCTTTTGTTATTTTGGCTGCATCTTCAATTTCATGGATTGTCATCCATCATCAACCACCATCACCTATGACGTGTACACAAACTCAGAAGAACGCAGGTGGGGCTGAATTGAAGTCTTTAAAGCCACATTACTTCAATTTGTACGAAAAATAAAATTTTTCAAACCATCGATAATCACAAGTTCAGATATGTGACGTTAAGACGTGCATTTACAGTATGTATTAGCTGGTGCATAGCATGTTCTCCTCTCAGCACTAGGGATTCCCGGTTCGAATCCCAATCTGGGTGGAGTTTCCATGTTCTCCCCGTATCTGCATGGGTTTCCTCCGGGTTCTCCGGTTTCCTCCCACAGTTCAAAAACATGGATCAAGGTCAACTGTATTCTCCAAATTGCCCCATATAGAGTGTGTTTGTGTGAGTGAGTGTTTGCCCAGTGATAGATTGGCGCCCTGTCCTGGGTGTATCTGCCCAGCGCCCGAAACGTTCTCCCCTGGATGGGCATGGGGAACCCCCCCCCCCCGACGCGACCCTAATAGAGGATAAAGCGAAAGATAATGGATGGATGGATGGTGCTTAGCCTTTAAAGATACCAAAAAATAATGACTGTGAATTTAGTCTCAAATTTCCTGATTTTTCCCCTTTATCCTCTACTAGGTCTGGGTGGGGGGTCCTATTCACATCCAGAGGAGAACGTTTCGGGCGCTGGGCAGATACACCCGGGTCAGGACACCAATCTATCACTGGGCACACACTCACTCACTCACTTACTCACAGAAACACACACTCCATGGGGCAATTTAGAGCATTTAATAATCTTCAAACCCAAGTTTTTGGACTGTGAGAGGAAACCGGAGAACCCAGATGTTCTGCCAAGCGCCCGAAACGTTCTCCCTGGATGGGCATGGGGAACCCCCCGCGACCCTAATAGAGGATAAAGTGGAAGATAATGGATGGATGGATGGTGCTTAGCCTTTAAAGATACAAAAAATAATGACTGTGAATTTAGTCTCAAATTTCCTGATTCTTCCCCTTAATCCTCTACTAGGTCTAGGGGGGGTTCCTATTCCCATCCAGAGGAGAACATTTTGGGCGCTGGGCAGATACACCCAGGACAGGACACCAATCTATCACTGGGCACACACTCACTCACTCACTCACTCACAGAAACACACTCCATGGGGCAATTTAGAGCATTTAATAATCTTCAAAACCCAAGTTTTTGGACTGTGAGAGGAAACCGGAGAACCCAGATTGGAAATTGCACCCAGATTGGGATTCGAACCTGGATCCCCAGCGCTGCAAGGCGGACGTGCTAACCACCTAGCCACCTCCGCAAAGTCCAAATCTCCAATTATAGACACAAAGATTTTAGAAAAAATATTTAAGACAAGATTTTTTTTGTTAACACACATACAACATAGGGCGGCACGGTGGCATCTGGGTAGAGTTTCCATGTTCTCCCCGTGTCTGTGTGTTCTTCTCGCAGTCCAAAAACATGGATCAAGGTCAACTGAATTCTCCAAATTGCCCCATATAGAGTGTAACTGTGTGTGTGAGTGTGTGCCCAGCAATAGATTGGCGCCCTGTCCTGGGTGTATCTGCCCGGCGCCTGAAACGTTCTCCCCTGGATGGGCATGGGGAACCCCCCCCCACGACCCTAATAGAGGATAAAGCGGAAGATAATGGATGGATGGGGGAAAAAAATGTTTGTCGTGCTGCACTGTAGATCCTAATTGCTCCCGCCAACTTAAAATTACATTTACGCCGAAGAAGGCAACATTCTGCCTCAGAACATCGCAAAATGATTAGACAAGTGTTCTGAGTGTCTCATTTAAATAAATTCATTAGAAGGATTTGGAACAATTGAAAGCTTGAGAGGCTGGTGTGTAAACAGACACACAGACGCTCGGCGTCTAGAACACCGCATTGTTATACACCACATGTTCTGCGCTAGAACAAAATAATCCTTTGGGATCTTATAGAACCGTGTCGAGGTAAAAAGAAATCCGAGCTAAGAACCCGGAAACCCAGTGTTTTGGAGATTTTGAGTCAGAGGTTCCACCCAAAATCAATAAACATAGCAAGAACATAAGTTTTCAATGTTCAGGTCAATGATAAATGACTGACATGATGTCATAAAACATTCATTTATTCATTCATTATCTTCCGCTTTATCCTATATTAGGGTCGCGGGGGGGTTCCCCATGCCCATCCAGGGGAGAACGTCTCGGGCGCTGGGCAGATAGACACAGGACAGGGTGCCAATCCATCGCTGGGCACACACTCACACACACAGACACACTATCTATGGGGCAATTTTGAGAACTCAATTGACTTGATCCATGTTTTTAGACTGTGGGAGGAAACCGGAGAACCCGGAGGAAACCCACGCGGACACGGGGAGAACATGTAAACTCCACCCAGATGGGGATTCGAACCGGGAATCCCTAGCGCTGAGAGGAGAACATGCTAACCACTAAACCACCGTGCCGCCTCATAAAACATTATCAATGATTTCTCACAGTTACGTTAATCAAAGGTTTAATAATTGTAGCAGGTCTGAGGTAATTTGATTCACTTGGCACTGCAGTTACACACACACACACACACACACGCACGCAGTCACACACAGACGCGCAGACACACACGCGCAGTCACACACACGCACAGTCATACACACTCATGCAGTCACACACACGCGCATTCACACACACACACACGCATGCGCAGTCACACACAGACACGCAAACACACACGCTCACACACACACTCGCGTAGTCACACACACGGAGTCACACACAGAGACGCAGGGACACTCACGCTCACTCACACACATGCGCAGTCACACACTCACTCGCGCAATCACACACACGCAGTCGAAGTCACACACAGTCACACAAACCCTCACGCAGTCGCACAGTCACACACACACAATCACACACCCATGCAGTCACACACACACACGTGCGCAGTCACACACCCATGCAGTCACACACACACACGCACATAGTCACACACACACGAATACTCAATATTATATTGAGTAATATTAATATATTAAATCCATGTTTTTTGGACTGTGGAATGAATGTGGAGAACCCAGAGGAAACCCACGTGGACACGGGGAGAACATGGAAACTCCACCCAGATTGGGATTTGAACCTGGATCCCCAGCACTGAGAGGAGAACATGCTAACCACTAAGCCACTGTGCCGCCCTTTGTTCAAATTATTCATTCATTCATTTCATCCATTATCTTCCGCTTTATACTACCACTCACTCACACACACACAAACACACACTACATGGGGCAATTGAAAGCATTTAATAATCTATGAATACACGTTAGGCGGCATGGTGGCTTAGTGGTTAGCATGTTCTCCTCTCAGCACTAGGGATTCCTGGTTCGAATCCCCATCTGGGTGGAGTTTACATGTTTCCCCCATGTTTGTGTGGGTTTCCTCTGGGTTCTCCGGTTTCCTCCCACAGTCCAAAAACATGGATCAAGTCAATTGAGTTCTCCAAAATTGCCCCCATAGAGTGTGTTTGTGTGAGTGAGTGGGTGCTCAGCGATAGATTGGTGCCCTGTCCTGGGTGTATCTGCCCAGCGCCCGAGACGTTCTCCACTGGATGGGCATGGGGAACCCCCCCACGACCCTAATAGAGGATAAAGCGGAAGATAATGGATGGATGAATGAATCCACGTTTTTGGACTGTGGGAGGAAACCGGAGAACCCGGCGAAAACCCAAATTGGGATTCGAACCTGGATCCCCAGCTCTGCGATGTGGACGTGCTAGTCCATGTCCCATGCCCATCCATGTGAGAACATTTCGGTCGCTGGGCAGATACACCTAGGACAGGGCTCTTTCAAATGCAGTCCTCCTTATGACAATACTAGGTTCTTTACCCACAGGCTCTCTGTTCTCGCTTCAAGATGATGTTTCAAAGAAAGACTGACAGTGCAGGTAAAGCAAAAGGACATAGGGTGAATTTAAAAGCCCTGGGTGTAGACCTGTGTCGGAGTGATGGCATTGGGGGAGGCATCACATGATGAAGTCCGATCCTGTGTCAGAGCCAGGAACAGATGGCCCACCTCAAATATCTCCACGTACCCGGCGAGAGGAACCGCAATCCCGAGCCAGCTCTTTGTGGGAATGCTGTGAGAGCATGAGAACAACAATACCTGCTTCTCCTGCTGAGCGTCCATTCCAAAACAAGTCACCTTTAAAGCCCCAGATCAGAGAACTCAATTCAAACAGAACAGTGTGGTCATGTGCAGCGGAACCAATGAGGCCCGTGAGGTGAGCGGGAATCGAAATGTCAACTTCCATCCATCCATTATCTTCTGCTTTATCCTCTAATAGGGTAGTGGGGGGGTTCCCCATGCCCATCCAGGGGAGAACGTTTCGGGTGCTGGGCAGATACACCCAGGACAGGACACGAATCCATCGCTGGGCACACACTCACTCACACAGACCCACTCTCTATGGGGCAATTTGGAGAACTCAATTGACTTGATGACATGTTTTTGGACTGTGGGAGGAAACCGGAGAACCCGGAGGAAACCCCCGCGGACACGGGGAGGACATGGAAACTCCACCCAGATGGGGATTCGAACCGCCGAAATGTCAACTTGATACCTGAAAAGATATCAACACGCCGAGAAGACGCATCCTTCTAGCTTCAGGGGAACTAAGCTCGTCACTGGGGTGGAACCCTTTATGGTACGTGGAGTAGAACTGCAACAACGAATCGATAAAATCGCTCAAAATCCATTATGAAAAGTGTCGGCGACGAATTTCATTATCGATCCGTTGTGTCGCACGATTCTCACATTCCTCGCATTGTCGTAACCGCTTACGCCACCTGCAGGCTGAAAAAATAACAATAACAGAGGGTTGAACAGAACGAGGGGCAGCACGGTGGGTTAGTATGTTCTCCTCTCAGCACTAGGGATTCCCGGTTCAAATCCCCATCTGGGTGGAGTTTCCATGTTCTCCCCGTGTCCGCGTGGGTTTCCTACGGGTTCTCCGGTTTCCTCCCACAGTCCAAAAACATGGATCAAGTCAATTGAGTTCTCCAAATTGCCCCATATAGAGTGTGTGTCTGTGTGTGTGAGTTTGTGCCCAGTGATAGATTGGCGCCCTGTCCTGGGTGTATCTGCCCAGCGCCCGAAACGTTCTCCCCTGGATGGACATGGGGAACCCCCCCCCTCGCGACCCTAATATAGGACAAAGCGGAAGATAATTAATGAATGAATGAATTCTCCAAATTGCCCCATATAGAGAGTATTCTGTGCGCATTCTGTGACTGTGCGCAGGACTGTGTGTGAGTGTGGTGTGCAATTGTGAGTGTGTATGACTGCGCGTGTGTGTGTGACTGCATGGGTTTCCTCCGGATTCTCCAAATATCTCTCACAGTCTAAAAACATTGATCAAGGTGAACTGAATTTTCCAAATTGCCCCACACAATTGAGTGTGTTTGTGTGTGTGTGTGTCTGAGTGAGTGAGAGTGAGTGATAGATTGGCGCCCTGTCCAGGGTGTAACTGCCCAGCGCCCGAAATGTTCTCCTCCCGCGACCCTAATAGAGAATAAAGTGGAAGATAATGGATGAAAAACGGAATTTAGAAATTGGGCGGCATGGTGACTTAGTGGTTGGCATGTTCTCCTCTCAGCGCTAGGGATTCCCGTTTCGAATCCCAATCTGGGTGGAGTTTCCATGTTCTCCCCGTGTCCGCGTGGGTTTCCTCCGGGTTCTCCGGTTTCCTCCCACAGTCCAAAAACATGGATCAAAGTGAACTGAATTTTCCAAATTGCCCCATAAAAAGTGTGTCTGTGTGAGTGAGTGTGTGCCCAGCGATAGATTGGTGCCCTGTCCTGGGTGTATCTGCCCAGCGCCCGAAACATCCTCCCCTGGATGGGCATGGGGAACCCCCTCCCCCCCCTCCTCCCCCCCACAACCCTTGTAGAGAAGATAATGGATGGATGGATGGATGGATGTCTCCATGTGATCCACTTTGTAGCCAAGCTGTCACTTCTCTGAACATTTTTAGTGAATACTGTAATTAAAACCACTTTCCTCAATCCTGGCTTCCTGTAAAATTTGGAAAGGCACAGAGCAGACGCAGGTATTCAATCCTATCCAATTAGCAGCCTGCATTTCCTGATTACTTTTTGCTTGATGCCACTGAACGGACTAAATGGACCTGAACCTGTAACCCTCCACAATATATTTATATTACAAATATTGATATAATATTTATAATTCCATTGCACATTGTAAATACATAGTTAAATTTTATTTTATTTTTATTTTTTTATCTTTTCTCTATCCTATTTTTCTTATCCTTTTATTCATTCATTCATTATCTTCTGCTTTATCCTCTATTAGGGTCGCGGTGGGGTTCCCCATGCCCACCCAGGGGAGAACATCTCGGGCGCTGGGCAGATACACCCATTACAGGGCGCCAATCTATCACTGGGCACACACTCACTCACACAGACACACTCTATATGGGGCAATGTTTTGAGAATTCACTTGACTTGATCCATGTTTTTGGACTGTGGGAGGAAACCGGAGAACCCGGAGGAAATCCACGCGGACACGGGGAGAACATGGAAACTCCACCCAGATGGGGATTCGAACCGGGAATCCCTAG
>JAFMOC010000137.1:390000-502500 GCA_019802505.1 Corydoras sp. C115
TGTTCCCTCTCATCGATGTCTGAGTCCGTCTCGTCGCCAGGCGGCCGTTCGGCAACGATGCCGGCTTTCGCGAAAGCTCGGACGACGGTTACAGCAGAAACCTCAGCCCAGGCTTCCACAATCCATTCACAGACGGTGGCGGAACTCGCCCCGCCGCCGTCTCCCGAGTTTTAGTAAACGTGTGTTCACCGTCTATCATCCATCGCTCCCACGCCGCCCGCAACTTTACTTTAAACGCCCCGTTTACGCCAATGTCCAGCGGTCGGAGTTCTTTATTTAATCCTCCCGGAATGACGGCGAGCTCCGAATTAATTTTCTTCACTCGGCTTTTCTGTGAGATGAGCGCGCATGGAGCCACAGATCAGCAGGGCGGCGATGTGTGGAAAAAACCACCCGGTCGCACAACAATACTTTTATAGAATTTGGAACTCAGTACACGTATAAGGCGCACCGGATTATAAGGCGCACGTCCGATTGCTGGGAAAATTTTAGGCTTTTAGGTGCGCCTTATAGTCCGGAAAATACGGTAAATGACTAGTACAAAAACTAGAAATGACATTCTGTGTGTATTTTGTAAATACAGGCTGTTTTCTGGCACATTGCTTTAGTCCTCTTGAATAGTGGTATTAGACTTTTTGCTGGTTAACTTGCTGGTTAAGTCATTCCATTAACTGAGTGAGGTGTTACCGGATTGTTACGCTTAGGTTAATCTGCTCAGGAGGTCTAAAATAGACGAGCAGGATTACAGTGATCAGACCTGAGCAACTGACTGACGCCTGACCGTTCCCCACTACACATACTGTATGCTCTACACCAGGGGTGCCCAATACATCGATCGTGCAGGGGTGTCAGGTAGATCGCGATGGAGGCTTGAAAAAAAAAAAGGTGCTTTTTTACAGCACGGTATCGGAAGCACTTATGCACATGCGCACAAGCGAGCAGTCTGCCCCCCCCCCCTCGCTGTTCCCAAAACCGTCACGTGGCCACGCCCCTAAATCCGAATCACTGCCTGGCGAATAATCTACATTAGATAGTTTCTGTTTGTGTTTTTGCACTTTATTTGACTGACAAGATGAGTGAAAGACTTTGCCCCTAAAACAATTAAAATAACACTTTCATTTAGAGTGAGATGAGGAATAATTTTTTTACAATGTGAAACTCAAAATGTGCCCAGCGATGGATTGGTGCCCTGTCCTGGGTGTATCTCCCCAGCGCCCGGGAGGTTCTCCCCTGGATGGGCATGGGGAACCCCACCGCGACCCTAGTAGAGGGTCGCGGTGAGATGCTATTTGCTGGAATTTTTTAATAAAAGCGCAATTCTAACAGATTCGACAATACTAACATGATGTGTGTTAACAGGATTCAATATATTCATTCATTCATTATCTTCCGCTTTATCCTCTATTAGGGTCGCAGGGGGGTTGCCCATGCCCATCCAGGGGAGAACGTTTCGGGCACTGGGCAGATACACCCAGGACAGGGCGTCAATCTATCACTGGGCACACACTCACTCACACAGACACTCACACAAACACACTCTACATGGGGCAATTTGGAGAACTGAATTGACTTGATCCATGTTTTTGGACTGTGGGAGAAAACCGGAGAACCCGGAGGAAACCCACACGGACACGGGGAGAACATGGAAACTCCACCCAGGGATTCAATATATAAGCCTAAAAAAAGACATTGACCGCGGTAGATCTCGATGACCTGTCTAATGGAAAAGTAGATCTTGGGCCAGAAAAGTGTGGGCACCCATGCGTTACACATTAGCTCAGTGTTAATACAGTTAAATGTGAATTAAAGGTAAAGACGGAGAATAAAATCATGTGCCGGGCTTGACTCCGAGAGATGCGGCATGAGATTAAACCCACGACCTTCACATTGAAAAGCCAAAACTCTAACCACTAAGCTACCATACGCCAAAATGCTTCTCAGTCCAAAATTGTGCAACATACCAACACAGCACCACCACGTACTGAATATCATGACGTGAACCTACATTGAGCTCCATCAAGGGACCGAAACAAAAGCAGCAATGGGCAAAGACAAAGGACCCAATTACCTCTGAGAGATGTGGCATGGGATTGAACCCAAGACGTTTACATTGAAAGCCCAACGCCTTAACCACTAAGCTACCATTCCCAGTATAAAAGTGCTTACACAGCACCACCACATGAGTTTCACTACAGTAACGAGTATCATGATGGTGAACCTTATGGTGGCCGATGAGTGTGTTGACCCAAGGGGACACAAGGGAACCCAGTGCTTACCTCTGAGAGATGTGGCATGGGATTGAAGCCACAACCTTCACATTGACAACCCAAAACCCTAACCACCAACCAAGCTACCATACGGCAAAACACTTCACAGTCCTGAAGGGCGCAACATACTAACCTACCCTAAACAAAAGCAGCAATGGGTAAAGACAAAGGACCCAATTACCTCTAAGAGATGCGGCATGGGGTTGAACCCATGACGTTCACATTGAAAGCCCAACGCTTTAACCACTAAGCTACCATTCCCAGTATAAAAGTGCTTACACAGCACCACCAGGTGAGTATCACTACAGTAACGAGTATCATAATGGTGAACCTTATGGTGGCCGATGAGTGTGTTGACCCAAGGGGACACAAGGGGACCCAGTGCTTACCTCTGAGAGATGTGGCATGGGATTGAAGCCACAACCTTCACATTGACAACCCAAAACCCTAACCACCAACCAAGCTACCATACGGCAAAACGCTTCTCAGTCCAGAAGGGCGCAACATACTAACCTAACCTAAACAAAAGCAGCAATGGGTAAAGGCAAAGGACACAATGCTTGCCTCTGAGAGATGTGGCATGGGATTGAATCCCAGAAGTTCACATTGAAAGCCCAACGCCTTAACCCCTAAGCTACCATTCCCAGTATAAAAGTGCTTACACAGCACCACCACATGAGTTTCACTACAGTAACGAGTATCATGACGGTGAACCTTATGGTGGCCGATGAGTGTGTTGACCCAAGGGGACACAAGGGGACCCAGTGCTTACCTCTGAGAGATGTTGCATGGGATTGAAGCCACAACCTTCACATTGACAACCCAAAACCCTAACCACCAACCAAGCTACCATACCAAGCTACCAAAACGCTTCTCAGTCCAGAAGGGCGCAACATACTAACCTAACCTAAACAAAAGTAGCAATGGGTAAAGGCAAAGGACACAATGCTTACCTCTGAGAGATGCAGCATGGGATTGAACCCACGACGTTCACTTTGAAAGCTACCATTCCCAGTATAAAAGTGCATACACAGCACCACCACGTCAGTATCACTATAGTAACGAGTATCATGACGGTAAACCTTCATTCAGCTCCATCAAGGAACCAAATCCAAAGCAGCAATGGGTAAAGACAAAGGATGCAATGCTTACCTCTGAGAGATGCAGCATGAGATTGAACCCACAACCTTCACATTGAAAACCCAAAACCTTAACCACTAAGCTACCATACACCAAAATGCTTCTCAGTCTAGAAGTGCGCAATATACCAACCTAAGCAGCAACATACTAACCTAACTGAAACAAAAGCAACGATGGGTAAAGACAAAGGACACAATGCTTACCTCTGAGAGATGCGGCATGGGATTGAACCCACAACCTTCACATTGAAAACCCAAAACCTTAACCACTAAGCTACCATACACCAAAATGCTTCTCAGTCCAGAAGTGCGCAATATACCAACCTAAGCAGCAACATACTAACCTAACTGAAACAAAAGCAACAATGGGTAAAGACAAAGGACACAACGCTTACCTCTTGAGAGATGCGGCATGGGATTGAACCCACAACCTTCACATTGAAAGCCCAATGCCTCAACCTCTAAGCTACCTTTCCCAGTATAAAAGTGCTTACACAGCACCACCCCGTACTGAGTATCACTACAGTAACGAGTTTCATGATGGTGAACCTTATGGTTGGCGGTGAGTGTGTTGTACCGAACGGGACACAGGGGAACCCAGTGCTTACCTCTGAGAGATGCAGCATGGTATTGAACCCATGACGTTCACATAGAAAGCCCAACACCTTAACCCCTAAGCAACCATTCCTAGTATAAAAGTGCTTACACAGCACCACCACATGAGTTTCACTACAGTAATGAGTATCAGGATGGTGAACCTTATGGTTGCCGGTGAGTTGTACCAAATCTCTTGGGACCCAATGCTCACCTCTGAGAGATGCAGCACAGGATCAAACCCACGACTTTCTGATTGAAAGCCCAATGCTTTACCCACTAAGCTACCATTTCCAGTATAAAAGTGCTAACACAGCACCACCACATGAGTTTCACTACAGTAACGAGTATCAAGATGGTGAACCTTATGGTGGCTGGTGAGCGTGTTGTACCGAACAGGACACAGGGGGACCTAGGGCTTACCTCTGAGAGATGGGGCATTGGATTGAAGCCACAAAGGTTGCAGACAGTTTTCCGACACTCTGTGCATGTGCTGTAATTGGGGGTATCACTTGATCCGATGTTCAAATGGACTTTACAGAGTGGGCAGCTGGATCGTGTCTCCGAAGCAGGGGCTGGAGTAGTGGTCTCGGAGCTGGGTTTATTAGACGGGGTCTTTCCCGAACCAGGTGGAGTATCAGGTGGTGTTTCGGAGTCCAGTGGAGATCCTGGAGGGGATTCTGCTTCGGACTTGATGGGGGAATCCGGTGCTGAGCCTGGTGGGGACGTCCCCTTCGGTTCGTCCCCTGCAATGAGGTTGGTGGCTGAGCTGAGGATTGACGATCCAAAGCCCAACATTTTTCCAGATACACTGTCCGTGGGCTGCTGTGGATGTGGAGGTGGATGAGATGGTGGAGGCTTGGCTGTTTCCGAGAGCCCGCTAAACCCACTGAAGAGCTTTTCTGTGACAGACTCACTCACTTGTGCACTGCCCCCTTGTGCTTTGGACGACCCACCAAAACCACTGAACAACTTGCCCGTCACCGACTCAGTCGTAGGGGGTTTGGCCATTTCGCCCAACCCCCCAAATCCAAACCCGCCGAAAAAGCCACCGGATTCCTGTTTCGGCGTCGTCTTCGCCGGCGAAGGCTGAGGACTACCCTTTGGACTTTGGACAGGTTTTTGGAGTGGAGGTGGAAGTGGTCCACGTTTCGACCCTGCATTTCCAGGCCGAGTGTCTTCAGGCGGATGTGGCGCCGCACCGGGAACGACGTTCTGTTTGGGAGTCGATGGAGTGGCGGTTCCTTTGCCGGTATCTGAAATGCTCTGCTGTTTGGTCAGTGGTGGAGGCTTCTTTCCTGGCTCATCCTTCGACGGTGACCCTGACGATGCTTCCTTTCTTTGGGGAGATGGAGGGACCGAGCCCTGCTTCGGTTTCATGGGAGGGCCGGGAGGCTCCACGCCACCCATTGCCCGTTGCATCTGGCAGTTTAGACAGAGCCATTCCTTTCCCTAAAAAACAAAACAATGCAAAATGAAGTGAAGTGATTATATTTTGCCTACTGTACATTAGGGCTGCAACAACGAATCGATAAAATCGATAAAAATCGATTATCCAAAGTATCGATAATGAATTTCCATTATCGATTCATTGGGTCGCGCAATTTCCGCGTTACTCGCGATGTCCTAACCGCTTACGTCACCTGCTTCAAGCTGCACACAAATAAAGAACGTGGAATATGCAGCTCAATGAACATGAATTGAGCTGCACGGAGCACCACGGTGATGATCCACCTCCTGAAACTAAACACTGATGAGGATGAAGCTGAACAGCAGATAAATCACTACAACATCCCGAGTAAATCAACGTCACACTATCAGACCGGTAGAGCAGCGTCATGCTGTATTTGGTTGTTAAGTGGATAATAGCAGCGATAGAGAACGCGTCTTAACGTCCGGTATACGAATACGTCCGTATTTCCCGGGACATGTCCGTATGTCACGTCCTGTCCCGTGCGTCCCGGTTTATTTTTTAAAGTGAGGAGATGTCCTGGTTTTTTTATATCAATAGCAGCACGCCACAGGGGAGCGGGGGATTCACGCGCATGGCGTAAAGTACGCGGCTTTAGCCATTTAAATGACCTTCATTGGATCATTAAATGTCCCGGCACTGGGACTGTGAGTCCGCAAAGCAACATGGAAGCGCAAGCTAAATGATTAAATGTAAATGTAAAGACATGGATTTTTTTTTTTATCCGATTCATCGATTAATCGAAAAAATAATCGACCGATTAATCGATTATCAAAATAATCGTTAGCTGCAGCCCTACTGTACACACACACACAGAGGAAGTTGTCCTCCATATGTCAAAGTAAAGTCAAAGTAGGCTTTATTGTCATTCCTTCACATGTTCTATACATACAAAGTAATCAAAATTACGTTCCTCGCTGTCCCACGGTTACAAGACATTTATGACATTTAGACATAAAACAAGAAAGTGAAATGTGGTGTGATGTAACGGAATTTAACAGTAAAAAAGTTTAAATACTATAATTATGTAGTGACAATGAAAGGCAATGTAAATGCGAATTAAATAGTAACAGTAATGATAATAATAATAATAATATAACTATAGTAATAATAGCAATAACAATAACAATAATAAATAGTAGTAGTAATATTAATAATGCTAATAATAATAATAAAGTAATAATAAGGGAGGCACGGTGGCTTAGTGGTTAGCACGTTCGCCTCTCAGTGCTAGGGATTCCCGGTTCGAATCCCCATCTGGGTTTCCATGTTCTCCCCGTGTCTGCGTGGGTTTCCTCCGGGTTCTCCGGTTTCCTCCCACAGTCCAAAAACATGGATTAAGTCAATTGAATTCTCAAAATTGCCCCATATAGAGTGTGTATGTGTGAGTGAGTGTGTGCCCAGCGATGGATTGGCGCCCTGTCCTGGGTGTATCTGCCCAGCGCCCGAGATGTTCTCCCCTGGATGGGCGTGGGGAACCCCACCGCGACCCTAATGGAGGATAAAGCGGGAGATAATGAATGAATGAATGAATATATAAGTAATAAATAATAATATATGACATGTAACCCATCCGTGAAGTGAAACACACAAATACACACACTGAGTGAAGTGAGAGGTGGGAAGCCTTGAATATGGCACCCAAGGGCACTTCAGCCGTAGTACTTGCTGGGAACGGGAATCGACTCGGAGACCTTCAGGTCACGTTCATTAAGCACAAGCCCATGACTGCTCTGCAAATAGGGCTTGAGGAACAACTTGGTTTTGAGCAATCCATTCGTTGATTTAACTGATATTAACAAGATCTGCTGGTGTTTATCGTTTGATTGGCATGTTCTCTCCATTGTCATACACTTACCTTCACATTTGGTCACTTAGCAGACGCTTTTATCCAAAGAGAACAACACAAACCAGCTATCCACCCTGATCATTACCCAGCCTGCCCTGTTTTATTTAAATCAAATGTTCAAACTAGTTTTAATAATCTTACTGGTTAGCATGTTCTCCTCTCAGCACTAGGGATTACCGGTTTGAATCCCCATCTGGGTGGAAGTCTTAAATTTAGAAACAACACATTCGAGAACACCAAACATTGGTGTAAACATAGTAACTGAGGACAGGGTTCTGATTCAGAAGCCTGGGACATAAAACTGTGCACTTAATTAGACAGTTCATTCATTCATTATCTCCCGCTTTATCCTCTATTAGGGTCGCGGGGGGGGTTCCCCATGCCCATCCAGGGGAGAACGTTTCGGGCGCTGGGCAGATACACCCAAGACAGGGCGCCAATCTGTCACTGTCACATAGACACACTCTATATGGGGCAATTTGGAGAACTCAATTGACTTGATGCATGTTTTTGGACTGTGGGAGGAAACCGGCGAACCCGGAGGAAACCCACGCGGACACGGGGAGAACATGGAAACTCCACCCAGATTGGGATTCGAACCGGGAATCCCTAGCGCTGAGAGGAGAACATGCTAACCACTAAGCCACCGTGCCACCTAATTAGAACAGTGATTCCATTATTGTCTGGAACTTCAACATAGAACCTGTTTCATCCATCCATCCATTATCTTTATCATCTATTAGGCTATTGGGGGGGGGTTTCCCCATGCCCATCCGAGGGAGAACGTTTCGGGCGCTGGGCAGATACACCCAGGACAGGGCGCCAATCTATCGCTGGGCACACACTCACTCACACAGGCACACTCTATATGGGGCAATTTGGAGAATTCAATTGACCTTGATCCATGTTTTTTGACTATGGGAGTAAACCGGAGAACCCGGAGGAAACCCACGCGGATACGGGGAGAACAGGGAAACATCACCCAGATTGGGATTCGAACCGGGAATCCCTAGTGCTGAGAGGAGAACATGCTAACCACTAAGCCACCGCGCCGCCGAAATGTCAACTTGATACCTGAAAAGATATCAACACGCCGACAAGACGCATCCTTCTAGCTTCAGGGGAACTAAGCTGGTCACTGGGGTGGAACCCTTTATGGTACGTGGAGTAGAACTGCAACAACGAATCGATTAAAATCGCTCAAAATCCGTTATGAAAAGTGTCGGCGATGAATTTTATTATCGATCCGTTGTGTCGCACGATTCTCGCATTCCTCGCATTGTCGTAACCGCTTACGCCACCTGTAGGCTGAAAAAATAACAATAAGAGAGGGTTGAACAGCCACGGTGCCGCCCTAGAACCTGTAATACATTGCTTGCCGGTCTCCCAGTTTGCCCCATCAGGCCTCTAGAACTGATTCAAAACTCAAAACTCTGCAACCCGACTTGTGTTCAACCACCCAAGAGAACTCATGTCACTCCACTACTCCTGTAAATGTCAAGGTAAGGGTATGACATTGGAGAGAACATGCCAATCAAACGATAAACACCAGCAGATTTTGTCAATATCAGTTAAATCAATGAATGAATTGCTCAAAACCAAGTGCTTTTCCACAAATATGTCATGTCGGTTTCTCCAACACAGAAAAAGGAAGCCGCCTACACTCGCTGTCTCAATGACGTCAATCGGCGTGATGATCTTCCCCCAATCCCATATGACACCTCGCACCTTGGGTCATGGGAGACTGATGCAGGCTGCATCACAACCAGGAAACAAGAAGCAGCATCTGAATACTAGTAATACTAGTTTAAGACGTTTGAAATAGTACTGTAAGTGGTTCTTCTGAGAACTCACTATTGCAATTGTGCTCAACTCATTCATTAATTATCACCCACTTTATCCTCTATTAGGGTCGAGGGGGGGTTCCCCATGCCCATCCAGAGAAGAACATCTCAGGCGCTGGGCAGATACACCCGGGACAGGGCGCCAATCTGTCACTGGGCACAGACTCACTCACTCAAACACACTCTATGGGGCAATTTTGAGAATTCAATTGACTTGATCCATGTTTTTGGACTGTGGGAAGAAACCGGAGAACCCAGAGGAAACCCACGCGGACACGGGGAGAACATGGAAACTCCACCCAGATGGGGATTCGAACCGGGAATCCCTAGTGCTGAGAGGAGAACGTGCTAACCACTAAGCCAAGTGTATAAATACATTTAATTATTATTTCATTATTGTAATCAATTATTTGCTAGGGCAGCACGGTGTGGGTTCCAAGGTCGAATCCCAATCTGGGTGGAGTTTCCATGTTCTCCCTGTGTCCGCGTGGGTTTCCTCCGGGTTCTCCGGTTTCCTCCCACAGTCCGAAAACATGGATCAAGGTCAAGTGAATTCTCCAAATTGCCCCATATAGAGTGTGTAGGTGTGAGTGAGTGTGTGCCCAGCAATAGATAGGCGCCCTTTCCTGGCGCCTGAGATGTTCTCCCCTGGATGGGCATGGGGACCCCCCGCGACCCCCCGAGGATAAAGCAGAAGATATTGGATGGATGGATGGATGATAGCTCCAGTGTTTTAGGGAATAAGCAAGAAGTGGGTTCTCACCGCGGAGTCAGGAGGGCTGAATCCACACAGACTGCAAACCTGCTGCTTGCACGCAGTACAGGTGTTAAAGTTCGCCGGCTGGTCTTTGGCTTGTACGTTCAAAGCAGTGGTCTTGCACAGAGGGCACAGTCGTCGTTCCGACTTCCCGAGACCACTAGCATCGGGTGCAGCATGGCTCGGACTCTGCTGTATTCCACCGGGTTTGCCCGAGGTTCCCGGTTCTGATTTCCCAGCTTGCTGAGGCCCAGGTTTGGCTCCCTGCTTCTGAGGCCCAGCTGCAACGCCGGCAGGCTTCCCCGCAGGTACCTGTGGTGAGGCTCCCGGTTTCTGCTGTGGTGGTCCTTGTCCTTTGGATGGAGGGGGTTTGGCCCCTGGTTTGGCTGCGTCGTCCTCCTCATCGCCAAACAGACTGAACTTCGGGATGCTAGCAGAGGAGACGGCCGAGGACACGCCACTCAGAAAGGAGGAGGAGAACATCCCAGTGCGAGGCTGGTCGGGGTCTTTGGGCTCCTGACGAAAGTGAGATTCCAGAAGGCTGAGGGATGAAGGACTGCGGCCAGGCTTCGGTTTGGGAGGTGGGCCTTCTCCAAACGCATCCACAGTTCGACTTTTACTAAGCCCGGCTGGACCTCGTACTCCAGGCTGGTGCTCTGAGGACCTGCAAGGTGGACAAATAAAGAGGACATTTATATTAATCATTAAGCATTGAAAAAGACAGGTCAGAATATTAAGTAAAAGTATAGAATAATAAATATAGTATATATAATGTATAGTATAATGGGTATCATTTGGGTGGTGGATGGTTTTAGTGCACTGCTTTAGTTTTATTTAAACACCTCAGTGACACTGCTGGGATAGGAATAATGAACCAACCAAATAATCCCTGCTCTGTGGTGCTACTTTTGGGGTTCTGACCATTGGAGAACAAATGGACTTTGTAGTTTTACAATTACAGACTGTAGTCCATCTGTGTTCTTTGTGTTTTTGTTAGTCCCCTGTTGGTTCTCTGTTCTCTATTGGTCAGGAGCATCACAGAACAGGTATCATTTGGGTGGTGGATTGTTTATTGTCAGTTCTACACTGACACAGTGAGGGGTGTTTAGTGCAGCATTGGTGCTGTAGTTTCATTTAAACACCTCAGTGACACTGCTGGGATAGGAATAATGCACCCACCAAATAACACCTGCTCTGTGGGGCTACTATTGTGGTTTTGACCATTAGAGAACAAATGGACTTTGTAGTTTTACAATTACAGACTGTAGTTCATCTGTTTTGGTTCTGTTGGTTCTCTGTTCTCTATTGGTCAGGAGGAGCATCACAGAACAGTATCATTTGGGTGGTGGATTGTTTATCGTCAGTTCTGCAGTGACACTGTGAGGGGGGTGAGGGGGTTTTAGTGCAGCAGTGCTGCTGTAGTTTTATTTAAACACATCAGTGACACTGCTGGGATAGGACTAATGCACCAACCAAATAATCCCTCCTCTGTGGTGTTACTGTTGTGGTTCTGATCATTAGAAAACAGTTTAAAATAGACATACACAGTATGTTCTGTAGAACACAAACAGATGGACAACAGTCTGTAATTGTAGAACTACAAAGTCCATCTTTACAGTACGTGGAACTGAAAATATGACAATAAGTGGAGCAGAAAGGAGGCGTGTCCAAACTTTTGACTGCTATTAAAAATGAAACTGAAAATTTAAATCAGCATGAAACCACAACTCAATGTTCTCCACTCACCATAAAGATGGACTTTGTAGTTTTATAATTACAGACTGTAGTCCAACTGTTTTCTGTTGGTTCTCTGGTCTCCATTGGGTATCATTTGGGTGGTGGATTGTTTATTGTCAGTTCTGCAGTGATACTGTGAGGGGGGTGAGGGGGGGTTTTAGTGCAGCACTTCTGCTGTAGTTTCATTTCTCCACCTCAGTGACTGATGGGATAGGAATAATACACCAACCAAATAATACCTGCTCTGTGGGGCTACTATTGGGGTTCTGACCATTAGAGAACAAAAGGACTTTGTAGAACATCTGGTTTCTGTGTTTTTGTTAGTCCCCTGTTGGTTCTCCATTCTCCATTGGTCTGGAGCATCACTGAACAGTATCATTTGGGTGGTGGATTAGGATTATTATTCCTATCCCAGCGCACCAACCAAATAATACCTGCTCTGTGGGGCTACTATTGGGGTTCTGACCATTGGAGAACAAATGGACTTTGTAGTTTTACAATTACAGACTGTATTCCATCTGTTTTGGTTCTCTGTTGGTTCTCTGTTCTCTATTGGTTAAGACCATCACAGAACAGGTATCATTTGGGTGGTGGATTGAGGGGGGTGAGGGGAGTTTTAGTGCAGCAGTGCTGCTGTAGTTTCATTTAAACATCTTAGTGACACTGCTGGGATAGGAATAATGAACCAAACAAATGATACCTGCACTGTGCATTAGAACAGAGTAAAGAGAACGTACACAGTATGTACACACAGATGGACTACAGTCTGGAATTGGAGAACTACAAAGTCCGTATTTACAGTAAGTGGAACCGATAACATGGAGAATAAGTGGAGCAAAAAGGAGGCGTGTCCAAACTTTTGACTCCTATTGAAAATGAAACTGAACACTTAAAGCAGCATGAAACCACAACTCAATGTTCTCAATGTTTACAATTACAGACTGCAGTCCATCTGTTTTTGGTTATCTATTGGTTCTCTGTTCTCTATCGGTCAGAACCATCACAGAACAGGTATCATTTGGGTGGTGGATTGTTTATTGTTTATTGACAGTGACACTGTGGGGGGGGGGGGGGGGGGGTGAGGGGAGTTTAGTGCAGCAGTGCTGCTGTAGGTTCATTTGAACTCCTCAGTGACACTGCTGGGATAGGACTAATGCACCGACCAAATAATACCTGTTCTGTGGTGCTACTATTGGGGTTTGGACCATTAGAACAGAGTAAAGAGGATGCACAGTATGTTCTGTAGAACACAAACAGATGGAATGTCACAGTAGAACACAAAGAGATGTAATTGTAGTCCATCTGTTCTTTTTCTTAGTCCTCTTTACTCTGTTCTCTGATATTATTACAGGTAATATTAAGGTGGTGGATGATGATACGATGGATCAGACACCTGTTTTGATTGGTGTACTCTACACACCACCTGGATCACTGCAGTGGTAAGCATTATCCACCATCTTAATACCTTCGTGAGGGTCCTGATCACTGGAGAACATACTAAAGAGGACTAACATTGTTATTTTGTATACATTTTGAAATACAGAATTGTTTATATTTATTTCCAACGCATTAAACGCTTTAATGCCAGAATAAAAGGCAAAATATTTCCTTCAGCCGACTGAATGTATTTTATGTTCTATTAAAAATGCAAATGATTCATATTAAATGCTTTGTTCAAGACTTGTAAAGCCACCATCTTGTTTGCACAGGCAGCAACAAAAAGGAGAAGCGCTGTCACTTTCAGAAGCCTCACAGAAACCTAATGCTGGAAAGTGTCACTCCGCTCAGTCGCAGAGACGAGAACACTATTTCTGCCGGAAATTCACCACTTGGGGGAGGGGGGAGGGTTTCCCATGTCCATCCAGGGGAGAACGTTTCGGGCGCTGGGCAGATACAACCAGGACAGGGCGCCAATCTATCCCTCATTCACACACACACACACTCTATATGGGGCAATTTGGAGAATTCAATTGATCTTAATCCATGTTTTTGGACTGTGGGAGGAAACTGGAGAACCCGGAGGAAACCCATGTGTCTAGTTTAAGACGTTTGAAATGGTACTGTAAGTGGTTCTTCTGAGAACTCACTATTGCAATTGTGCTCATCTGAAAGCCAAATTTCATTCATTCATTATCTCCCGCTTTATCCTCTATTAGGGTCGTGGTGGGGTTCCCCATGCCCATCCAGGGGAGAACGTCTCGGGCGCTGGGCAGATCCACCCAGGACAGGGCGCCAATCTATCGCCGGGCACACACTCACTCACACAGACACACTCTATATGGGGCAATTTGGAGAATTCAATTGACTTGATCCATGTTTTTGGACTGTGGGAAGAAACCGGAGAACCCAGAGGAAACCCACGCGGACACGGGGAGAACATGGAAACTCCACCCAGATTGGGATTCGAAGCAGGAATCTCTAGCGCTGAGAGGAGAACATGCTAACCACTAAGCCACTGTGCCACCCATGCCTAAAAGTTTATTCATTCATTCCTTATCTTATGCTTAAGCCTCTACTGGGGGGGGGAGTTGGGGTTGCTCATCCAGGGAGGAACATTTCGGGCACCCAGTACAGGATGGAAATCCAACGCTGGGCACACTCACTCATAGAGACACACACTCAGACACACATTACATGGGGCAATTTAGAGTATTGGGCGGCACGGTGGCTTAGCGGTTAGCAGGTTCTCCTCTCAGCACTAGGGATTCCCGGTTCGAATCCCCATCTGGGTGGAGTTTCCATGTTCTCCCCGTGTCCACGTGGGTTCCCTCCGCGTTCTCCGGTTTCCTCCCACAGTCCAAAAACATGGATCAAGTCAATTGAGTTCTCCAAATTGCCCCATTTAGAGTGTGTCTGTGTGTGTGAGTGTGTGCCCAGCGATAGATTGGCGTCCTGTCCTGGGTGTATCTGCCCAGCACCCGAAACGTTCTCCCCTGGATGACCCTAATAGAGGATAAAGCGGAAGATAATGGATCGTTGGACGAATTTAGAGTATTTAATTTAGCTTGAATCCATGTTTTTGAACTGTATGAGCAAACCGGGGAACCCGGAGGAAACCCCAGATGTGCCCAAAGTGTTTGTCCTTCTGGTTGAAGCATATTAAGGACAATACTCTAATATGGGCGGCACGGTGGCTTAGTGGTTAGCATGTTCTAGTCTTAGCCCTGGGGGTCCAGGTTCGAATCCCAATCTGTGTTTCCATGTTCTCTCCGTGTCCACATGGGTTTCCACCTACAGTCCAAAAACATGGATTCAACGTAAATTGCCCCATTGTATGTGTATTTGTGTGTGTGTGTGCGTTACTGTGTTACTGAGTGTGTGATCAGCGATGGTTTGGCACCCTGTCCTTGGTGTATCTGCCCAGCGCCTGAAACATTCTCCCCTGGATGGGCATAGGGAATTAACACCCCCCACCACTATGACTGAATGTATGAGTGAATGAATGAATGAATACTCCAATACCACACATAAATACTACTGACAAATTCCCAGCTTTGACTCCTGCGGGAATTTGTATGTGTGCATGGGGGGAGGTGGAAATGCAAAAATGTATTTAAATGAATCTAATTAAAGCTTTTAAACAATCTAAAATCAGCTCTCTGGTTTCCTCCCACAGTCCAAAGACATGGATTCAATGTAAACCAAATGCTCTAAATTGCCCCATTGAGAGTGTGTCTGTGTGAGTGAGTGTGTGCGCAGCAATGGATCGGCGCCCTGTCCTGGGTGTATCTGTCCAGCGTCTGAAAAGTTCTCCCCTGGATGGACATGCGGAACCCCCCCTCCACAACACACACACACACACACACACACACACACACACAGTCCAAAAACAATTATTCAACGTAAACTGAATGCTCTAAATTGCCCCATATAGTGTTTTTGTGAGTGTCTGTGTGAGTGAGTGTGTGCCCAGCAATGGATCGGCGCCCTGTCCTGGGTGTATCTGCCCAGCACCTGAAATATTCTTCCCTGGATGGATGGTGGAACCACAACCCCCCTCCTACACACACTCACAATCCAAAAACAATTATTCAACGTAAACTGAATGCTCTAAATTGCCCCATATAGTGTTTTTGTGAGTGTCTGTGTGAGTGAGTGTGTGCCCAGCAATGGATTGGCGCCCTGTCCTGGGTGTATCTGCCCAGCACCTGAAATATTCTCCCCTGGATGGATGGTGGAACCACAACCCCCCCCCCCCCCCCCCCCCCCCACACACACACAGTCCAAAAACAATTATTCTGCGTAAACCGAATGCTCTAAATTGCCCCATATAGTGTTTTTGTGTGTGTCTGTGTGAGTGAGTGTGTGCGCAGCGATGGATTGGCGCCCTGTCCTGGGTGTATCTGCCCAGCGCCCGAAACATTCTCCCCTGGATAGACATGGAGAACCCCCCCACCACCACCACCACCACCATGACTAAATTAATAAATGAATGAATACTCCAATACTGCACACAAATACTATTGTTCTAACAGTGGTCCGTTTTGACCCTTGGCACAGGTAAGGGGAATTTGTATGGGGGTGGGGGGGTGCAAAAATGTATTGACAAATCTAATAAAAGCTTTTAAACAATCTAAAATGGTTGAATCACTGAAGCCATTTGGCTCGCTATTATTTCCACGGCACGCTTCCCTTATTTCAGCACCACGGACAGCATCACAGCATCACCATGCGCGCCTCCTAATAAGCTTTCAGCTGTAACCTTATACATCCTCAAGACGAGAAGAGGGAAAATCGAGGCCTTACTTACATTCCTGCTAATCGAGCTATATATAGAGCTACAAATATTGTTACCCCCCCCCTCCATGTTTAGTATTGGATCTTTTTTGAGATGCAGGAGAAGGTGGCATCGTTTTTCCATCAAGCAAACTGCTTTTGTAAATGATAACGATGCCCGAATTCGAATCTCATCATGGGTTCTGTCGTGTGCCCTCGTTTCACGCCGTGTTTTACTCAACGCCAGTGGTTTCCACAGCAGCGCCTATGACATCACCCACCCAGCCCCTAAAGAAGGGGGTGTGTATAACGGCGCTAGAAGGAAAAAAAAACGGCGGGTGATCAGTTACAGAATGAAAAGATTTGGAGGGACGGATTGGTTTCTTAGGATAAATAAAAATAAAGGTTCTTAGAGAAAATAAAAATAAGGTCCTTAGAATAAAAAAATACAAGCCTTAGAATAAACAACAAGGTCCTTAGAATAAAAAAATACAAGCCATAGAATAAACAACAAGATCCTTAGAATAAAAAAAAAAACAACCCTTAGAATAAAAAATAAGGTCCTTAGAATAAAAAATACAACCCTTAGAATAAAAACACGATCCTTAGAATAAAAAACAAGGTCCTTAGAATAAAAAAATACAACCCTTAGAATAAAACATAAGGTCCTTAGAATGAATAAAAAAAGGTTCTTAGAATGAATAAAAATAAGGGCCTTAGAATAAATAAAAATAAGGTCCTTAGAATAAAAAATACAACCCTTAGAATAAAATATAAGGTCCTTAGAATGAATAAAAAGAGGTTCTTAGAATGAATAAAAAAAAGGTTCTTAGAATGAATAAAAAAAGGTTCTTAGAATGAATAAAAAAAAAGGTTCTTAGAATGAATAAAAAATAAGGGCCTTAGAATAAATACAAATAAGGTCCTTAGAAGAAATCACCGAGCTTTCCAACACAATCGCAATCGACCGGGTTTGTTACAAGGGATTTAAAAACATAAAAAACAAAAAGGAGGCTTGAGATTCGGCTTCGAGGTCGTCACTGGAATACCTGCTACGACTAATTAGCCCACTATACTGGAAGCAACCCTCCTAGGATGCGTTATTCTCGTGTTTGGGTTTAGAAACATGAAGCAAATTGGATTTAATTTTCAAAAAATAGCGTTGCCATAATAAACACTACGCTACAACGACAGTATAGCGGATAGTGATCGTCCAGCTTTATAAACAGGGTGTGTTTTCGCGCTTCGCTCGTCGTGATGGCGATCCCGCAGCTTTCCAAACACCACGCGCGCTCCCGCACCCGCGCCCGCACCTGCCCGCCCGCATGCGCACGCGCGCGCCCGCACGTAGTAGGGCTGCACACCCTTCTCTTCCGCCTGTCGAAACATGGAGGGAAGGCCGGTGAGGGTGACGGTGAGGCTGAGGGTGAGGGTGAGGGTGAGGACGCCGCCACTCGCCTGCTCTGCGTGCGCGCCATGTCGCCGACCAGCCTCCGCCGCTCCTCCTCGCTCAGGCGGCCGAGCTCCTCCGCGCCGCCGAACTCGAGCCCGGGGAGCCCGGCGTCGCCTCCTTCCGCGCTCGCCTCGTTCCCCATGATGGAGTCCTCTGTCCCCGCACTGTCCCCGCACTGTCCCCCGCGCTGTCCCCCGCACTGTCCCCCGCGCTGTTCAGGCGGCGGGTCCGGAGGAGCCTCCGTGCATCCGCTCCGTGCAGCGCATCGCTCTCACCGCGAGCCGCGTCTCCCTCCCTCCCCTCACTCACTCAACCAGAGCCCACCGCGCATGCGCCCTGCCTCTCAGGCCATCGCGAGCCACCCCCAGACGGAGCCACAAAGTTAAAGGAGACCAGCTGCTTCATTCCCCAAAACTTCATCTATAAACATTTATAAACATCTATAAACATCTATAAACATCTATAATCATCTATAAACATCTATAATCATCTATAAACATCTATAAACATCTATAAACATCTATAATCATCTATAAACATCTATAAACATCTATAAACATCTATAATCATCTATAAACATCTATAAACATCTATAATCATCTATAAACATCTATAATCATCTATAAACATCTATAAACATCTATAATCATCTATAAACATCTATAATCATCTATAAACATCTATAATCATCTATAATCATCTATAATGTCATACATCTTCTTCCTATCTATCTATCTATCTATCTATCTATCTATCTATCTATCTATCTATCTATCTATCTATCTATCTATCTGTCTGTCTGTCTGTCTGTCTGTCTGTCTGTCTGTCTGTCTTTCTATCTATCTATCTATCTATCTGTCTGTCTGTCTGTCTGTCCGTCTGTCTGTTTATCTATCTATCTATCTATCTATCTATCTATCTATCTATCTATCTATCTATCTGTCTGTCTGTCTGTCCGTCTGTCTGTCTGTCTGTCTGTCTATCTGTCTATCCAACTACCTACCCATCCATCTATGTACCCACTGACCTATCTACCTACCTCACTCACTTATCTATCTACTTACTTACCTATCCCTCCCTCCCCTCACTCACCCAGAGCCCACCGCGCATGCGCCCTGCCTCTCAGGCCATAGCGAGCCACCCCCAGACGGAGGGACAAAGTTAAAGGAGACCAGCTGCTTCATTCCCCAAAACTTCATCTATGATCATCTATAAACATCTATGATCATCTATAAACATCTATGATCATCTATAAACATTTATAAACATCTATGATCATCTATAAACATCTATGATCATCTATAATCATCTATAAACATCTATAATGTCATACAGAAAAGTTTTTCTTCTTCCTATCTATCTGTCTGTCTGTCTGTCTGTCTGTCTGTCTGTCTGTCTATCTATCTATCTATCTATATACTTACCTACCTACCTATCTTCCTATTTACCCACTGACCAATCTACCTACTTACCCACCCACCCACCTATCTATCTACCCACTTATCTATCTATCTATCTATCTATCTATCTATCTATCTATCTATCTATCTATCTATCTATCTATCTATCTATCTATCTATCTATCTATCTCATTACCGACCAACCAACCTACCCAACAACCTACCTATCCATCTACCTACCCACCCACCTATCTATCAATCTGCTTACCTACTAACCTACCTTTCTATCTCCCTACTTACCTACCTACTCACCAATCTGTCTATCTACCTACTAAACCTAGCGACCCAACCACGTATCTATCTACTTACCTACCCACATATCTATTTATCTTCTTACCTACCTTCCTACTTACCTAACTACCTACCCACCCACTTTTCTATCTAATATACTTACCTACCTACCTCCCTACCAACCTATCACCTATCTACCTACCTACCCATCTATCTACCTATCTACTTACTGACCCATCCATCCATCCATCCACACTGATTATTTAAGAGAGGGTCTTGTGCATGTTCTCTCAGTGGTGTTCAGTGGGGTTAAGGGGTGTTCAGTGGGGTTAAGGGGTGTTCAGTGAGGTTGAGGGGCGTTCAGTGGGGTTGAGGGGTGTTCAGTGGGGTTGAGGGGTGTTCAGTAGGGTTGAGGGCAGGTCAGAACCAGATAAGTTCTATGTCACGCTAACCCAAACTTTAAGCCTTGCTCTGTGCACTGAAGTGCAGCCTGCTGAAACAGAAACAAGCCTTCCTCATACTCATCTCATCCCATAGGCTCAATTAGGTTCATTGTCCACAACGTGGAACTGGACAGATACACCCAGGACAGGACGCCTGCCAATCCATCACTGTGTGCCCTCGTTAATCAGTTTACAAAATTAAACCTTCCTTCCATCCATCCATCCATTATCTTCCGCTTGTCCGGGGTTCGGGTCGCGGGGGCAGCAACCGAAGTAGGGAGACCCAGACCTCCCTCGCCCCAGCCACCTCCACCAGCTCGACTGGGGGAACCCCGAGGTGTCCCCAGACCAGCTAAAAGATATAATCCCTCCAGCGTGTCCTGGGTCTTCCCTGGGGTCTCCTCTCAGCTGGACTTGCCTGAAACACCTCCCTAGGAAGGGGCCCAGGAGGCATCCTTACCAGATGCCCGATACACCTCAACTGGCTCCTTTCGATGCGGAGGAGTAGCGGCTCCACTCCGAGTCTCTCCCGGATGACTGAGCTTCTCACCCCGTCTCAAAGGGAGAGTCCAGCCACCCTGCAGCCCAAAGCTCATGACCATATGTGAGGGTCGGAACATAGATTGGTAAATCGAGAGCCTTGCCTTGTGGCTCAGCTCCTTCTTTACCACAACAGACCAGTATAGGGTTCGCATCACTGCTGACCCCACGCTGATCCGTCTGTCAATCTCTCGCTCCATTTTAAAATTAAACCTGATATACTGAATTGCTCCAGGTGCGAATGTGCAAGAGAATGTTGTAATGTCTGCTCTTTGATGGACTGCAGACTATAATAAATTAAACATACAGTATACGTAAACTTTGGGCTAGGCATCAGAACCCCTTTACTTCAATCATTATAAACCTCTATTCATTCATTATCTACCACTTAATCCTCTGCTAGGGTTGTGGAGGGGTTCAACGTTACGGGCATGGGGCAGATCTACCCAGGACAGGGCGCCAGTCCATCACTCAGACACACAGACTATCCATCCATTATCTTCTGCCATATCCTCCACTGGGTCAGGGGGGGGTTCCCATGCCCGGATTGGGAAACCCAGATTGGGATTCGAACCGGGAATCCCTAGCGCTGAGAGGAGAACATGCTAACCACTAATCCACCATGCCGCCCCACACAGACTATTCATTCATTCATTCATTGTCTCCCGCTTTATCCTCTATTAGGGTCGCGGTGGGGTTCCCCATGCCCATCCAGGGGAGAACATCTCGGGCGCTGGGCAGATAGACCCAAGACAGGGTGCCAATCTATCGCTGGGCACACACCCACTCACACAGATACACTCTATATGGGGCAATTTGAAGAATTGATTTGACTTGATCCATGTTTTTGGACTGTGGAGGTAACCCGAGAACCCGGAGGAAACCCATGTGGACACGGGGAGAACATGGAAACTCCACCCAGATTGGGATTCGAACCGGGAATCCCTATTGCTGAGAGGAGAACATGCTAACCACTAAGCCACCATGCCGCCCCACACAGACTATATTAGGGAAATTTAGATAGGGTCATTTTGAGCTACCAATTCACCTTGAATCAATGTTTTTGGACTGTGGAAGGAAACCAGAACACAACTAATTAAAGCCACACGGAGAACCCGAATCAGGGCACACTTCACCCAGATTGGGATTCAAACCCGGTGGCTAACCACTAAGCCACTACTAAGCAGATACACCCAGAACAGGGCAACAATCTACCACTGGACACACACACACACACACACACACACACACACACACACACTATAAAGGGGCAAATAAGAGCAACCAATCTACCTTGAATAGTTTTTTGAACTATGGAAGGAAACCAGAGCGGCACTGTGGCTTAGTGTTTAGCATGTTCTCCTCTCAGCACTAGGGATTCCCGGTTCAAATCCCAATCTGGGTGGAGTTTCCATGTTCTCCCTGTGTCCGCGTAGGTTTCCTCCGGGTTCTCCGGTTTCCTCCCACAGTCCAAAAACATGGATCAAGTCAATTGAGTTCTCCAAATTGCCCCATATAGAGTGTGTCTGTGTGAGTGAGTGTGTGCCCAGTGACAGATTGGTGCCCTGTCCTGGGTGTATCTGCCCAGCGCCCGAGACGTTCTCTTCTGAATGGGCATGGGGACTACCCAACCCCCACCCCCCGCAAGACTAGTAGAGGATAAAGCGAAAGATGATGGATGGATGGATCTTTGCACAGAATGGCATGTTCTCCACTCAGCGCTAGGGATTCCTGGTTCGAATCCCCATCTGGGTGGAGTTTCCATGTTCTCTCCGTGTCCGCGTGGGTTTCCTCCGGGTTCTCCGGTTTCCTCCCACAGTCCAAAAACATGGATCAAGTCAACTGATTTCTCCAAATTGCCCCATATAGAGTGTGTGTGTGAGTGTGTGTTCAGTAATGGATGGATGGTATCTGCCCAGCACCCGAGACGTTCTACCCTGGATGGGCATGGGGAACCCCCCCCCTCCCCGCGACCCTAATATAGGATAAAGCAGAAGATGATGGATGGAAACCAGAGAATCAAGAGAAAACTCATAGACAACATGGAAACCTGGCTCCCCAGCACTAAGTACGGTTGTGGTAACTACTACACCACCGTGTCACCCCGTTATAAAATAGGCTGAGGTTTAGTCAACAGGTTACCAGGGAAACATGCCGTTATTAACTATTTCTTTATCTGAGGTCACACAATAGTGCATGTTCGGTTCTTGTTCGTCAGTCACATGGTTCCGAGCGTGAGTCACCACCTAAAGGTTAAATCTTCAAACAGCTGCAAAGATCATACGCTCGTGACAACACCTCCACACATACGCCAACATCCTACTTAGTATGCTCCTCCGGTTACCGTGTTCCATACGGCCCCAACCAGAAGCATGAATGAGTGACCGACCAATCAGATAACCTCAAGAGAGAAGGGAATATTGATGGAGGCACTGGGATTGGCGTTTATTTTGCCTAATCAGCCAAAAAAAAGAAGAAAAAACGCTGAAAAATCAATTAAAAATCATCCTAGTGAGTGGCATGGTGGTTTAGTGGTTAGCATGTTCTCCTCTCAGCACTAGGGATTCCCAGTTCAAATCCCAATCGTGGTGGAGTTTCCATGTTCTCCCCGTGTCCACGTGGGTTTCCTCCGCGTTCTCCGGTTTCCTCCCACAGCCCAAAAACATGGATTGAAGGTGAAGTGAAGACTCTCAATTGCCCCATATAGAGTGTGTTTGTGTGTGTGTCTGTGTGAGTGAGTGTGTGCCCAACGATAGATTGTAATCCCTGGCGCCCGAAACGTTCTCCCCTGGATGGTCATGGGGAACCCCCCCTCCCCGTGTCCGCATGGGTTTCCTCTGCATTCTCCGGTTTCCTCCAACAGCCCAAAAACATGGATTCAAGGTGAAGTGAATACTCTCAATTGCCCCATATAGAGTGTGAGTGAGTGTGTGCCCAACGATAGATTGTAATCCCTGGCGCCCGAAACGTTCTCCCCTGGATGGTCATGGGGAACACCCCCGCATGGGTTTCCTCAGCGTTCTCCGGTTTCCTCCCATTGCCCAAAAACATGGATTCAAGGTGAAGTGAAGACTCTCAATTGCCCCATATAGAGTGTGTTTGTGTGTGTGTCTGTATGAGTGAGTGTGTGCCCAACGATAGATTGTAATCCCTGGCGCCCGAAACGTTCTCCCCTGGATGGTCATGGGGAACCCCCCCTCCCCGTGTCCGCATGGGTTTCCTCAGCGTTCTCCGGTTTCCTCCCACAGCCCAAAAACATGGATTCAAGGTGAAGTGAATACTCTAAATTGCCCCATATAGAGTGTGAGTGAGTGTGTGCCCAACGATAGATTGTAATCCCTGGCGCCCGAAACGTTCTCCCCTGGATGGTCATGGGGAACACCCCCGCATGGGTTTCCTCCACGTTCTCAGGTTTCCTCCCACAGCCCAAAAACATGGATTCAAGGTGAAGTGAATACACTAAATTGCCCCATATAGAGTGTGTTTGTGTGTGTGTCTGTGTGAGTGAGTGTGTGCCCAACGATAGATTGTAATCCCTGGCGCCTGAAACGTTCTCCCCTGGATGGTCATGGGGAACATCCCCCTCCCCGTGTCCGCATGGGTTTCCTCAGCGTTCTCCGGTTTCCTCCCATTGCCCAAAAACATGGATTCAAGGTGAAGTGAATACTCTAAATTGCCCCATATAGAGTGTGTTTGTGTGTGTCTGTGTGTGTGAGTGTGTGCCCAACGATAAATTGTAATCCCTGGCGCCCGAAACGTTCTCTCCTGGATGGGCATGGGGAACCCCCCCCCTCCCCCGCGCGACCCTAATCGAGGACAAAGCGGAGGATAATGGATGGATGAATACCGCACAGTTCGTAACACCCCTATTGAGTTTTCGCTGTGTTCTCTGGTTTCCTCCCACACTCCAAAAACATGGATTCAAGGTAAAGTAAATGCTATAAATTGCTCTATATATTTTGTGTGCCAGACGCGCATGGGGAGAACATGGAAACTCCACCCAGACTAGGAGTTGATCCTAGATCACCAGCACTGAGAGGAAAACATGCTAATCACTAAGCCATTGTGTCATGGGGGGGGGGTCCCCATGTCCTTCCAGAGGACACATTCTGGGTGCTGGACTGATACACAGGACAGGGTGCCAATCTATCACTGGGCACACACACACACACACACTATATGGGGCAATTTAGAGTATTTAATTTACCAAGAATCCATGTTTTTGGATTGTGGGAGGAAACCGGAGAACCTGGAGAAAACCCAGGCGGACACGGGGAGAACATGGATACTCCACCCAGATTGGGATTCAATCCTGGATCCCCAGCTCTCAGAGGAGAACATGCTAACCACTAAGCCAATGTGCCGCCCCAGTTGTATATAGATGATGTTAAAATGCATGAAGTGTTAGAAATGACAGGCGTTCATTGCCTTTTCTTTAATTTAATTTAAATTAGGCGGCACGGGGGCTTAGTGGTTAGCATGTTCTCCTCTCAGCACTAGGGATTCCCGGTTCGAATCCCCATCTGGGTGGAGTTTCCATGTTCTCCCCGTGTCCGCGTGGGTTTCCTCCGGGTTCACTGGTTTCCTCGCAAAGTCCAAAAACATGGATCAAGTCAATTGAGTTCTCCAAATTGCCCCATATAGAGTGTGTCTGTGTGAGTGAGTGTGTGCCCAGCAATAGACTGGTGCCCTGTCCTGGGTCTATCTGCCCAGCGCCCGAAACGTTCTCCCCTGGATGGGCATGGGGAACCCCCCGCGACCCTAATATAGGATAAAGCGGAAGATAATGAATGAATGAATGAATAATTTAAATTAATAAAAATGTACTAGGGCGGCACAGTGGCTTAGTGGTTAGCATGTTCTCCTCTCAGCACTAGGGATTCCCGGTTCGAATCCCAATCTGGGTGGAGTTTCCATGTTCTCCCCGTGTCCGTGTGGGTTTTCTCCGGGTTCTCCGGTTTCCTCCCACAGTCCAATAACATGGATCAAGTTAATTGAGTTCTCTAAATTGCCCCATATAGAGTGTGTTTCAGTGAGTGAGTGTGTGCCCAGCGATGGATTTTTCACCCTGTCCTGGGTCTATCTGCCCAGCGCCCGAGACGTTCTCCCCTGGATGGGCATGGGGAACCCCACCGCGACCCTAATAGAGGATAAAGCGGGAGATAATGAATGAATGAATAAAATGTACTATTTACTGGCTGATCGATCAAATACAGTAAATGACAGTCATCAGTTAAATACTGGGGTTACGGTGGCTTAGTGGTTAGCATGTTCTCCTCTCAGTGTTGGGGATCCAGCTTCGAGTTCCCATGTTCTCCCCGTGTCCACGTGGGATTCCTCCGGTTCTCCGGTTTCCACCCACAGTCCAAAAACATGAATTCAAGGTAAATTGAATTCCCCAAATTGCCCCATATACACATATGTGTCTGTGTGAGTGAGTGTGTGCACAGTGATAGATTGGCGTCCTGTTCTGGGTGTATCTGCCCAGCGCCCAAAACGTTCTCCCCTGGATGGGGATGGCATGGGGGACCCCCCCCCCTCCCCCGCGACCCAAGTAGAGGACAAAGCGGAAGATAATGGATGAATACCGCACAGTTCGTGACACCCCTATTGAGTTTTTGCTATGTTCTCTGGTTTCCTCCCACACTCCAAAAACATGGATTCAAGGTAAAGTGAATGCTCTAAATTGCCCTATATAGTTTGTGTGGATGTCTGTGTGATTGAGTGTGCCAAGTTTCCAGTTTACAAAAACATAGATTAAGGTCAATTGAATGCTCCAAATTGCCCCATATAGAGTGTGTCTGTGTGAGTGAGTGTGTGCCCAGCGATGGATTAGCACGCTGTCCTGGGTGTGTCTGCCCAGCGCCCGAAACGTTCTCCCCTGGATGAGCATGGGGAACCCCCCCCCCACAACCCTGGAGGATAATGGATGAATATGTGTTCTGCGGTTAAACCTCCAGTCCGGGTTGAAAGCATTTCCCGGCCCTTATCTGCATTAGACGGCGTGAATGTCTTCAGCACATCGAATCGGAGGGATCTAACTGAATTAGCGGCGGGTTAAGCCACCCGTTGGCATTATCTGCTGCAGACACACGAACTGGCACAGATTAGAAATGCCACCTTTTATACGGGTTCCTTCATTCCACTTTGCATCTTAAACCGATATTTCCACGTCGCGGTATGAATATTAAAGCCTTTAACGATCTCAAGTGGAAACATCAAGACTAAGCTAAAGTAATCTCGCCGAAAAGCCGGGCTATCTCGATGACATGTTGAGTATTTGTTGTGATGCTGTATTGTTGTAGCATGTGTGCAGAGTGTAACCGAAGCCTGAAACCCGAGCGTGTGCACCGTGACCTTCATTAAAGTTGAATACGCACCTCTATGAACTGAATATTGGGTGAAGCTGGCGTGAAAAAAAAACCATATATATATATATATATATATATATTAATACTGAAATAATTCCAGAAATAATTCCATTATTAATTCCATAATAATTCCATTAAAGCCTCTGGTGCTGGAACTTCCAGACATCCTGCGGAATGGCATTCCCATGTTTCATATGGTCTGCCAACCCAACACCATGTACTTACAGTAAGGAAACATACATAGGCTGAAAATCCTTAACAAATACATATCATTCAGTCCATTATAATAATAATATTATTATAATATTACAATGTAAGCAACAGGAGCCCTTGACATTCCATACCTGCCGAGAAGTCTGTGAGCGAGCGTCCGTGGTCATGTCATGCCATTTCCATCGCCGTGCTCGAGTCCGGCTGATCCTCAGATATCCCTCTTAAGAGGTGGAACCTTCTTAAGTTCACCGTTAGCATCCTGATAAAAATACTCTGTTACGGGATCGGCATGCTGCGTGCCGTGGTGTTTTGTAATCACCTCTGTGAGAGAACACGCCTCGAGAAAGCCTCGATAAGCAGCTTGCATTCGACCTGACGACCAATGAGAGAGGTCAAGGTAAGGCCCACACACACACACACACACACACACACACACACACACACACAAAGAGAAAGAGAGAAACAACACTCACAATTCCATCATAAAATGGTCTGTCTGTAAAATATAGTCCAATGCAGAGGCTTAAAACCGGCTATTTATTATTTTTAATTATTATTAGTATCCATCCATCCATTATCTTCCGCTTTATCCTCTATTAGGATCGTGGGGGGGGGGGGGTTCCCCATGCCCATCCAGGGGAGAACGTTTCTGCGCTGGACAGACACACCCAGGACAGGACACCAATCTATTGCTGGGCACACACTCACACACACAAACACACTCTATATGGGGCAATTTGGAGAACTCAATTGCCCTTGAATCCATGTTTTTGGACTGTGGGAGGAAACCGGAGAACCCGGAGGAAACCCACGAGGACACGGAGAGAACATGGAAACTCCACCCTGATATTATTAGAGTTGTAATTCAGTTCTGATAAAAAAAATATTTAAAAAATTTAAAAAAAACAAAGCCAGGCTTAGGACGGCACGGTGGCTTAGTGGTTGGCATGTTCTCCTCTCAGCACTAGGGATTCCCAGTTCGAATCCCCATCTGGGTGGAGTTTCCATGTTCTCCCAGTGTCCACGTGGGTTTCCACAGGGTTCTCTGGTTTCCTCCCACAGTCTAAAAACATGGATCAAGTCAATTAAATTCTCCTAATTGCCCCATATAGAGTGTGTCTGTGTGAGTGAGTGAGTGTGTGCCCGGTGATAGATTGGCGCCCTGTCCTGGGTGTATCTGCCCAGTGCCCGAAATGTTCTCCCCTGGATGGGCCTGGTGTGTGTGTGGGTGTTCAAGGTTCATTTCCCAATCTGGATGGAGTTTCTATGTTCTTCCCGTGCTATGTGGGTTTCCTCCGGGTTCTCCGGTTTTGTCCAACAGGCCAAAAACATGGATTCAAGGTACATTGAATGCTCCAAATTGCCCCATATAGAGTGTGTTTGAGTCTCTGTGTGTGTGTGCCCAGTGATAGATTGGCACCCTGTTCTGGGTGTATCTGCCCAACTGCTGAAACGTTCTCCCCTGGATGGACATGTAGAGGATTAAGCGTAAGATAATGGATGGATGTGTGTGTGTGTGTGTGTGTGTGTTTGTAGCTGGCTTCTCCTTAAATACTGACTTGTGTTGTAAGTCGCCAAATGTAAATATCTCAGGTTTTAAACTTAAAATATAAACATTACCCAGCGATGGATTGGCGCCCTGTCCTGGGTGTATCTGCCCAGTGCCCGAGACGTTCTCCCCTGGATGGGCATGGGGAACCCCACCGCGACCCTAGTAGAGGATAAAGCGGGAGATAATGAATGAATGAATATAAACGTTGTTGTTTTAATACACATGTTCAAATGCCATGTGTCCCTGTTTTAGAATTAAAGAGCTGGGCGGCACGGTGGCTTAGTGGTTAGCATGTTCTCCTCTCAGCACTAGGGATTCCTGGTTCGAATCCCCATCTGGGTGGAGTTTCCATGTTCTCCCCGTGTCTGCGTGGGTTTCCTCCGGGTTCTCCGGTTTCCTCCCACAGTCCAAAAACATGGATCAAGTCAATTGAATTCTCCAAATTGCCCCATATACAGTGTGTTTGAGTGAGTGTGTGTGTGCCCAGCGATGGATTGGCGCCCTGTCCTGGGTCTATCTGCCCAGCGCCCGAGACGTTCTCCCCTGGATGGGCATGAGGAACCCCACTGCGACCCTAATAGAGGATAAAGCGGGAGATAATGAATGAATGAATAAAACAGAGCTACTCTATATCTGTCTGATCACATGTTGTTACAGTAGTATAAACCTCACTTCTTGTTGCACAGTCCAATAAAAGGTTTTAAGTAAACAATAATCATCTGTTAGCTACAGGCGTCATGTTCTGTTTCTGTAGCTGAAAGATTTAAAGCCATTTAGAGTCAAAGTTCGCCGCCATATTTAAAAAGTCGGACTCATCGCCGTTACATCACTGCCATCTTGTGGTCGTATTTGGTATATGCAGTAAAACCTTCCATAGTAAAGGCCACAATAATCAATTAAACCCTGCATTATAGACAATGTTTGCTTAAATTAGCTTGGAAAACGTCCTTCTGTTGAAATCTCTAGTTCCAATCTCGAGTTTAGCGTAAAGAACCTCGACTAATCCACCAAACACCAATAAAATGAAAAACACGCAAAATATTTTAAAAAATATTTTTTAAAAACCACCCCATATCGTGTTAACTATTCATTCATTCGTTCATTATCTTCCGCTTTATCCTCTATTAGGGTCGCGGGGGGGTTCCCCATCCCCATCCAGGTGAAAAGGTCTCGGGCGCTGGATAGATACACCCAGGACAGGGCGCCAACCTATCGCTGGGCACACACTCACTCACACAGACACACTCTATATTGGGCAATTTGGAGAATTCATTTGACCTTGATCCATGTTTTTGGACTGTGGGAGGAAACCGGAGAACCCGGAGGAAACCCACGCGGACACGGGGAGAACAGGGAAACTTTATTTTTAGTAATACATCCATCCATCCATTATCTTCCGCTTTATCCTCTACTAGGGTCGCGGGGGGGTTCCCCATGCCCATCCAGGGGAGAACGTTTCGGGCGCTCGGCAGATACACCCAGGACAGGACGCCAATCTATCTCGGGCGTCTCGGGCGCTGGGTAGATACACCCAGGACAGGGCGCCAACCTATCAATGGGCACACTCACTCACACAGACACACTCTATATGGGGCAAATTGGAGAATTCAATTGACCTCGATCCATGTTTTTGGACTGTGGGAGGAAACCGGAGAACCCGGAGGAAACCCACGCGGACACGGGGAGAACATGGAAACTCCACCCAGATTGGGATTCGAACTGGGAATCCCTAGCGCCGAGAGGAGAACATGCTAAACACTAAGCCACCGCGCCACCCGGTAATAATAATAATAATAATAATGACAGATTTTTTAATCCAACCTCAGTGAGCACAACAATACTTCTTCTGGGAAAAAAATTGGCCAAAAACTCATTCATTCATTCATTCATTATCTCCCGCTTTATCCTCTATTAGGGTCGCAGTGGGGTTCCCCATGCCCATCCAGGGGAGAACATTTCGGGCACTGGGCAGATACAACCAGGACAGGGCGCCAACCTATTGCTGGGCACACACTCACTCACACAGATACACTCTATATGGGGCAAATTGGAGAATTCAATTGACTTGATCCATGTTTTTGGACTGTGGGAGGAAACCGGAGAACCCGGAGGAAACCCACACGGACACGGGGAGAACATGGAAACTCCACCCAGATGGGGATTCAAACCGGGAATCCCTAGTGCTGAGAGGAGAACATGCTAACCACTAAGCCACCGGCAAAAACTCAACCGGACAAATATTTTTTATCTTAAAGAAACCCTTTCTGGAAGAGTGACGGTTGTTATGGCAATGGGGGGGGGGGGGATATACATTGTAATTTATATACAGTGTGTATGGGTAATTGTCCCAATACTTTTGTACATGTATTATACAACACACATATTCATTCATTCATTCATTCATTCATTATCGTCTGCTTGATCCTATACTAAGGTCGTGTATGTGTGTGTGTGTGTGTGTGTGTGTGTGTGTGTGTGTGTGTGTGTGTGTGTGTGCTGGAGGGGGGGCGGTTCCCCATGCTCATCCATGGGAAAACTCACTCACTCACAGAGACACACTCAATCTATATGAAGCAATTAAGAGAATTCAGTTTACCTTGATCCATGTTTTTGGACTGTGGGAGAAAACCAGAGAACCCAGAGGAAACCCATGTGGACACGGGGAGAACATGGAAACTCCACCCAGATTGGGATTTGAACCTGCATTCCCAGCGCTGAGAGGAGAACATGCTAAACACTAAGCCACCCGAAATAATGACTTAGTATCTCAAAATGAGAAAGCAATTTACTTAAATAAAACTTTTAACGTTACTAAGTTAAAAATGGGCGGCATGGTGGCTTAGTGTTTAGCATGTTCTCCTCTCAGCGCTGGGGACGCAGGTTCGAATCCCAATCTGGGTGAAGTTTCCATGTTCGCTGCGTCTGCGTGGGTTTCCTCCGGGTTCTCAGGTTTCCTCCCACAGTCCAAAAAACATGGATCAAGTTCAATTGAAATCTCCAAATTGCCCCATATAGAGTGTGTCTGTGTGAGTGAGTGTGTGCCCAGTGATAGAATGCCACCCTGTCCTGGGTGTATCTTCCCAGCGCCTGAAACGTTCTCCCCTGGATGGACATGGGGAACCCCCCCACGACCCTAGTAGAGGATAAAGTAGAAGACAAATCCAAATGTCATGAAATTAAAGGTGAAGTTTCAGAAACACTGTGAGATCTCTCAACATAAAGAACCACGTAAACGATAGTGGAAATATTTATTTGGACAACCG
Source organism: Corydoras sp. C115 (assembly GCA_019802505.1). NCBI lineage: Eukaryota > Metazoa > Chordata > Actinopteri > Siluriformes > Callichthyidae > Corydoras > Corydoras sp. C115. Next base: position 421,901 of record JAFMOC010000137.1, read on the forward strand.
AATGCATGCCAGAAACACCCACCGACAGTCAGAAAAGCTCCCGACTCCAGACAGAACATGTCTGCCACGAGGAGTGCGGCGAGCGCCGTCTAGTGGATCTACCTTTGTATTGCATCCAAACGTCATACAGTTTTGGGGGAGCACTTGTACAAAAGTTTACAGCTGTATAGTACACAAAAATGGCATCTCAGTCTTGATGTAATTAAAACAAAATAATAATAATAATAATAATAATAATAATAATAATAATAATAATAATAATAATAAAAAAATTCACATTGTTGTTCATGGAAACGATCTCACGAAACACTGACGAGAACGAAGACACACACTGAGGGTAAAATGCACATGCGGTTTGTACTCAGTGGCTATCCTGCAGAGCGTTGCCCTATCTACAAGACGATGTCTACCAGAGTCTCATGTCTTTGTTCACCTTTAAACATTGTACCAAATGTTTAGTGATTTATACACTTTATAACCTGTCACTCACTTTCGGGAGTTTTAACAAGTTTAGTTTTAACAAGTTAAGGAGCATATTAAGGGATTTAATCCAATCCTTGAGGACATTCCATCCAATCTGTATATATGATAAAGCACAGGTGTCAAACTCAAGGCCCGCGAGCCACATCCGGCCCATAATACAATTAACATTGTTCTCTTGTTATTGTTTTTGATGTTATAGGACCGTGCTCATATATTAAATTTGTATAATTTTGACAGGGACATGTTTATGGAGAGTGTATATAAGTTTACAAATGTTTTAATGGCCCAAGAGCAAAGAAATCTGGTTTGCAGCATGTTCTGCAACACGTTTAATACGTTTTAAATGTATTAAGAAGCATACGGCTTTCCCAACGAAGGACATCAAGATAAATATTAAGGGATTTAATCCAATCCTCGAGGACATTCAGTCCAATCTGTATACTATAATGCATACGTGTCAAACTCATGGCCCGCGGGCCATATCTGGCCCGTAATACAATTAACATTGATCTCTTGTTATTGTTTTTGATATTATTGGACCATGCTCATATATTAAATTTGTACAATTTGGACAGGGAGATGTTTATGGAGAGTGTATATAAGTTTACAAATGTTTTAATGGCCCAAGAGCAAAGAAATCTGGTTTGCAGCATGTTCTGCAACACGTTTAATACGTTTTAAATGTATTAAGAAGCATACGGCTTTCCCAACGAAGGACATCAAAATAAATACTAAGGGATTTAATCCAATTCTTGAGGAGATTCAGTCCAATCTGTATATATGATAAAGCATAGGTGTCAAACTCAAGGCCTGCGGGCCATATCTGGCCTATAATACAATTAACATTGATCTCTTGTTATTGTTTTTGAAATTATTGGACCATGCTCATATATTAAATTTGTACAATTTGGACAGGGACATGTTTATGGAGAGTGTATATAAGTTTACAAATGTTTTAATGGCCCAAGAGCAAAGAAATCTGGTTTGCAGCATGTTCTGCAACACGTTTAAGACGTTTTAAATGTATTAAGAAGCATACGGCTTTCCCAACAAAGGACATCAAGATAAATATTAAGGTATTTAATCCAATCCTCGAGGACATTCGGTCCAATCTGTATACTACAAAGCATAGGTGTCAAACTCAAGGCCCGCGGGCCATTTCTGGCCCGTAATACAATTCTATTTGGTTCGTAATACATTTTACGTTGATCTAATATTATTGTTTTTGATATTATAGGACCATTCTAATATTTTAAATTTGTATAACGTTTGACAGGGACATTTTTATGGAGAGTTTATGTAAGTTTATAAATTGTTTAAATGGCCCAAGAGAGAAATTGTTTTAATGGCCCAATCTGGTTTGCAGCATGTTCTGCAACACGTTTAATACGTTTTAAATGTATTAAGAAGCATAGAGCTTTCCCGATGAAGGAAATCAAGATAAATAAAGGGATTTAATCCAATCCTATAGGACATTCGGTCCATTCATCCATCCATTATCTTCCGCTTTATCGTCTACTAGGGGCAATTTGGAGAATTCACTTGACCTTGATCCATGTTTTTGGACTGTGGGAGGAAACCGGAGAACCCGGAAGAAACCCACACAGACATGGCGAGGACATGAAAACTCCACCCAGATGGGGATTCGAACCGGGAATCCCTAGTGCTGAGAGGAGAACATGCTAACCACTAAGCCACCGTGTTGCTCTATTCGGTCCAATCTGTGTATATGACAAAGCATTTAGTTTGTATTAAATTTGTATATTGACAGGCAGATGTAGCTTAGTGGTTCGCATGTTCGCCTCTCAGCGCTAGTTCGAATCCCAATCTGGGTGGAGTTTCCATGTTCTCCCCGTGTCTGCGTGGGTTTCCTCCGGGTTCTCCGGTTTCCTCCCACAGTCCAAAAACATGGATCAAATCAATTGAGTTCTCCAAATTGCCCAATATAGAGTGTGTCTGTGTATGTGAGTGTGTGCCCATTAATAGATTGGCGCCCTGTCCTGGGTGTATCTGCCCAGCGCCCGAAACGTTCTCCCCTGGATGGGCATGGGGAACCCCCCGCGACCCTAATAGAGGATAAAGCGGAAGATAATGGGTGGATATTTAAATTAAATAATTTAATAATTAAATATTTAATTTAAATATTTAATAATTAAATCTAAAAAAATAATTGGAATAGAGAGCTTAATAATTTACAAAGCTTAAGTTGATTTATTGTGGAGTAATGGATTTTATTTAGATTTCTTTTAGTTCATCCAATGAATGTTTGAGTTTTGGCCCCCGGTGCAATTGAGTTCGACACCCCTGCGATGAAGGGGGGTGGGCTTGAGGTCATCGGTCGATTCCTGCCCCCAGCCGTCATAAACTTGCCTTTCCAGCAGCGTTCCAGACATGATATCAAAAAATAACGGCAATAAATATTCACATGATGTCAGACTGTATATATTTACACTCTGTATTTCAGCCAATCCGCACGAGGCAAACGAGCATAAGACAATTTAATTATCCTGCGTATCAGAATAAGAGAGCACCTATTTGAACGATGTCACATCTGGCACAATGCAGCTTTTGGAATTTGGAATGATATTAAAATGGCGGGGGGGGGGGGGGGGTGGCATGATGGCTTAGCATGTTCTAACTTTCATTTATTCATTAATCTTTATCCTCTACTAGGGTCATGGGGGGGAGGTGGGGGGTTCCCCATGCCCATCCAGGGGAGAACGTTTTGGGCGCTGGGCAGATACACCCAGGACAGGGTGCCAATCCATCACTGGGCACACACTCACTCACACAGACACACTCTATATGGGGCAATTTGGAGCATTTAACCTGGATCCCCAGCGCGGATAGATGAACGTGCCAACCACTAAGCCACTGGACCGTTAAATTGCCAAAAGTAATTAATTACTGTTCCCAGCGATGGATTGGCGCCCTGTCCTGGGTGTATCTGCCCAGTGCCCGAGACGTTCTCCCCTAGATGAGCATGGGGAACCCTCCAACGACCCTAATAGAGGATAAAGCGGAAGATAATGAATGAATGAACAATTAATTAATGTAAGATTCAGGACTTTGAATTTGACTTTGAAATTTTGGGCCACACGGTGGTGTAGTGGTTACCACATCCGCCTCTCAGCGCTGGGGTTCTAGGTTCGAATCCCGATCTGGGTTGAGTTTCCTTGTTCTCCCTGTGAGTTTTCTCCGGTTTCCTCCCACAGTCCAAAACATGGATCAAGGTGAATTGAATTCTCCAAATTGCCCCATTTAGAGTGTGTCTGTGTGAGTGAATGTGTCTAGTGATAGATTGGCGTCCTGTCCTGGGTGTATCTGCCCAGCGCCCGAAATGTTCTCCCCTGGACGGGAACCCCACCCCACTGACCCTAGTAGAGGATTACGTGGACCATAATGAATGAATAATTATATTCTATTGGGGATGGCATGGTGGCTTAGTGGTTAGCATGTTCTCCTCTCAGCGCTAGGGATTCCAGGTTCGAATCCTAATCTGGGTGGAGTTTCCATGTTCTCCCCGTGTCCGTGTGGGTTTCCTCCATCAGTAATTAAACATTGAATTACACTCTATATTGCCCCATATAGAGTGTGTCTGTGTAAGTGAGTGTGTCCAGCGATAGATTGGCGCCCTGTCCTGGGTGTATCTGCCCAGCACCCGAAACGTTCTCCCCTGGATGGGCATGGGTAACCCCCCCCATTGACCCTAGTAGAGGATTACGTGGACCATAATGAATGAATAATTATATTCTATTGGGGACTTAGTGGGTAGCATGTTGTCCTCTCAGCACTAGGGATTCCAGGTTTGAATCCCAATCAGGGTGGAGTTTCCATGTTCTCCCCGTGTCTGTGTGGGTTTCCTCCTACAGTAATTGAACATTGAACGGTCTAAATTGTCCCATATGAGTGAAATATGTCATGTCTGAGTGAAAGTGTGCCCAGTGATAGATTGGCACTCTGTCCTGGGTGTATCTGCCCAGCGCCCCGAAACGTTCTCCCCTGGATGGGCATGGGGAACCCCCCCTCCCCCCGCGACCTTAATAGAGGATAAAGCGGAAGATAATGGATGGATGGATGGATTAAAATGGGAAATTTAAGTTCTGGAGTGCTTCTGTAATTATTGAATTCTTCATGCACACTATATTTGCGATATGAGCTCCCATGAGCATAGTAGGGCCTTTTTTTTGTTTACAAATTCAAATTCTACAATTCCTGGGGTGACTCGAAGTCGAAAGGATACAACGGTCATGCCTCAGTTTCCCTAACCACGTCTTCTAAGCGTGATCAATCCCTTTTTACTACTCAGCGTCCTCTAGAGTCATTCTGGCAACGCAGTCCTGATGAGTGACGGGCGTCAAGATTGACAAATCCCCCGATGTTCCATTGTCAAATCCCGAGATGTCGGATCGGAAACTGAATGAAATATATCGGCGTGACGATATTGGTGGGAGAGAACCTTTACCTTACACCGTTCGATGAAAAACATCCCTTACGTTAGAACTTCCGGACCTTCACCCTTACCCCACATGGCGTCGGCCAGGAAAGCAACCCGGATACGGCCCGTCGCTCCATGTTTGAAAATTCCCAAGAGACAGCCCATCCTCATGCCCTTTATTGTAAGAATATTATGTACAAGACTCTGTATCAGTCCACTAGTTTGTTTCCATAGTACCGTACTGTGATTGTGCTTGTTCTGCAAAGCGGTGACAACTAGTCCAACTAGTTCTCCAACTAGTCCGATTCGTTTCTTGTGCTTTTTTTTGTCGTTTTTTCGTTGCGGAAATGTTGCCAACACGCACACATGAGGACTACTGAAGAGGCGTGTGTATGTTCATGAGTACGGATGGAGAGGACGGATGCGGGACGTTGGACGTATGGCTGGCGTCACACGCTTCGGGGTGGCCTCTGTTGCTCATGGGTGCGCCGGTTGCGTCCCCGTTTGTTCTCCTGGGTCTGTTTCCACTTGGCCGTATTGGATGACGCTCTCCGGGCCGTTGGGCTCCCTCGTTTGCCCTGACCCTGGCTTTCCTGCGAGCCCGGGATGTCCGTGCTCGGACTCGGCCTGGGGTTCTGAGCGTCCTTGCTATTGCTACCCTGGGGGCCGAGGGTTCTTCCAGACGTCTTGGAGTGACTCGTGGCATTCGTTACTTTCGGCCCATCCTTCTGGACTTGGCCCAATACCTGCAGGCTGAAGCTGGCCGGGTGGGCGCTGTGTTGCGCCTGGGCGAGCCCAAGTCCGGCTTTGGGGGCTTTCTTGCCCCGTTGTTTGCGCTCCTTCTTCCAGACGTGCTCACAGAATTCGTCCACGCTGTTGAGGTCCGGATGCTCCAGCAGACTCAGGAAGTCTCGATACCAGAACTTTTGTTTGGGGACCGGCTCGCGCTCGGCGGCCCCCGTGCGCAGGAGGAGTTCGCCGACCCGCTGAGACGGAATGACCTGCAGCGTGAGGCGCAGCAGGGGCTGGATGAAGCCGTGCTCCACCGCGTGGCAGTGGTACACGCCTGTGTCGGCCGGGGTCAAGCTGCGGATTAGCAGCCCGCGGTCCGTGTTGCTCACCCGCTCGTCCAATTTAATCTGAAAGGGCACAGTGGAAACCAAGTTTTAGACGTTAACAAATAAGAAGGAAACGAAAACCTACCAACCAACAAGGACGGAAGGTGGGAACGTCAAATTGTGAGGACCCAGAAAAATGATGTCTTAAGACATAATGGTTTAATATCCATCCATCCATTATCTAATAATAATAATAATACATTTTATTTCATAGGCGCCTTTCTGACACTCAAGGACACCTTACAGTTTACAATTGGATATAAAAAAAAAAAAAAAAAAAAAAAAAAATTATCTCCCACTTTATCCTCTATTAGGATCGCGAGGGGTTCCCATGCCCATCCAGGGGAGAACGTTTCGGGTGCTGGGCAGTTACACCCAGAACAGGGCGCCAATCTATCACTCTCACACACAAATACACTCTATATGGGGCAATTTGGAGAATTCAATTGACCTTGATATATGTTTTTGGACTGTGAGAGGAAACTGGAGAACCCGGAGGAAACCCACGGAGACACAGGGAGAACATGGAAACTCCACCCAGATTGGGATTCGAACCGGGAATCCCTTGCGCTGAGAGGAGAACATGGAGAACATTGACAAAAAATTTGATTGGATTTCAATACCACACATTTTCTCTTACTATTTATCTGATTTATCATATGTTAATAGACAAAAATGAATGTTTGTAGTAATTATAAGTACAGTAGAGGGGCACTGACTGTAATCAAACAGAAGAATCGTAAGTGTTTAGTTTATAATTTATAATTCTAGGCTTGGGCGGCACGGTGGCTTAGTGGTTAGCATGTTCTCCTCTCAGCGCTAGGGATTCCCGGTTTGAATCCCCATCTGGGTGGAGTTTCCATGTTCTCCTAGTGTCCGCGTGGGTTTCCTCCGGGTTCTCCGGTTTCCTCCCACAGTCCAAAAACATGGATCAAGTTAATTGAGTTCTCTAAATTGCCCCATATAGAGTTTGTGTGAGTGAGTGTGTACCCAGCGATGGATTGGCCTGTCCTGGGTGTATCTGCCCAGCGCCCGAGACGTTCTTCCCTGGATGGGCATGGGGAACCCCACCGCGACCCTAATAGAGGATAAAGCGGGAGATAATGAATTATCATATGTTAATAGACAAAAATGAATGTTTACAGTAATTATAAGTACAGTAAAGGGGCACTGACTAAATATTGACTGTAATCAAACAGAAGGATCGTCAGTGTTTAGTTTATAATTTATAATTCTAGGCTTGGGCGGCACGGTGGCTTAGTGGTTAGCATGTTCTCCTCTCAGCACTAGGGATTCCCGGTTCAAATCCTAATATGGGTGGAGTTTCCATGTTCTCCCCATTTCCGTGTGAGTTTCCACTGGGTTCTCTGGTTTCCTCCCACAGTCCAAAAACATGGATCAAGTTAATTGAATTCTCCAAATTGCCCCATATAGAGTGTGTATGTGTGAGTGAGTGTGTGCCCAGCGATGGATTGGCGCCCTGTCCTGGGTATATCTGCCCAGCGCACGAGACGTTCTCCCCTGGATGGGCATGGGAACCCCCCCCCCCCCCGCAACCCTAATAGAGGATAAAGCGGGTGATGATGAATTCTAGGCTTTAAAATGTTTAATATAACGACGCTAATCCTAATTTGCAACAGTTTTAGATTTCCAAGCGAGAGGAAAATAGCGGTATGGGGTCACTAATGGGGTAAAGGGGCATTTTGGAGTTCAGAGCGAATGTTTTCTTCCACCCCAGGAAAGCAGTAATTGGAGAGTTATCCAATTACGATAATTACTATTGCAGGGTGAGGGGTTAATCCAGCGCTGTCTGTCTCAGATCACAATCTGTAAAAAGCAACACAGCTGTGTGTGTGTGTGTGTGTGTGTGTGTGTGTGTGTGTGTGTGTGTGTGAAAATTTACACGTCTCTTACAGTTCTCCATACTGACTTTTCCAAACAGTATTTTCAGGCTCACAGTAATTAGATTTACATCCATCCATCCATTATCCTCCACTTTATCCTCTACAAGGGTCGTGGGGGAGGGGGGGGTTCTCCATGCCCATCCAGGGGAGAACGTTTCAGGCACTGGGCAGATACATCCAGGACAGGGTGACAATCTTTCCCTGGGCACACTCACTCACTTACAGAGATACACATCCTATATTGGGCAATTTAGACCATTTAAATTACCTTAAATCCACGTTTTTGGACTGTGGGAGGAAACCGGAGAACCCGGAGGAAACCCACATGGACACATGGAGAGGGCGCTGGGCAGATTCACCCAGCACAGGGCAACTATCTATCGCTGGGCACACAGTCACTTACACACACAATAGAGGGGCAATTTAGATAGGGCTATTAAGTGCAGCCACTGTACCTTGAATCAATATTTTTGGACTGTGGGAGGAAACCGGAGAACCCGGAGGAAACCCACACGGACACGGGGAGAATATGGAAACTCCACCCAGATTGGGATTCGAACCTGGAATCCCTAGTGCTGAGAGGAGAACATACTAACCACTAAGCCTTGCATGTTCTCCCTGTGTCCGCTTGGGTTTCTCTGGTTTCCTCCCACAGTCCAAAAACATGGATTCAAGGTAAATTGGCTGCACTTAATAGCCCTATCTAAAATGCCCCTATATTGTAAGTGAGTGTGCTTGCCCTGGGAGAATCTGCCCAGCACCCTCTCCGTGTGTCCATGTGGGTTTCCTCAGGGTTCTCCGGTTTCCTCCCACAGTCCTAAAACATGGATTTAAGGTGAACTGAATGCTCCAAAGCGCGGCACGGTGGCTTAGTGGTTAGTATGTTCTCCTCTCAGTGCTGGGGATTCCAGGTTCGATTCCCAATCTGGGTTGAGTTTCCATGTTCTCCCCGTGTCCACGTGGGTTTCCTCCGGGTTCTTCGGTTTCCTCCCACAGTCCAAAAACATGGATCAAGGTCAAGTGAATTCTCCAAATTGCCCCATATAGAGTGTGTTTGTATGAGTGAGTGTGTGCCCAGTGATAGATTGGCACCCTGTCCTGGGTGTATCTGCCCAGCGCCTTAAACGTTCTCCCCTGGATGGGCCCTAATAGAGGATAAAGCAGAAGATAATGGATGGATGGATGAATGCTCTAAATTGCCCCTATATAGTGTGTTACCCTGCCCCTATATAACGATGTTACCCTGATTTGGATGTATCTGCCCTGTGCCTGAGACGTTCTCCACTGGATGGGCATGTGGAACACCCCCCCCCACCAAAAAAAAAAAAAAAACATTGACCAAGGTCAACTGAATTCACCAAATTGCCCCATATAGAGTGTGTGTGTGTGTGTGAGAGAGTGTGTGTGTTCCCATTGATAGATTGGCAGCCTGTCCTGGGTGTATCTGCCAAGCGCCCGAAACGTTCTCCCCAGGATGGGCATGGGGAACCCCCCCGCTACCCTAATAGAGGATAAAGCAGAAGATAACGGATGGATGAATCACTTGTGAATGTGTTACCTCAAGCTTTCGGTCATCGCTGAGTCGCTGGAACTGCCAATAGATAACAGCTCTCTGAGATTTAGAACTGCACTCTAAGAACATACTGCTGTTCTCTACTCCATACACGTTCCTTTCCTCCACAGTGCAGTGTCCCTCCAAATCATCTACAGACAACCAGCACAGAAAAACACATAGAAGTATTTTTAACACGTGTTTTAAATAAGGGCGGCACGGTGGCTTAGTGGTTAGCATGTTCTCCTCTCAGCGCTGGGTTCGAATCCCGATCTGGTTGGAGTTTGCATGTTCTCTCCGTGTCTGCGTGGGTTTCCTCCGGGTTCTCCGGTTTCCTCCCACAGTCCAAAAACATGAATTCAAGGCACATTAAATGTTTTTGTTTAAATGTTGCCCCATATAGTGTGTATCTGTGTCACAGTGACTGTGGAAACGTGTGTACGTTGAAAGTGTAAATTTATAGCAGATGGAAAATAATAACGGGAAATTTGCACGTGAACTAACCGTTGTGATTCAGATCAGAGCACTGAGACAGGGGATCTCCATTTCGGATATCCTGACGTCTTGTTCTCCTAAAGATCAAGATAAAAACAACAGCAGCATAAAATTTTTTTCAATGAGATAACATAAAATAAGTTACAATATGACACCATATCATACTACACCATACCATTTAATACCATACTATACCATAAGATACCATATCATACCATACTACACCATACCATATCATAACATACTATACCATAAGATACCATATCATACCATACTACACCATACCATATCATACAATACTATACCTTACCATATCATACCATAATACACCATACCATACCATAAGATACCATATCATACCATACTACACCATACCATACCATATGATACTATACCATAAGATACCATATCATACCATACTACACCATACCATATCATACAATACTATACCTTACCATATCATATCATAATACACCATACCATACCATATGATACCATATCATACCATACTACACCATACCATACCATATGATACTATACCATAAGATACCATATCATACCATACTACACCATACCATATCATACAATACTATACCTTACCATATCATACCATAATACACCATACCATACCATAAGATACCATATCATACCATACTACACCATACCATACCATATGATACTATACCATAAGATACCATATCATACCATACTACACCATACCATATCATACTACACCATACTACACCATACCATATCATACTACACCATATCATACCATATCATACTACACCATACTACATCATACCATATCATAATGCACCATATCATACCATACTACACCATACCATATCATACCATACCATATGACATCATATCATATCATATCATACTACACCATATCATACCATATCATACTACACCATACCATATCATACTACACCATATCATACCATACTACACCATGCCATATCATACTACACCATATTATACCATAATACACCATACCATATTATACCATACCATACTACACCATACCATATCATACTACACCATATCATACCATACTACACCATACCATATCATACTACACCATAATCATACCATACTACACCATACCATATCATACTACACCATAATCATACCATACTACACCATACCATATCATACCATACTACACCATACCATACCATACTACACCATACCATATCATACTACACCATATTATACCATACTACACCATACCATATCATACCATACCATACCATACCATACGACATCATATCATACCATACAATGCCATATCATACCATACCATATTATACCATAAGATAATATAAGATAAGTTTAGATGACAAGACAAGACACGACAAGACAAGATGCCATACCATACCATACCATACCATACCATACCACGATACGATACAAGATTATATGATATGATACGATAAGATAAGATACAATACCATATCATACCATATCATATCATCCAATACCATAGCATAGCATAGCATAGCATAGCATAGCATAGCATACCATATCATACCATACCATACCATCTCCAGTTTCCTCCCACAGTCCAAAAACATGGGTCAAGGTCAACTCATTCATTCATTCATTATCTCCCACTTTATCCTCTATTAGGGTCGCGGTGGGGTTCCCCATGCCCATCCAGGGGAGAACGTCTCGGGCGCTGGGCAGATACACCCAGGACAGGGCGCCAATCCATCGCTGGGCACACACTCACTCACACACACACACTCTATATGGGGCAATTTAGAGAACTCAATTAACTTGATCCATGTTTTTGGACTGTGGGAGGAACCCGGAGAACCCGGACGAAACCCACGCAGACACGGGGAGAACATGGAAACTCGTGGAAGATAAATGGATAAAGTGGAAGATAATGGATGGATGGTCCCACACTGGGGGAAATTCCCATTCCTCAGCAGCAGAAGTGACAGTAATTGGGAAATTCAAAGATAAGTCTAATGTATCCATTAAGAGAAGTACTTTAAAAATTAAAAATGTAATAGAAATAGAATAAAAACTACTCAATTATGTACATGGCATATAATACATATGAATAAACAAAAGATTGCACAGCAATAAAGTATTGCACATAGGATTTAAATTAAATGAATAATATTAAATGAAGTAATAAATAAGAAATAAACAGATTGTCCACATATAATGCTAGCTTGTTTATCCTTATGTCGCCCCAAGGGTTCCCCTAGGACAGAGCTGGCCTTCCTAATACGTGTGTCCAGTCTGATCCTGTCTGCATTTGTAATGCTGCTGCCCCATCACACCACCCCATGTGACCACTGGACCGAAAAAGGTCCTAAGAGGTGGCCCCTGCACTCCAAACGACCCTAATCTCCTCAGCAGATACAGTCATCTCTATTTAGCACTGCTTCATCCAAAAAGACATGCATGACTTTATACTTAATAACTACATAGGGGCAAATAGAGTAAGGTTTGGTAGCTAATCCACACCACTAGAGTGCACTGTTGTTTCAATCCAAATATGGGACTCCGGCAGAGGATTTGATTTTCCAGCCTTGGCTTTTAGCGATGAAGTGAAGGATGCTGGCACATACACGGACTGCTGGGAGGCCAGTTGGTACGAATAGCAAAAAGACTCATGGCTGGAAATCCATCCACACACATTATGAGCCATCTTCTTCAAGATAAGATGAGATAAGATGAGATAAGACGAGATAAATTAAGATAATCCTTCGTTATGAGCCATCTTCTTTAAGATAATCCTTTACAGATTCATAATGGGATAATTCACCTTCCCAGCAGCAAAGGTGACAGTAATTGTGAAAGTTAAATTATATATACAGTACACTATATGGCATGTTCTCCTCTCAGCGCTAGGGATTCCCGGTTCGAATCCCAATATTGGTGGAGTTTCCATCTTCTCCCTGTGTACATGTGGGTTTCCTCCCACAGTCCAAAAACATGGATCATCCATCCATCCATCTATTATTTTCCGCTTTATCCTATAGTAGGGTCGTGGGGGGAGGGGGTGGTTTACCCATGCCCATCCAGGGGAGAACGTTTCGGGCGCTGGGCAGATAGACCCAGGACAGGGTGACAATCTATTGCACACTCTATATGGGGCAATTTTGGAGAACTCAATTGACCTTGATCCATGTTTTTGGACTGTGGGAGGAAACCGGAGAACCCGGAGGAAACCCACACGGACACGGGGAGAACATGGAAACTCCACCTGGATGGGGATTCGAAAAACACGGATCAAGTCAATTGAATTCTCCAAATTGCCCCATATAGAGTGTGTTTGTGTAAGAGAGTGTGTGCCCAGTGATAGATTGGCGCCCTGTCCTGGGTGTATCTGGCCAGCACCTGAAACGTTCTCCCTTGGGCATGGGCATGGGCATGGGGAACCCCCCCCCCCCCGCGACCCTAGTAGAGGATAAAACGGAAGATAATGGATGGATGGATACACTATATGGCCAAAAGTCACCCATCCAAATGATCAGAATCAGGTGTTCCAGTCACTTCCATGGCCGCAGGTTTAGAAAACCAAGCACTTAGGCCTTTACAAACGTTTGTAGAAGAATGGGTCACTCTCAGGAGCTCAGTAAATTCCATGTGGAACTGTAATGGGATGCCAACCAATCCACTCGTGACAATTCCTCGTTCCTAAATGTTCCACTGTCGACTGTCAGCTGTATCATAAGAAAATGGAAGTGTTTGGGAACCACACCAAGCCACCAAATGGTAGACCATGTAAGGTGACGGAGCGGGGTCAGTGGATGCTCACAGTGCGAAGAGGTCGCCAACCTTCTGTAGAGTCAATCACTACAGAATTTCAAACTTCACGTGGCCTTCAGATGAGCTCTAGAACAGTGTGCAGAGAACTTCGTGGAATAGGGTTCCATGGTTGAGGAACTGCATCCAAGTCATACATCACCAAGTGCAATGCAAAGCGTTGGATACAGTGGTGGAAAGCACGCTGCCACTGGACTCTAGAACAGTGAAGATGTGTTCTCTAGAGTGATGAATCACATGTCTCCATCTGGCAATCTGATGGACAAGTCTGGGTCTGGAGTTGCCAGGAGAATGGTACTTGTGTAAAGTTTGGTTGAGGGGGGTTATGGTGTGGGGTTGTTCTTCAGGAGCTGGGCTTGGTCTCTTAGTTCCAGTGTAAGGAACTCTGAATGCTTCAGCCTACCAAGTCATTTTGGACAAACTCCATGCTCCCAACTTTGTGGGAACCGTTTGGAACCAACACCTTCCTCTTCGTCATGACTGGTCACCAGTCCATAAAAACATGGAGGACAGAGTCAATGACGCTGTTTTGAGAACCTAACTCTACTCCTAGTGCCGGTAGACCAGGCTAAGCTCTTCATCCCTTCATCCCGTCATATTTTACCAACGCATAATGGAGACTCAGGATTTCCCGTCTTAACAACGAACATTTCGCAGACTGGTAACTGTATCCAGCGCATTTCATCAGAACACATAATAAAGTGCGGATCCCAGACTTTAGTGTCATCTAAAAGAGCATGGAGGAAATTCCAAAGTCCAGACTGGATTACGCAAGATGTTTACCTTCTTTCTTTTAATGCCACCTTCTCGTCTCGCATAGTCTCCAGGTCTTAATATAACACACTTTAAATCTCTTTTACTATCTCTTGTTTTCTCATACCGGCTATCTGACTGTCTGGATGTGGCACACCCTGCAATTACATCCGAATGAATACACTGCTTGTCTTAACTAATCAAGGTTAGCTAAGATGTTTTAATTATGGTGAGAAGTCTTTATTTTTAACTATCCATCCATCCATCCATTATCTTCTGCTTTATCCTGTACTAGGGTCCCCATGCCCATCCCGGGGAGAACGTTTCGGGCGCTTGGCAGATACACCCAGGACAGGGTGCTAACCTATGGCTGGGCACACACTCATTCACACAAACACACAAACGCAATGGGGCAATTTGGAGGGGATCATTGGGTTCTCCATGACCATCCAGGGCAGATACACCCAGGACAGGGCGCCGATCTATCATCCATCCATCTATTATCTTCCGCTTTATCCTCTATTTGGGTCGCGGGGGGGTTCCCCATGCCCATCCAGGGGAGAACGTTTCGGGCGCTGGGCAGATACACCCAGGACAGGGCGCCAACCTATCGCTGGGCACAGACTCACTCACAAACACACACACACAAACACACTCTATATGAGGCAATTTGGAGGGGATTGTTGGGTTCCCCATGCCCATCCAGGGGAGAACGTTTGCCCATCCAGGGCAAATACACCCAGGACAGGGTGCCGATCTATCATCCATCCATCCATCATCTTCCACTTTATCCTCTACTAGGGTCGGGGGGGGGGGGGGGGTTCCCCATGTCCATCCAGGGGAGAACATTTCGGGCGCTGGGCAGATACACCTAGGCCAGGGCGCCTATTTATCGTTGGGCACACACTCACTCACACTCGATATGGGGCAATTTGGAGAATTCAATTGACCTTGATTCATGTTTTTGGACTGTGGGAGGAAACCGGAGAACCTGGAGGAAACCCATGCGGAAACGGGGAGAACATGGAAACTCCACCCAGAATGGGATTCGAACAGGGAATCCCTAGCGCTGAGAGGAGAACATGCTAACCACTAAGCCACTGTGCCACGCTTTATTTTTAACTAGTGGAAGGAAAATGATATCAGTCTTCTGATCATGAGGACACAATCCATCCATTCCTCCAAGTAATTTCAAGTTATTTACTTACAGAGCATATTTTTTTTTTACAATAGTACATTGTTACAAAGCAGCTTTACAGTGTTATAAGCCTTTAAACCCCCAAAGAGCAAGCTGAAGTGACAGTGGCAAGAAAAAACTCGGTTATGTCACTATCCCTAGCTACCTCATCCATCTCCTCAGAAGGCACCCCAAGGTGTTCCCCGGCCAACCAAGAGACATAATCTCTCCATCCATTGTATTCAGAGTTTGTGGCCATAGATGCGACAACTTAAGCAAAGAAGACCAAACGTCCCTATACCCAGCTACCTTATCCAGCTTGTTAGAAGGCACACCAAGGTGTTCCCCGGCCAAGAGACATAATCTCTCCATCCATTGTATTCAGAGTTTGTGGCCATAGATGCGACAACTTAAGCAAAGAAGACCAAACGTCCCTATACCCAGCTACCTTATCCAGCTTGTTAGAAGGCACACCAAGGTGTTCCCAGGCCAACCGAGAGACATAACCTCTTCATCTTGTCCTGGGTCTTCCCCGTGATCTACTCCCCAGGAAGCATCCAAACCAGATGCCCGAACCCCCACATCAACGTTGGGAGCAACATCACTACTCCAAGCAACCCCCGAATGACCAAACTCCTTACCCCATCTCTAAGGGAAAGCCTAGCCACTCTGCAGAGGAAGGTCACTTTGGCCGCTTGTATTCACGATCTCATTCTTTTGGTATCTACCCAGAGATCGTAGCCATAGGTGAGGGTAGGAATGTCGATTGAAAGGTAAATTGAGAACCCCACCTTCGGGCTCAGCTCCCACTTCACCACAACGGACCCCATCACTGCAGACGCCGCACCGGTCCATCCGTCAACCTCCCACTCCATCGTTCCCTCACTCATGAACAAGATCCCGAGATACTTAAACTGCTCCACTTGAGGCAGGAACTCATCTCCAACCTGGAGAGAGCTAGCCACCCTTTTCCAACCAAGGACCATGGTCACAGACATTCTTAGTTTTGCTTGAGAAAGTTATGTAGGGTTCATTAATGCTACTGGGTTTAAAATAGTGTTTTAATGCGGTGTTAGTCTGCATGTGTTTGGCCTCTGGGTTGGTTTGCTACAATAAGGAGCGACTCTCCTGCGGTAGAACTACTGCAGGAGGTAGATTATATTTAGAGGCAGCAGTAGCATTCAGTGTGTGTGTGTGTGTGTGTGTGTGTGTGTGTGTGTGTACAGTCTGGGAATGTAGGGCACAATTTGGATATTTAAAGGCAGAGTTTTGTAGTGCTTGGCTCGTGGACTTTTTTGGACTGACACACAGCGGTCAGAATATAAAAGGCGAGGATTTGTTGGCTTGTTCAGAATCCAGAAAGACTTCAGAGTGCAGTAGACAGAGTATAATAGAGAAATTTTGCATCCCTAAAAGCAAATTTGATGTATGGACTATATAGATTTACAATGTACACCGATTTTTGAGGGATAGAGTTAAGCTATTATCCATCCATCCATTATCTTTAGCTTTATCCTCTATTAGGGTCACGTTGGGGTTCCCCATGCCCATCCAGGGTAGAACGTTTCGGGCGCTGGGCACCCAGGACAGGACGCCAATCCATTTCTGGGCACACACTCACTCACACAGACACACTCCTTATGGGGCAATTTGGAGAATTCAATTGATCTCAATCCATGTTTTTGGACTGTGGGAGGAAACCGGAGAACCCGGAGGAAACCAACACGGACACAGGGAGAACATGGAAACTCCACCCAGATGGGGATTCAAACCGGGAATCCCTAGCGCTGAGAGGAGAACATGCTAACCACTAAGCCAAGTTAAGCTATTATGATTAGGGAATATATAATATACGAATAATTACAAAATGTAAGCGTAATATGTTGGTTTTAGGGTGGCACGGTGGCTTAGTGGTTAGCATGTTCTCCTCTCAGCGCTAGGGATTCCCGGTTCGAATCCCAATCTGGGTGGCGTTTCCATGTTCTCCCCGTGTCCACGTGGGTTTCCTCCGGGTTCTCCGGTTTCCTCCCACAGTCCAAAAACATGGATCAAGGTCAATTGAATTCTCCAAATTGCCCCATATAGAGTGTGTCTGTGTGAGTGAGTGTGTGCCCAGCAATAGATTGTCGTCCTGTCCTGGGTCTATCTGCCCAGCGCCCGAAACGTTCTCCCCTGGATGGGCATGGGGAACCCCCCCGACCCTAGTAGAGGATAAAGTGGGAGATAATGAATGGATGGATTTAATTGAATGAGTAATTGTAGGCCACATGCCTGGGTAAATAAATGAGCAGCGCATTGTCGTTGATGCAAGAACATTTCCGAAGGGAACAAAGTACAATTCTAGCAAATGTTTAGATAAACACAGAACTCAGAGGAGAAGAAATTACATCCGCTTCTCGGCACTATTACTCAAGCTGTCTGCTAACGGCTGAAGCTCGTCACGTGTAACATGGATGACTTGTCAAACATGGCACGGAATTTTCTCCAGTTTGCTACAAACAGTTGTTGCAATCACCGTATAAGCAATTACAGATGCCTTTATACCAAATAAAAAGATATTTTTATACTTTTCTTTTTAATACTCCATCCATCCATTATCTTCCGCTTAATCCTCTATTAGGGTCAGGGGGGGGGGGGGGGGGGGGGGGTGGGATGGATGCCCATCCAGGGGAGAACGTTTCGGGCACTGGGCAGATACACCCAGGACAGGGCACCAATCTATCACTGGGCACACACTCACTCACACAGACACTCTATATGGGGCAATTTGTAGAACTCAATTGTCTTGATCCATGTTTTTGGACTGTGGGAGGAAACCGGAGAACCCGGTGTCTCCATGGGTTTCCTCCGGGTTCTCCGGTTTCCTCCCACAGTCCAAAAACATGGATTAAAGTCAATTGAATTCTCCAAATTGCCCCATATAGAGTGTGTTTGTGTGAGTGAGTGTGTCCAATGATAGATTGTGTATCTGCCCAGCGCCTGAAACGTTCTGCCCTTAGAATTAGCACGGTGGCTAAGTGGTTAGCATGTTCTCCTCTCAGCCCTGGGGATTCCCAGTTCGACTTCCAATCTAGGTGGAGTTTCCATGTTCTCCCCGTGTCCACGTGGGTTTCCTCCGGGTTCTCCGGTTTCCTCCCACAGTCCAGAAACGTTGATCAAGGTCAAGTGAATTCTCCAAATTGCCCCATATAGAGTGTGTCTGTGTGAGTGAGTATGTGCCCAGTGATGGATTGGCGTCCTGTCCTGGGTGTATCTGCCCAGCGCCCAAAACGTTCTCCCCTGGATGGGCATGGGGAACCCCCCCCACGACCCTAATACTGTAGATAAAGGATAAAGCGGAAGATAATGGATGGATGGATGGATGGAATATTCAAGTAGGGAATATTCGGCACGGTGGCTCAATGGTTAGTATGTTCTCCTCTCAGCGCTAGCGATTCCGGTTTGAATCTCAATCTGGTTCTCCCCGTGTCTGCGTGGGTTTCCTCCGGGTTTTCCGGTTTCCTCCCACAGTCCAGAAACGTTGATCACGTTGATCAAGGTCAAGTGAATTCTCCAAATTGCCCCATATAGAGTGTGTTTGTGTGAGTGAGTGTGTGCCCAGTGATAGATTGTGTTCTCCCCTGGATGGGCATGTGGAACCCCCCCCCCCCCCCTTCCCCCTGCGACCCTAGTAGAGGATAAAGCAGAAGATAATGGATGGATGGAATAAGAATGCAATCCAAGCACAGGAACTATTTCAGGAAACGGAACTCAAACCACACAAGTCTTAGAACTACTGTCAGATTTCTCAGAGATTTGTTTAGCGGCCAACTAAATAAAGATTTTAATGTTGGTTACGCTATAAGGGCGATACATAGTCACATGACACAACTGCATTGCCACAAAGGAAGAAAACAATTAATCGGTGGTGTTTGATTGGGCTTGTCGGCAGGTCGAGAGTAAACATCGGGATAGGGTTCTGACTTTGAGGAACTGTTTTAAACATTGCCACATGTTCACAATTGAAACCGACGACCGGTTCTACGAACCTCTTTGCGGTGGGAAAGTATCTCGAGCACTCGGTCCCATCCCAGGCACAGTACGGATCCCTCGCCAGACAGCATTCAGCGCACGCCTTCCCGTACACCTCACAGCGATGTAACGGCATCTGCGATATCCCGACGTCTGAACCCAGGTACAGTTGTTGCTGTTGATGTGGACAGAAATCCACAGACATGAAAATGAATTCTAAAGCGGTTTAATTAGCCATTAAAGGTGATAATGCACACGTACTTGTTTAGTGGACAGTTCCATAGCTGTAATCGGCGTCGGTTCCTACATGAAAATAACAGAAAGATGGTAAAATAATTATATTTTATATACAAATTTACAAAAGAAGATGCCAATCCCATTCTGGGTGGAGTGTCCATGTTCTCCCCATGTCCGTGTGGGTTTCCTCCGGGTTCTCCGGTTTCCTCCCACAGTCCAAAAACATGGATTCAGTGTAAATAGTATGCTCTAAATTGCCCCATATTTTGTGTGTCTGTGTGAGTGAGTGTGCTGTGCCCAGCATTAGATTGGTGCCCTGTCCTGGGTGTATCTGCCCAGCGCCAGAAACGTTCTCCCCTGGATGGGCATGGGGAACCCCCCCACAACCCTAATATAGGATAAAGCGGAAGATAATGGATGGATAGTTAAAAATATATATTGTGGGCAGCACAGTGGCTTAGTGGTTAGCATGTTCTCCTCCAGGTTCGAATTTCAATCTGGGTGGAGTTTCCATGTTCTCGCTATGACCGCATGTGTTTTCCCAGAGTTCTATGGTTTCCTCCAAAAACATGGATTCAATGTAAATTGAATGCTCTAAATTGCCCCAAATAGAGTGTGTCTGTGTGAGTGAGTGTGTGCCCAGTGATAGATTGGCGCTCTGTCCTGGGTGTATCTGCCCAGCACCCAGATGTTCTCCCCTAGATGGGCATGGGGACTACCCCCCCCCCCCCCACAACTTACGGGGACTACCCACCCACCACGACGACCCTAGTAGAGGATAAAGCAGAAGATAATGGATGGATGGATGCTTGAAAATATATATCGCGGATGGCACGGTGGCTTCCCCCGGGTTTTCCGATTTCCTCCCACAGTCCAAAGACATGGGTTAAGGTAAATGGAATGCACTAAATTGCCCCATGTAAATTGCCATGTCCTGAGTGTATCTGCCCAGCGCCCGAAACGTTCTCCCCTGGATGGGCATGGGGAACCCCCCCCCCCACAACCCTAGTTACCAACAACAACGATACTCAAAAGGTATTTTTGAGTTTATTGTGTCTTCATAAAAACTAAACGCATACCCTGAAGACAGTCATCTCCTCCAGCACCACCTCCTCCAGGTCATGCCATCCTTCTCTGGGGATGGTCACCACCTTCAGCACCGTGCCGGTATCTGTCCACAAAGGAGCCATAGCATCAAGATTAAGTATATCCTCCATCACTGATGTTCCTTTAAGAGGTTTCCACGCTTAGCTACGACAACCAAACAACCACCAAGTAGCACCACCAAGTGTGAGAATGCCCCATCACCCAAATATCATCATCAGCCTGAACTTACTTTAAAACGATGAATCTTTATTTTTAAGATCACAGTTAAATCCTTATTAATTTATGACTAATTATGAATCAAATGTGCAATATAAAGGGGTGGCATGGTGGCTTAGTGGTTAGCATATTCTCCTCTCAGCACTAGGGATTCCAGGTGCGAATCCCAATCTGGGTGGAGTTTCCATGTTCTCCCCGTGTCCGCGTGGGTTTTCTCTGGGTTCTCCAGTTTTCTCCCACAGTCCAAAAACATGGATCAAGGTCAATTGAATTCTCCAAATTGCCCCATATAGAGTGTGTCTGTGTGAGTGAGTGTGTGCCCAGCGATAGATTGGCGCCCTGTCCTGGGTGTATCTACCCAGTGCCCGAAACGTTCTCCCCTGGATGGGCATGGGGATCCCCCCACGACCCTAGTAGAGGATGAATCGGAAGATAATGAATTAATATTTATATTTTATTGGGGGAGGCATGGTGGCTTAGTGGTTAGCATGTTCTCCTCTCAGCACTAGGGATTCCCGGTTCGAATCCCAATCTGGGTTGAGTTTCCATGTTCTCCCCGTGTCCGCGTGGGTTTCCTCCGGGTTCTCTTGTTTCCTCCCACAGTCCAAAAACATGGATTTGAGGCAAACTGAATGCTTTAATTTGCCCCGTATAGAGTGTGTCTGTGTGAGTGAGTGATAGACTGGCGTCCTGTCCTGGGTGTATCTGCCCAGTGCCCGAAACGTTCTCCCCTGGAGAACTAATAGAGGATAAAGCAGAAGATAAAGGATGGATGGCTGTGCAATATTATACTGACCCACAGTGCACATTTTTAAATTTTATATATATATATATATATATATATATATATATATATATATATATATATATATATATATATATATATATATATATATATAGTATAATAATATATATGATATTATTTTTTATTGTATTTAAAAGTTTAATGTTTGATGTTTCGAGTTACTGCACTTATTGTTACCTCTTTACTTTTCTGTATATATTAACTTTGACTAATAGAGCATCCCCAGGAATTAATACATTTATTTTGAGTCTATAAATCAATAATACATTGATGGAAGGTCACTGACCTGTGCCGATGAACATGACATCATACTGGCCGTCCTCAGCCTCTACGCGGTCCACCACCAGCTGGGTGAACTGGTACTCGGCGTCTGTGCGCACGACAATGGGCCGACCGCCTATCGGCTGCACGGGGTTGTACATGGCGGGGTGAAGCCGAGCGAAGGTGATCACGTCATCGGGGAGATCTTTCGTGGAGTCAAAGCCGCCAAATGTTTTGCTAGGGCACTAGAAAGGGTGAAAGGTGGACGGGAGATTTATTTGGTACCACTCGGGTAAATGTGAATAATGTTAATTAGAGAAGGTTAATGTAATTATATGAAAATCATTGTACACCATATCGCCAAAAGTATTCAGTCACCTGCCTTGAGTCATATCTGAGCTTAAGTGACATCCCAGTCCCAATTTATAGGGTTCAGTATGACAGCGGTCCAGCCTTTGCTGCTAGAACAGCTTTAATTCTTCTGGAAAGGCTGTCCACAAGGTTTTATGGGAATTTTGGACTTTTGAAGGCCTGGTTCTTAGTCTCCGTTCTAATTCATCCCATAGACGTTCGGGTTAAGCTCAGCCAAGTTCATCCACACCATACTCTGTCATCCATGTCTTTATGGACCTTGCTTGTCATGTTGGAAGAGGAAGGCGTTGGTTCCAAACTGTTCCCACAAAGTTGGGAGCATGGAATTGTCCAAAATGTCTTGGTATACTGAACCATTCAGAGTTCCTTTCACTGGAACTAAGGGGTCAAGGTCCAGCCTTTGCTTCTAGGACAGCTTTAATTCTTCTGGGAAGGCTGTCCACAAGGTTTCCTTCAGAAGCATATTTGTAAGGTCACACACTGATGTTGGACAAGAAGGTCTGGTTCTCACTCTCCGATCTAATATATCCCAAAGATGTTCTATCAGGTCAAGGTCAGCCGAGCTCATCCACACCAGACGTCCATGTCTTTATGGACCTTGCTTGTCATGTTGGAAGAGGAAGGCGTTGGCTCCAAACTCTTTCCACACTGTTGGGAGCATGGAATTGTCCAAAATGTCTTGGTATGCTGAAGCATTCAGAGTTCTTTCGATGGAACTAAGGGGCCAAAGTACACCCTTTGTTCCTAGAACAGCTTTAATTCTTCTGGGAAGGCTGTCCACAAGGTTTGGGAGTGTGTTTATGGGAATTTTGAACCAAGCGTATTTGTGAGGTCACACACTGATGTTAGATGAGAAGGCCTGGTTCTCAGTCGCCGTTCTAATTCATCCCAAGATGTTCTATCCTTTTAAGGCTAGTCAGGTTTATCAATATCCATGTCTTTATGAACCATGCTTGTCATGTTGGAAGAGGAAGGGGCCGGCTCCAAACTGTTCCACAAAGTCGGGAGCATGGAATTGTCCAAAATGTCTTGGTATACTGAAACATTCAGAGTTCCTTTCACTGGAACTAAGAGACCAAGTACAGCTCCTGAAGAACAATCCCAAACCATAACCCTCCTCCACCAAACTTTACACTTGGCTCAATGCAGTCAAGTACCAACAAGTACCATTCTCCTGGCAACCGCCAGACCCAGAATCTCTATTCGTCACTCCAGAGAACACATCTCCACTGTTCTAGAGTCCAGTGGTGGCGTGCATTCCACCACTGCATCCGACGCTTTACATCGCACTTGGTGATGTATGACTTGGATGCACCTGTTCGACCACAGAGCCCCATTCCACGAAGTTCTCTGCACACTGTTCTTGAGCTCATCTGAAGGCCAGATGAAGTTTGGAGTTCTGTAGTGATTGATTGAGTGATTGCAGAAAGTTGGCGATCTCTTCGGACTGTGCACACCTACTGACCCCACTCCCTCACCTTATATGGTCTACCACTTGGTGGCTGAGCTGCTGTGGTTCCCAAACACTTCCATCTTCTGATAATACAGCTGACAGTCGACAGTAGAACATTTAGGAGCGAGGAAATTGATTGTGGATTGGTTGACATCCTATTACAGTTCCACACTGAGCTCCTGAGAGCGCCTAGGTGCTTGATTATCTACACCGACGGCCATGGAAGTGCCTGGAACACCTGATTCTGATCATTTGGACGGGTGAGCAAACACTTTTGGCCACATAATGTATATCCCACTGTAGATGCAATGGTTAGAACTGGTGCGGAAACGTACCGTGCCTGGACGGGGGTAGGGGACCCTCCCTTGGAAGGGCACCCACTGGTATGTCGGCCCGTCTCTGTGGGCGTAGGGGCCAAGAAAGACTCTCCTGATGTCGGCCATGCTGTACATGCAAATGGCCGAACCCCGGAAGATGTTACTGCGGGGATTCAGAACACGGGTTGCAATTAAAACTCCAGAAAGGAGAATAAAGAAGAGTTTGTAAAATATTAATTAGTGTAGAATTATGTTCTCCACAGGGCAAATGATCACACTAATCTTCTCTCTCTCACACACACACTCACGCAAACACACGTTCCCTTGCTCAGCCATCCTCCCAACACTAATCCAGTACCACAGCCTTCAAGGCTCATTAAATAGTAATATTAAAAGCTCGTCACAGAACGCACTTCTATTCATCTCCCGAGCAGAGCACTTAGAAAGCCAATTAAACGAGTCGAATTCCTCAAAGACGGTAATTGAATTCTCGAGGCTTTGCATCCATAAGGCTGGGTTTGTTTTGCTTGCCCACTCTGGTTCTCCCACTGTGATTAATCATAATGTGCTAGCTCGCATCCTCATCTTTCGGTTCCACACACACACACTGTGTGTAAATGTACTGCATGGCCATTCATCATCTTTAAAGTCTTGCTCCCTTATGTAAACAGTTTGTCTGCTTTTGTTCCACCCGGGTTCCTCCATTTAATCACATGGCCTCTGGACTATAGCGAGACGCCGCCGGACCGAGACGCAGGTACGAGCTGAGGTTGGGTGGAGGGAGGAACGAACGGCATTACCTCGAGGTAGTGAAGACGGCGTAAATCACTGGGTTCTTTGGGTCTTTGGCATTCATTAGAAACACGTCCTCTAAACAAACAGAATTCTAGAATTAGGACAGAGCATCTTTTTAGTTGGCGGCACGCTGGCTTAGTGGTTAGCATGTTCTCCTCTAAGTGCTAGGGATTCCCGGTTTGAATCCCCATCTGGGTGGAGTTTCCGTGTTCTCCCCGTGTCCGTGTCGGTTTCCTCCGGGTTCTCCGGTTTCCTCCCACAGTCCAAAAACATGGACCGAGGTCAATTGAATTCTCCAAACTGCCCCATATAGAGTGTGTCTATGTGTGTGAGTGAGTGTGTGCCCAGTGATAGATTGGCACCCTGTCCTGGGTGTATCTCCCCAGCGTCTAAAAAGTTCTCCCCTGGATGGGCATGGGGAACCCATCCGTGACCCTAATAGAGGATAAAGCAGAAGATGATGGATGGATGTTTTTATTCTTGTGCAATATCCATCCTTCCATCCATTATCTTCCACTTCATCCTCTACTAGGTTTGCGGGGGGGTTCCCCATTCCCATTCAGGGGAGAACATTTCGGGCGCTGGGCAGATACACCAGGACAGGGCTGGGCTCTTGTGCAATATTATAAGTAAAAAAATATTTTTTGCTGTAGTGCTTAGCACATTCCCCTATCAGCGCTGGGGATCAAGGTTCGAATCCCAATCTGGTCCATGTTCTCCCCGTGTCTGCATGGGTTAACTTTCCTCACACAGTCCAAAACCACCATGTTTCTAGATACATGGTTTCAATCTGCCCAACGTCTGAAACGTTGGGTGGGCATGAAGAACCCTGGATGGGCATGGGGAACCCCCACCGCGACCCTAGTAGAGGATCTTCATGTATGTGTGGGATTCTTCCAGGTTCTCTGGTTTCCTCCCACAGTCCAAAAACATGGATTTAAGGTAAATTGAATGCTTTAAATTGCCCCATATAGAGTGTGTTTTTGTGGGTTTTAAGTCAGAATATCTAAACATCCAAACGTTCATATTGTAATGCATTATGTCAAATTTTTATAACACTTTATTACTATGATTATGAACATTTATGATCTATGTACATTGACAAATGCTTATAACAAATGTTAATGAAGCGTTATGAATACTTATATATATATATATATATATGCACTTATAATGCATTGTGAATGCCGGATTCATAGAAAGAATGTTACCTGATGTACTTTTAATTATGAAACTATACTATATAGTCTGCTCTTCATCCATGGTTTTTACTGGACTGGCGGTCCTGCAGGTTGCCCTTAATGGACTTATAGAGTTTTCAATTGTTAAATACAGGTCACCTGATCATCACACAATCTGTACATGACTGTCCTACACTGTTGATGCTGCCCGGCCGCTCAAGGAGGATGAGTCTCCCACTGAGTCTTGGTCCTCACAAGGTTTCTTCCTCAAAATAACAACATAACCGGGAGTTTTTTCTTGCCACTGTCGTTTCGGCTTGCTCTTTGGGGGTTTAAAGGCTTATAACACTGTAAAGCTGCTTTGTGACGATGTACTATTGTAAAAAGCGCACTTTAAATAAATTACTTGAACTTAATATTAACTTATACTTACGTAGCTCATCGAAGTGCGTGTCTATGCCGTTTTGGCCTGGGACAGAACAGGTCAGTTTTGCTTTAAGAAACGTTGTCCATTTGTTGACTAGGCTCCTGTGTCCTCCCTCATCGTTCTGTGGAATCGAATACGTACACACACACACACACACACACACACACACACACACACACACACACACACACACACACACACAGACAGCATAGACTTAATGAACTTCCAAACCACATACCAGATATCAAATCGTATAGTTCTCTTTACTGACGCATGACTTAGTAAAGTTTTATGGGCTTTGGGACGCAGTCTCCGTATGAATCCCCACATCCTCGCTATGTACTGTCAGTTTGTGAAATCCACGGAAGACATTCAGACTTTTAGCATGTTAGCGCAGTACGTAAACTTGTAATTCGTTGCCATTCAATTCTGCAAAGTATTTAAAGTAGAAACTTTGTAAAATAGCAACCTCGTGAAAAATTGCTTTTGTTGTATTAATTGTGTAGTGAATGCAAACTGGGTTAAACTAGAAGTCCCTTCAGCCATTTGACAGAGGTATGAGGATAGGATAGGATATGATACGATACGACACACGATATGATACAATACGATAAGATAACATACGATAAGATAACATACGATACAATACGATACCATATCATACCATATGTATGATACGTTATGATACGATACGATAAGATAACATACAATACAATACGATACCATACCATACCATACCATACATATGATACGTTATGATACGATACGATAAGATAACATACAATACAATACGATACCATACCATACCATACCATACCATACGTATGATACGTTATGATATGATAAGATAACATACGATACAATATGATACCGTACGATACGATATGATGCAATAAGATACGATACGATATTATACGATACCATACCATACGATACGATGCAGTATGATGCGATAAGATACGATAAGATACCATACCATACCATACGATATGATACGATACAATGTGGTATGATATGACACGATACGATACCATAAGATATGATACCATAACATATGAAACCATACCATACGATATGATTTATTGACTATAATGCACGCCCTCTCATACCTCATTGCTATAGTAAAGTCAAGACAATTAGTAGATTTATTAAAGAATGTTCACCACAAGAATGAATCGCTGTGTGAGTGGCTCACTATTACAAAACACGGGAGAGTTCATAGCATGTTAGTCTTTTTTGGCGTAATTGGTGCTTCTCTTTTAAAACATTTACTCTAACGTTACTGTTTGGAATTGTTTGGGCTACTGCATACATACAGTATAGTGTTACTTTAAATCACCAGTTATATAAAGTGTAGTTATTACTTCACAGGGTTTACGCTGATGGTTGGGTAGAAATCAGGCCACCAACTCCTTCAGACTGGAGGACACCACATCCCAATAGTGGTTGCCTCATATAGTCAAGATTCGAGAAGGTTTTATTATCATTTTTATCGCATGTAACATGAGACAGAGACGAAATTATGGCTCACGGACCCCGTTTACCCCGTTTTTTCACTTAAATTTTAAAAGAAAATAAGATATAAAATAAGATATAAATGCAATATTGATATGTAAAATATAATTTACAATATACAACTATAAACAACCAAAAATATATATAATACAGAATATACAATATACAACTATAAATATATATATATATATATATATATATATATATATATATATATATATATATATATATATATATATATATATATATATATATATAACAAAGAATACACAATATACAACTATCAATGTAATATAGAATACATATATATATATATTTGGCAGCACGGTGTCTAAGTGGTTAGCACATTCTCCTCTCAGCGTTAGGGATTCCCGGTTCGAATCCCAATCTGGGTGGAGTTTCCATGTTCTCCCCGTGTCCACGTGGGTTTCCTCTGGGTTTTCCGGTTTCCTCCCACAGTCCAAAAAACATGGATGAAGTCAATTTAGTTCTCCAAATTTCCCCATATAGAGTGTTTCTGTGTGAGTGAGTGTGTGCCCAGTGATAGATTGGCACCCTGTCCTGTGTGTATCTGCCCAGCGCCTGTAATGTTCTCCCCTGGATGGGCATGGGGAACCCCCCCGCGACCCTAATAGAGGATAAAGCGGATAATGGATGGATTGATATATGGATATATATATGGATATATATATATATATATATATATATATATATATATATATATATATATATATATATATATATATATATATATATACACACACACACATATATATATAAAATGTAATATAATATACAATTATAAATATAATATATATGTATATAATGTTAAAAATTTATAAAATGTAATAGAAAATAGAAATATAAAATATAAATATAGCACTATATACAATGTGAAACACAGCAGAAACTGTGTATATAAGTGTAAAATGTCTTCTCATATATATCTCTTATGAGAACGTTTGCATCCCTGCTTAACAAGGTGGATCGTCAGTTACGTTAATTAAACCCAACTGTTTGACTGTTTCTTTTAACAGCTCTCAGCTCTCTCAGCTCGGTGCGAGTGTGTCGTGTGTGTGTTTCAGAAAACCTGTGAAAATGTGTGTATTACCTTACACAGTTGTGCTATTCGGGAAATGGTGGCTTTGCCTGTGTGTTCTCCATCCATGGCATTCTCTTTGAAGAAGAGGAAGATTTTGTCATCCTCTGGATTATCACTTTCAGGGATGAGATGGATACCAACGAACTTGGGGTCTGGCAAACATTTCCACACAGAGAAACATTTGGGGAATTTTCAGCAATAATTATTTTATGGAGAGTTGAAAGAACACATTGAGCATTAAGCCGGGCTAATCTGTGACTAAGCTTTTCAAAAGTTAAACCATATGTGTGTAACTGAAAACACATCATTAACTGTATCACAGGCCTGGCGTGATATCAGCAGAGTTTTTTTTTTTTTATCCAAACCATATTTTGAAGGTACAACGTGATGTAAATAATCTAATCCATAACAGAAACACATGTATGGACATGTGTGGTGATGTTCCTTATATCTCACCAGCCCGAAAAATGGGGCCTTAGTGTAGATAAAGCGAGAACAGCCCACTGAACGTGATTACAGAACGTGTCTTTTCGTATAACTCTGTAAAGCTGCTTTGTGATGATGTACTATGGTAAAAAACGCTATATAAATAAATTACTTGAACTTGAACATGAGTGACAACAAATAGTTAGATCTTCATCCATGGTTCTGCTGAAGCACTACGGCTACGACGATTACTGGATGGAACCTGGATTTTTACTGGATTGGCAGTCTTGCAGTACGCCCTCAATGGACTCAATTGTTAAATACAAGGCTACGACGATTACTGGATGGATCCTGGGACTTAATTGGACACGGCAGCCCTGCAGGACGCCCTCAATGGACTTATATAGTTTTCAATTGTTAAATACGGGTCACCTGATCATCACACAATCTGTACATGACTGTCCTACACTGTTGATGCTGCCCGGCCGCTCAAGTAGGATGAGTCCCCCACTGAGTCTTGATCCTCACAAGGTTTCTTTCTTAAAATAACAACATAACAGGGAGTTTTTTCTTGCCACTGTCTCTTCAGCTTGCTCTTTGGGGGTTTAAAGGCTTATAACACTGTAAAGCTGCTTTGTGACGATGTACTATTGTAAAAAGCACTCTATAAATAAATTACTTGAACATAAGTGACAACAAATAAAGTGTTGCCAATTTTCTGGAGGTGTCGTCAGCTCTTCATCCATGGTTCTAATGAAGCACTGCGGCTACGACGATTACTGGATGGAACCTGGATTTTTATTGGACTGGCGGTCCTGCAGGTTGCCCTCAATGGACTTATATAGTTTTCAATTGTTAAATACAGGTCACCTGATCATCACACAATCTGTACATGACTGTCCTACACTGTTAATGCTGCCCGGCCGCTCAAGGAGGATGAGTCCCCCACTGAGTCTTGGTCCTCACAAGGTTTCTTCCTTAAAATATCAACATAACAGGGAGTTTTTTCTTGCCACTGTCACTTCAGCTTGCTCTTTGGAGGTTTAAAGGCTTATAACACTATAAAGCTGCTTTGTGACGATGTACTATTGTAAAAAGTGCACTTTAAATAAATTACTTGAACTTGAACATGAGTGACAACAAGTAATTAGATTTTCATCCATGGTTCTGCTGAAGCACTGTGGCTACGATGATTACTGGATGGAACCTGGATTTTTATTGGACTGGCGGTCCTGCAGGTTGCCCTCAATGGATTTATATAGTTTTCAATTGTTAAATACAGGTCACCTGATCATCACACAATCTGTACATGATTGTCCTACACTGTTGATGCTGCCCGGCCGCTCAAGGAGGAGGAGTACCCCACTGAGTCTTGGTCCTCACAAGGTTTCATCTCTAAATAACAACATAACAGGGAGTTTTTTCTTGCCACTGTCGCTTCGGCTTGCTTTTTGGGGGTTTAAAGGCTTATAACACTATAAAGCTGCTTTGTGACAATGTACTGTTGTAAAAATGCTCTAGAAATACATTATTGACAGTAGGTCAGTTTGTCCCTAAGGGCGGCACGGTGGCTTAGCGGTTAGCATGTTCTCCTCTCAGCGCTAGGGATCCTGGTTTCAATTCCAATCTGGGTGGAGTTTCCACGTTCTCCCCGTGTCCACGTGGGTTTCCTCCGGGTTCTCCGGTTTCCTCCCACAGTCCAAAAACATGGATCAAGGTCAATTGAACGCTCCAAATTGCCCCATATAGAGTGTGTCTGTGTGAGTGAGTGTGTCCCAGTGATAGGTTGGCGCCCTGTCCTGGGTGTATCTGCCCACCGCCCGAGACGTTCTCTCCTGGATGGGCATGGGGATAGAGGATAAAATGGAAGATAATAGATGAAATAAAACTGAATAGATGGCTGAGAATTTTTGGAAGCTCAGTTGAATACGAGAAGCCGTCACTCAGCAACTATTAGTCATGTGACTGCCTCTTTTGATAAGAGGCTTTGAAAGAATGACCACTTGACTAATCCTACAAACGTAGGACTCGACTCTTTCGTGAGGGGGAGGCGGCATTGAGCAAGAAGAACAATAAAGGTGAGATCTGATGTCTCCGTGGCAACAGATGACTGGGATTAAGGTGTGAGGAGCCCTCCAACAAAGGCATCCTTTTTCATGATCATCATGGCAGCGTTTATGGCAGCAGTGGTGCCCCAAGATCTGAACGATTCATGGGCGAAATGCGAACCAACCTTCGAAGAGGATTAACGTCTCGGGGAAATCCGAGTTGGTCTACACAGAAGGATGTTGACCTTTAGTCTGTTCAGGAAATCGGTCCGAGGAAGCACTCAGCACCCCAAAGAGGCTTAATCTCCACCCACTCTCCCACTCAGACACAGATACCTGCTCGCCGCATCTCCATCATCAGCATTCTGATTTAAACAGATGGCCTGTCTTACCATTCAGCCATCTGGAATCGTGCTGCTCCGTCCGGATCGGGTGCTGTGCGCCAAGCGTTCGGAAAATGGCAAAATCCCGGCCCATGAAGTCTGCTGACGTTCCAGAATACAGTTCCCCATCTATTCATTACAACAGAGCGATGGGAGGCAGGTAGTCAGACATCCACTCAAAGCAGAAACCTTCATTTATTATTCTGATTTTAGACCCAGGAGTCATAAATCTAGAATCTAGAACTCACCAATCAGCAGAGAGGATGACAGCATCTTCGGGTCGTAAGGGCTTTTTCCACGACCGTTTTCAACTTGGGACAGGTCAAGCCTGAATGTGTTGTCCTGAAGAAATGAAATAATAATTAAACACAATAACAATAATAAAACACCAGGAGGCATAGTGGGTTAGTGGTTAGCATGTTCTCCTTTCAGCGCTGAGGATCCAGGTCTGCGTGGGTTTCCTCCGAGTTCTCCGGTTTCCTCCCTCAATCCAAAAAACATGGATTCATTGTCAATTGAATGCTCTAATTTGCCCCATATAGAGTGTGTGAGTGAGTATGTGCCCAGCGCCCATGTATGGACATGTCCATCCCCTGGATGGACATGGAGACCCCCCCCATGACCCCAGTAGAGGATAAAGATGATAGATGGATGGAAATAAAAACACCAGACGGCACGGTGGCTTAGTGGTTAGCATGTTCTCCTCTCAGCGCTAGGGATTCCAGGTTTGGATCCCAATCTGGGTGGAGTTTCCATGTTCTCCTCGTGTCCGTGTGGGTTTCCTCCGGGTTCTCCGGTTTCCCCCACAGTCCAAAAACATGGATTCAAGGTCAATTGAAGTCTCCAAATTGCCCCATATATAGTACATCTGTGTGAGTGAGTGTGTGCCCAACAAAAAATTGGCGTCCTGTCCTGGGTTTATCTGCCCAGCGCCGAAACATTCTCCCCTGGATGGGCATGGGGAACCCCCTGCCCCCCTATGCAACCCTAGTAGAGGAGGGGTTTCCATGTTCTTCCAGTGTCCGGGTTCCTCCAGGTTCTCCAGGTTCCTCCCACAGTCCAAAAACATGGCTCATGGCAAATTACATGCTCTTAATTGCCCCATATAGTGTGTGTCTTTGTAAGTTAAGTGAGTCTGCATAGGAAAAGATTGGCACCCTGATCTGGATGTATCTACCCAACGCCCAAAACGTTCTCCCTTGGATAGACATGGGGAACCCCCCTAATAATGAATGTTAAAAATTAAGAAGTTTCTCTCTTTTTATGATCTCAGGGTGTGGTAGCTCAGTGGTTAGGGTGTTGGGCTATCAATCTGAAGGTTGGGGGTTCAAATCCCAGGTCCACTGAAGTTACCAATGTGGGTCCTTGAGCATGACCCTTAACCCTCTTTGCTCCGGGGGGGCTGTATTAACCCTGTGCTTGCTTTGTAAGTGGCTTTGGATGAAAGTGTCTGCAGATGACCTGCAGCTGGAAAATATATTCAACATTAGATGCAATTGCACATGTCGTCCTAATAATGAATGGCATTAATGTGAATCTTATATAACGATCGTTATATAACGCTAATCCAATACAGACAGAAATACTGTGTAAAGCTCCAATTAGAGGCTTTGCCATTTGCCAAAGGACATCTCATTCTCCACCGATGAATCACTGCTTCACAACAAACTTGCTCCCTCTCGTTTTGCACCATCAGCAAATCCATCAGCTAAAGTGTTAACATGAGATAGTAGCCTCTGAATAATTCCTCTAGTCACCACAAAGTCAGTGCGATGTAACGTTACTGAAGAAACCTCGGTTCATGCTTTCACTTTCTCTCGGCTTGATCACTGTAATTCGCTACCCGGGGCGTTTTTAGGGTTTAGAAACATCACATCCCTTATACCCCCTCTGTCCTCTTTAAAAAGTGGCCTTTTAGGAGTGTACTCATCCATTTTTCAAACTGTTGTTCCAGTCATTTTGTTTGATCATTCATTAGTTATCCATCCATCCATTATCTTCCACTTTATCCTCTATTAGGGTCTGGGGGGTTCCCCATGCCCATCCAGGGGAGAACGTCTCGGGCACTGGACAGATACACCCTGGACAGGGCGCCAATCTAGAGAATTCAATTGACCTTGATCCATGTTTTTGGACTGTGGGAGGAAACTGGAGAACCCGGAGGAAACCCACACGGACACAGGGAGAACATGGAAACTCCACCCAGATTGGGATTCAAACCGGGAATTCCTAGCGCTGAGAGGAGAACATGCCAATCACTAAACCACCATGCCGCCACATTCATTAGTTATATTGGATAAAATTAAATTACAACATTCGGGGGGGGGGGGGGGTAGTCCCCATGCCCATAAAGGGGGTAATGTTTTGGGCGCTGGGCAGATACACCCAGGACAGGGCACCAATCTGTCACTGGATACACACTAACTCACACA
The DNA here is from genome assembly GCA_019802505.1 of Corydoras sp. C115. Taxonomy (NCBI): domain Eukaryota; kingdom Metazoa; phylum Chordata; class Actinopteri; order Siluriformes; family Callichthyidae; genus Corydoras; species Corydoras sp. C115. The sequence goes on from JAFMOC010000137.1 coordinate 456,710, forward strand.
GACACACTCTATATGGGGCAATTTGGAGAACTCAATTGACTTGATCCATGTTTTTGGACTGTGGGAGGAAACCGGAGAACCCGGAGGAAACCCACGCGGACACGGTGAGAACATGCAAACTCCACCCAGATGGGGATTCGAACCGGGAATCCCTAGTGCTGAGAGGAGAACATGCCAACCACTAAGCCACCGTGCCACCCAACGTAATCAGGATAATTATTCAAATGTTCAATATTATATTATTCTACCATCTGCCACAAGGTGCATTATATATAATAATCTTGAAATTTTTTTCATGAAATAGACATAACAGACTGTACACACTCCCTAGCACTGAGAAGAGAACATACTAACCACTAAGCCACCATGTTTATTGAAAGCAAATTTGCTAATAAATTGGACTTCTAATCGTTTTTTTTTCAAAAAGAACGCTGATCCGAACATGTTTCCGGTTTCTAATCAAATACTGCAATCTTGTGGCCAACTTACTGAACGCAGTTTATAAAATACATGTGACATATATCCATACAATTATCTGACGTACCACCTTGTACTACTTTGTGTACCACCAGTTGTACACGTACCACAGTTTGAGAACCACTGGTCTAAGAGAGAGAGAGAGTGAGAGGGTGTTTGCCCCTGTGCTCATACCTCTGCTCTTTTGCCGATCTCCAGGTAAGAACAGATGGGATGGAACGCGCCGGTTCCGCACACATACAGGTGCGTCTGGTTGTACGGCTGCAGCACTCGCACGAAGTTGGAGCATTCTTTCTGAAAATGACAAACACGGTCTCACAGTTAATGAATGGTTTCACTCCCACCATCAGGCTTCCAAAAGCCTGGACACAACTGCTTATAACACCGTAGAGAGCATTCATAATGCATTATAAGTGTCATTATCTCAAAGTCAACGAATGGTTTCACTCCCACATTCAGGCTTCCAAAAGCCTGGACACAACTGCTTATAACACCGTAGAGAGCATTCATAATGCATTATAAGTGCATTTATAAAGCTGTATGAAGCATTCAGAACCCTTCATAACATTGTCATAAGCTTTTGTTAATGTACATAAATGTATAGTCATGGTCATAAAATGTTATAAGAATTTGTCATAAGGCTTTATAACACAAAGTGACATAATGCATTATAATAGGAACTGATTCTTTGGATGTTCAGACATTCTTAGTGAAAACAAGATGATTATACTTCACTTAAAGTCCGTAATCCCAATCTGGGTGGAGTTTCCATGTTCTCCCCGTGTCTGTGGGTTTCCTCCGGGTTCTCCGGTTTCCTCCCACAGTCCAAAAACATGGATCAAGGTCAATTGAATTCTCCAAATTGCCCCATATAGAGTGTGTCTGTGTGAGTGAGTGTGTGCCCAGTGATGGATTGGCCTCCTGTCCTGGGTGTTCCGACATTCTTAGTGAAAAAAAGATTATGGTTTATTGCTTCATTAAATATATAGTTTTTTTGAATAATTGAACACCAGGACGGCACGTTGCTGCAGGGAGTTGTATGTTCTCCTCTCAGCGCTAGAGCTCCAGGTCCGAATCCCAATCTGGGTGGATTTTCCATGTTCTCCCTGTGTTCGTGTGGGTTTCCTCTGGGTTCTCCGGTTTCCTTCCACAGTCAAAAAACATGGATCAAGGTCAATTGATTCATTCATTATCTCATGCTTTATCCTCTATTAGGGTCGCGGTGGGGTTCCCCATGCCCACCCAGGGGAGAACGTTTCGGGCGCTGGGCAGATAGACCCAGGACAGGGCGCCAATCCATCGCTGGGCACACACTCACTCACACAGACACACTCTATATGGGGCAATTTTTGGAGAATTAAATTGACTTCATCACTGTTTTTGGACTGTGGAAGGAAACCGGAAAACCCGGAGGAAACCCACGCGAACATAGGGAGAACATGGAAACTCCACCCAGATGGGGATTCGAACCGGGAATCCCTAGTGCTGAGAGGCGAACGTGCTAACCACTAAGCCACCGTGCCGCCCCAAGGTAAATTGAATTCTCCAAATTGCCCCATATAGAGTGTGTCTGTGTGAGTGAGTGCATCCAGTGATAGATTGGCGTCCTGTCCTGGGAGTATCTGTCCAGCGCCCAAAACGGTCTCCCCTGGATGGGCATGGGGAACCCCCCCCCCAACCCTAATTGAGGATAAAGTGGAAAATAATGGATGGATGTTACGGGAACATGCATGTGTTTGTTATTTATGTAGAATAAAGCTGGAATTTATGGCTGATACAGTTGCTGGAATTTATGCTTTTGGATTTATGAGCTTTTCAAGAAACCCATCATTTGTTTATCATTGTCAAAGGTGACGTTTACACATCCATTTAGCACAGGAAACTCACCGAAAACAGATGATCATGCGCCATTACGGAATTAACACACAGATGTAAGAGTATAAAAGCCTTGCTACATAAGAGCAGACGTGCTCTCACACATACACCTCAGATGCTATTAGACGAAGACATCTGTATGGATAACACATCAGTGTTGAAAGGATGGAGGGCTGTGGTAAATATTAAAGCAATAAGGTACAAAAGGGCGTGCATTATCGTTAATAAATCACGGGAAATAAAGAATGTGTTAGCTTTACTTCAGCAGTTACAGGGGTTATCCATCATCATCCATTATTATCCTCCACTAGGGTCGCGGGGGGGGGGCGGCAGGGGGGGGGGTTCCCCATGCCCATCCAGGGGAGAACATTTCGGACGCTGGGCAGATACAGCCAGGACAGGACACCAATCACTGGGCACACAATCACTCACACAGACACACTCTATATGGGGCAATTTGGAGAATTCAATTGACCTTGATCCATGTTTTTGGACTGTGGGAGGAAACCGGAGAACCAGGAGGAAACCCACGCGGACACGGGGAGGACATGGAAACTCCACCCAGATTGGGATTCGAACCGGGAATCTTTAATGCTGAGAGGAGAACATGCTAACCACTAAGCCACCCTTACAGGGATTATATTGTCCCATCCATCACCTTCCACTTTATCCTCTACTAGGTTTGCAGAGGAGGTTCCCCATGCCCATCCAGGGGAGAACATTTCGGACACTGGGCAGATACACCCAGGACAGGACGCCAATCCATCGCTGGGCACACACTCACTCACACAAACACACTCTATATGGGGCAATTTGGAGAATTTAATTGACCGTGATCCATGATTTTGGACTTTGGGAGGAAACCGGAGAACCAGGAGGAAACCCACACGGACACGGGGAGAACATGGAAACTCCATCCAGATTGGGATTCGAACCGGGAATCCCTAGCGCTGATTCCACTGCTTATTACAATTACAATTATTATATAATTTTACCAACCATAACTTAACCAACATGAAGTTACATACATTGTAATTATGTTGCCAGATTGAAGTAGGCTCCACATTTAAATAATTTGTGTCTTGTAATCATATATTTTTCATTTTAAAAATAATTCTTAACAAAATAACCAGACATTTAACTTCGGTGTTAAAGCTGAAGACTGGAAATGACATGTTCTCCCCTCAGGCCACCTCACAGCTTACTGTATAAATGTCCAAATGGAACTAGAAAAAAAAAAAGAGTGGTGTTTTCGTCACCAGCCACATGGAACGATTTAAAAACTGACTTTAAAATGTGAGATATCATTTCTTGTAATGATGTAATATGTGTGATGACATCTGTAGAATCTGTAGCATTATAAATGCACACAGTGGGAAAGGCCATCTGCTGTGGACTCTAAACACACCGTCACTCCTCACTTCTATTGTTTATTATAGTAAGTAATAATATTCTGCATCATATTAAGTGAGGCATTAAGACGAGGCTTATTGGACATGATTTATAATGTCAATTATTATACTTCACGTTTTCAGATTTCATGTATTATTAAGTTCATCAGGTTCTCGCTTCCAGAACTCTGTCCACTTTATTAAAAACGAACATCTACGGTAATCTACAGAAACGCATTACAGTGTTTTCATATGCAAAACCATTCGGTAACACTCTCTATGATTCTGGTATTCATAATGCATTATAAGTGCATTCATAACACTTTATAACATTTGCCATAAGCAAATTTCATGAAGGTTCATAATCATAGTCATAAATTGTTATTAACAATTTGACATACTTTCTATGACTCTAGTATTCATAATGCATTATAAGTGCATTTATAAAGCTGTATAAAGTATTCATAATGCATTATAAGTGCGTTTATAAAGCTGTAGAAAGTATTCATAATGCATTATAAGTGCATTTATAAAGCTGTCTAAATCATTCATAATGCATTATAAGAGAATTTCTAAAGCTGTATAAAGTATTCATATTGCATTATAAGTGCATTTCTAAAGCTGTATAAAGTATTCCAAACCCTTTATAACATGTTTCATAAGCCTTTATTAATGTACATAAATGTTTATAATCATAGTCATAAATTGTTATAGCAATTTGACATAAGGCTTTATAGCACAAAGTGATATAATGCATTATAATATGAACTTATTAAAACGGTGATGCTTTCTATGACTCCTGTATTCATAATGCATTATAAGTTCCTCCGGGTTCTCCGGTTTCCTCCCACAGTCCAAAAACATGGATCAAGTCAATTGAGTTCTCCAAATTGCCCCATATAGAGTGTGTTTGTTTGAGTAAGTGTGCCCAGTGATAGATTGGCGTCCTGTCCTGGGTGTATCTGCCCAGCGCCCGAAACGTTCTCCCCTGGATGGGCATGGGGAACCCCCCCGCGACTCTATTATATGATAAAGCAGAAGATAATGGATGGATGGATATAAATGCCCTTATAATGCATTATTAATACTGGATTTAGTTAAAGTGTTACCAAACATTAGATGTCATTATACATATACGTTTTTCTACAACATATTTTTTCTCCAGTGGGGAAAATGGAACCTGCACACAAACTAAAAGCACATTTACATTTGACATTGTAATAAATGGATAATAAAGTTGCTGATTATCATTTTTTTTAACAAACATTAATTTAAAATGTCGTAGATGCATGTGTGACTTATTGACATTTCCAAAACGCAAGGATGCCATTTAAACAGATGTCCCAAGACCCACCTCTAACAAAAGCTGCAGCGATCTTTAATGTGGTTTATTGACTCAGAACTAAAGAACGTTTGGCTGCTGGCCAGAGATTTTCTTAAAAAGTTGGATGGTTGTAATAAAGCCACATAACGTTCAGATATTCATCAAAGCCCAACAACGGGAGTTCACAAACGCACGGCTTGTTCACAACAAAGCAGAGACAATGGCGGTATGGTTGAAAGACATTTAAAGATGTTCTAACATCTAACATAGTTCAAATTCTTTAAGCAATTGTTTAAAACCGCAAAAAGGCTGGACGAGGGGGGGAGGCAGCACAGCGTGGGTTCATTCCAAGGTGTTATTTTGCCGAGTAATCCGTAAATTAATAATCCATCCATCCATTATCTTTGGCTTTATCCTGTAATAGAATTGCGGGGGGAGGTGGGGTTCCCCATGCCCATCCAGGGAAGAAAGTTTCGGGCGCTGGGCAGATACACCCAAGACAGGGTGCAAATCTATCACTGGACACACACTCACTCACACAGACACACTCTATATGGGGCAATTTGGAGAATTCAATTCACCTTGAATCCATGTTTTTGGACTGTGGGAGGAAACCCACATGAGGAAACACTCACTCACACAGACACACAAACAAACTCTATATAGGGCTATTTGGAGCATTCAATTCACCTTTATCCATGTTTTGGACTGTGGGAGGAAACCGGAGAACCCGGAGGAAACCCACGCAGACACTTACTCACACAGACACACACAAACACGCTATATGGGGCAATTTGGAGCATTCAATTCAACTTGAATCCATGTTTTTGGACTGTGGGAGGAAACCGGAGAACTAGGAGGAAACCCACGCAGACACTTACTCACACAGACACACACAAACACGCTATATGGGGCAATTTGAAGCATTCAATTCACCTTGAATCCATGTTTTTGGACTGTGGGAGGAAAGCGGAGAACCCGGAGGAAACCCACATAGACACTCATTCACACAGACACACACAAACACTCTATATGGGGCAATTTGGAGCATTCAATTCACCTTGAATCCACATTTTTGGACTGTGGGAGGAAACCCATGCGGACACTCATTTACACAGACACACAAATACACTCTATATAGTGCAATTTGGAGCATTCAATTCACCTTGAATCCATGTTTTTGGACTGTGGGAGGAAAGCGGAGAACCCGGAGGAAACCCACAGAGACACTCACTCACACAGACACACACAAACACTCTATATGGGGCAATTTGGAGCATTCAATTCACCTTGAATCCACATTTTTGGACTGTGGGAGGAAACCCATGCGGACACTCATTTACACAGACACACACAAACACTCTATATAGAGCAATTTGAAGCATTCAATTCATCTTGAATCCATGTTTTTGGACTGTGGGAGGAAAGCGGAGAAGCCAGAGGAAGTCCACATGGACACGGGGAGAACATGGAAACTCCACCCAGATTGGGATTGGAACCCAGACCCTCAGCGCTGAGAGGAGAACATGCTAACCACTAAGCCACCGTGCCGCCTGTAACTTACAGTGTCATCTCTCACACAGTTCTCCTCATTATAAATGTCTATTTGACGTCATTGTTCATTTCCTTTGAGTGTTTTTGGTAATGGGAATGGATTTTTTGGGGAATTTGGATTTCTTTTGTGTTGCCAGGTTGCCAAATAAAACCCTAAAAAAAAAAACCCCTAAGCACGACGTCTGGTTTCTAATGTTAATCATTCATTCATTCATTCATTCACTATCTCCTGCTTTATCCTCTATTAGGGTCGCGGTGGGGTTCCCCATGCCCATCCAGGGGAGAACGTTTCGGGTGCTGGGCAGATAGACCCAGGACATGACATCTATTGCTGGGCACACACTCACTCACTCAAACACACTCTATATGGGGCAATTTGGAGAATTCAATTGACTTGATCCATGTTTTTGGACTGTGGGAGGAAACCGGAGAACCTGGAGGAAACCCACGTGGACACAGGGAGAACATGGAAACTCCACCCAGATGGGGATTCGAACCGGAAATCCCTCGCACTGAGAGGAGAACATGCTAACCACTAACGTTAATCCTTTCATCCATTCATTATCTTCCGCTTTATCCTCTATTAGGATCGCGGGGGGGGTCCCTATGCCCATCCAGGGGAGAACGTCTCGGGCGCTGGGCAGATAGAACCAGGACAGGGCGCCAATCCATCGCTGGGCACACACTCACTCACACACACACACTCTATATGGGGCAATTTGGAGAATTCAATTGACTTGATCCATGTTTTTAGACTGTGGGAGGAAACCGGAGAACCCGGAGGAAACCCACGCGGACACGGGGAGAACATGGAAACTCCACCCAGATTGGGATTCGAACCGGGAATCCCTAGTGCTGAGAGGAGAACATGCTAACCACTAACGTTAATCAATCCGTTTAATTATCTGACCATCAAAGACTAAAATTCAAGACTTCGAATCTCTGCATGTCTTCATACATATACATGAGCTTTATTTCACGCGTGTGTTCATGCACGTTAATGCTCATATGTTCACGTGCAGCGTACTTAATCGGAGGGCAATTTCATGCCTGGGTTCTCCAAAGTAAAGTGACAGCTACAGAAGGAGCATAATTATTAGAGCTAACGTTTAACACCTGTTCTATAATCATATACTTACTCATGCAATTATTCATCCTTTTAATGAGGAAATGTCTCTACAGGAATTCCTGCTCTACTGAGACAAAGACAACTCACCCAAATACACAGGACACACAGAACGAACACAAAGAGACCTCAGACATTCATTCATTCATTATCTCCCGCTTCATCCTCTATTAGGGTCGCGGTGGGGTTCCCCATGCCCATCCAGGGGAGAACGTCTCGGTTGCTGGGCAGATACACCCAGGACAGGGCGCCAATCCATCGCTGGGCACACACTCACTCACACAGACACACTCTATATGGGGCAATTTTGAGAATTCAATTGACTTAATCCGCGGCACGGTGGCTTAGTGGTTTAGCACATTCGCCTCTCAGCGCTAGGGATTCCCGGTTCGAATCGCCATCTGGGTGGAGTTTCCATGTTCTCCCTGTGTCCGCGTGGGTTTCCTCCGGGTTCTCCGGTTTCCTCCCACAGTCCAAAAACATGGATCAAGTCAATTGAATTCTCCAAATTGCCCCATATAGAGTGTGTCTGTGTGAGTGAGTGTGTGCCCAGCGATGGATTGGCGCCCTGTCCTGGGTCTATCTGCCCAGCGCCTGAGATGTTCTCCCCTGGATGGGCATGGGGAACCCCACCGCGACCCTAATAGAGGATAAAGCGGGAGATAATGAATGAATGAATGAATTGACTTAATCCATGTTTTTGGACTGTGGGAGGAAACCGGAGAACCCGGAGGAAACCCACGCAGACACGGGGAGAACATGGAAACTCCACCCAGATGGGGATTCGAACCGGGAATCCCTAGCGCTGAGAGGAGAACATGCTAACCACTAAGCCACCGTGCCGCCGAGACCTCGGACAACAAGACAAAAACTTAAAAGGTTAAGGAGAATGGGAGAACGGGAGGGCGGCACGGTGGCTTAGTGGTTAGCATGTTCTCCTCTCAGTGCTAGGGGTTCCTGGTTCGAATCCCAATCTGGGAGTGTGGTTATGTACATAAACGGACAATAACAAATGCTTATGACAGGTATTATTAAGCATCATGAATTCTTTAGAAATGCCCTAGGGTGGCATGGTGGCTTAGTGGTTAGCATGTTCTCTACTCAGCGCTAGGGATTTCCGGTTCGAATCCCAATCTGGGTGGAGTTTCCATGTTCTCCCCGTGTCCGCGTGGGTTTCCCCCGGATTCTCCGGTTTCCTCCCACAGTCAAAAAACATGGATCAAGTCAATTGAGTTCTCCAAATTGCCCCATATAGAGTGTGTCTGTGTGTGTGAGTGTGTGCCCAGCGATGGATTGGTGCCCTGTCCTGGGTGTATCTGCCCAGCGCCCGAGACGTTCTCCCCTGGATGGGCATGAGGAACCCCACCGCGACCCTAATAGAGGATAAAGCAGAAGATAATGAATGAATGAATGAGAATGGGAGAACGGGAGGGCGGCACAGTGGCTTAGTGGTTAGCATGTTCTCCTCTCAGCGCTAGGGATTCCCGGTTCGAATCCCAATCTGGGTGGAGTTTCCATGTTCTCCCCGTGTCCTCATGGGTTTCCCTCGGATTCTCCGGTTTCCTCCCACAGTCCAAAAACATGGATCAAGTCAATTGAGTTCTCCAAATTGCCCCATATAGAGTGTGTCTGTGTGTGTGAGTGTGTGCCCAGCGATGGATTGGTGCCCTGTCCTGGGTGTATCTGCCCAGCGCCCGAGACGTTCTCCCCTGGATGGGCATGAGGAACCCCACCGCGACCCTAATAGAGGATAAAGCAGAAGATAATGAATGAATGAATGAGAATGGGAGAACGGGAGGGCGGCACAGTGGCTTAGCGGTTAGCATGTTCTCCTCTCAGCGCTAGGGATTTCCGGTTCGAATCCCAATCTGGGTGGAGTTTCCATGTTCTCTTCTCAGCACTAGGGATTCCCGGTTCAAATCTCAAACTGGGTGGAGTTTCCATGTTCTCACCGTGTCCGCGTGGGTTTCCTCCAGATTCTCCGGTTTCCTCCCACAGTCCAAAAACATGGATCAAGTCAATTGAGTTCTCCAAATTGCCCCATATAGAGTGTGTCTGTGTGAGTGAGTGTGTGCACAGTGATAGATTGGCGCCCTGTCCTGGGTCTATCTGCCCAGCGCCCGAGACGTTCTCCCCTGGATGTGCATGGGGAACCCCCCGCGATCCTAATATAGGATAAAGCGGAACATAATGGATGGATGGATAAATGGACTGAAAGTATGGACCACTCGAGTTCTTCACACACGTTATCGAGCTCCCCCAGAGATGTCACTGGGATGGTATGTTCATGGTATGTTCAGAACTCCTTCGACGAGTTGGTTGGACAAGCAGAATGAGGCATGATTTTACAATAAATAGAGTCAGCAACTGGGGGGCAGCACGGTGGCTTAGTGGTTAGCACGTTCGCCTCTCAGCGCTAGGGAATCCCGGTTCGAATCCCCATCTGGGTGGAGTTTCCATGTTCTCCCCTTGTCCACGTGGGTTTCCACAGTCCAAAAACAAAGATCAAGTCAGTTGAGTTCTCCAAATCTCCCCATATAGAGTGTGTGTGTGTGTGTATGTGAGTGTGTGCCCAGTGATAGATTGGTGTCCTGTCCTGGGTGTATCTGCCCAGCACCTGAAACGTTCTCCCCTGGATGGGCATGGAGAACCCCCCCGCGACCCCAATAGAGGATAAAGCGGGAGATAATGAATGAATGAATGAAGAGTCAGCAACTGGACTTCGGGGCTCTGTCTTGGTGAGGGTTGGTGCGGTGCGGATCTTGGAAGAACGCACTGCTTTGACTTGGTACAGTATGTCATAAATAATTTGAATAACTTAGAAAGGGACTCCATGTCGTTTTTGACGCCTTCGGAAAAGGTTCATCGGGGAAATATTGATTTCCGAACAACGTACTCTGTAGCATTGGTTCTTCATGCCAAACATATTGGCAGTGGATGTTAGGAATCAAAAGTAGTTATAAACACTTACTCCCAGGTCCTTTCCTGCCCATTTGCACTCGTCACGTTTCGAAGGGGTGGCAGGCCAGGCGATCTGTAGGAAAAAAATTGGGGCGGGGGGGGGGGGGGGTAGAGTTGATGTGAGAAAACATTGAAGAATGCAAAGGATGGTAAATAACTGACTAGTACATGAGTCAAGCTGAAAATGGTTAGAGATGGGGATCTGCCATCCTTCTGTCACCACCATCTGGGGAAAATATAGGAAAGATGGCAGAACCTACCAATAAAATGATCGGTGGGGGTTCCACCGCACGATTACAATGACTGGTATTGTCCACGGTCTTTAAATGAACGCTTTCGACTGCTGGATTTCTCAGTCTTCGCAGGTCGTCGTTTATTTGTAATGCGTTCCCAATGAATCATGAATCATTTCACAAACACCTGAATACTGAATCATTTTCTTGAATGTTAAAAAGAATATTAATAATTAATAATCTATGAATAATGTTTAATATAAAGGGGGGGGGGGCGCTGGGCAGATACACCCAGGACAGGGTGCCAATCTATCATTGGGCACACACTCACTCACACAAACACACTCTATATGGGGCAATTTTGAGGATTCAATTGACCTTGATCCATGTTTTTGGACTGTGGGAGGAAACCAGAGGAACCCGGAGGAAACCCACGTGGACACGGGGAGAACATGGAAACTCCCCCCAGATTGGGATTTGAACTGGGAATCTCTAGTGCTGAGAGGAGAACATGCTAACCACTAAGCCACCGTGCTGCCCACGTATGAAACATCCATCCATTATCTTCCCCTTTATCCTCTACGAGGGTGGTTGGGGGGAGGGGGGGTTCCTCATGCCCATCCAGGGGAGAACGTCTCGGGCGCTGGGCAGATACACCCAGGACAGGACGCCAATCTATTGCTGGGCACACACTCACTCACACAGACACACTCTATATGGGGCAATTTGGAGAATTCAATTGACTTGATCCATGTTTTTGGACTGTGGGAGGAAACCGGAGAACCCGGAGGAAACCCACGCGGACACAGGGAGACATTGGAAACTCCACCCAGATTGGGATTCGAACCGGGAATCACTAGCGCTGAGAGGAGAACGTGCTAATCACTAAGCCACCGTGCATTCTGAATTAATCCTTTAATTTAATTTAATTTAATCCTCTATTTTCAGGTTCAGCAGTGGCTAACTGATTTGCTACAATTAAATGACCGCCTTGTATTTGGAATCCCACATTGCCCTCTATAAAGGAGCGAGCACATGCCAACTGCTCGATTTTGGAATTGTGGTTCTCTCAGCAGACAGAAACTCGTGGTTTCACGGATAGTATTTGAACGATTGTGGATAAAGGCGTGGAATCCAAGTACTGTGTAATTAACTGTTTTGTTGTGTGGTTTGAAAATCTAAATGCTCGTTTGCCCGACTGACTACCTCTCTGAACTGCAAACGAGAACCTGAGACGAGAGGATTTATATGTTTATGTGGTATGTTTATGTTCTATGTTTATGTTGTGTGTCTGCATTCAGTTACCTGTTTCAGGTCTCTGTTAATATGGACGAGGTCTAACGAGAAGATATGGTCCTCGGCCCCCACGAGTAATCTTCCTCGCTCCTCATCCATGAGGAAGCTGTCGTAACCGGAACTGTTTGCTTGTCCAGTGAACGTCACCAGATTACTGGAGGCCAACATTTCTGATCGAGAGAAAACAATGAACATGAGTTATGAAGTTAGTTATGATATCCATCCATCCATCCATCCATTATCTTCTGCTTTATGCTCTACTGGGGGAGGGGGGATCCCTAGGGCTGAGAGGAGAACGTGTTAACCACAGACATATATATATATAAGTCATAGTGGCACGGTGGCTTAGTGGTATATATATATATATATATATATATATATATATATATATATATATATATATATATATATATATATATATATATTCATTCATTCATTATCTCCCGCTTTATCCTCTATTAGGGTCGCGGTGGGGTTTCCCCATGCCCATCCAGGGGAGAACGTCTCGGGCGCTGGGCAGATACACCCAGGACAGGGCGCCAATCCATCGCTGGGTACACACTCACACACTCAAACACACTCTATATGGGGCAATTTAGAGAACTCAATTAACTTGATCCATGTTTTTGGACTGTGGGAGGAAACCGGAGAACCCGGAGGAAACCCACATGGACACGGGGAGAACATGGAAACTCCACCCAGATGGGGATTCGAACCGGGAATCCCTAGCGCTGAGAGGCGAACGTGCTAACCACTAAGCCACCGTGCCGCCTATATATATATATATGTATATATATATATATATATATATATATATATATATATATATATATATATATATATATATATATATATATATATATATATATATATATATATATATATATACCACTATATATATATATATATATACCACTATATATATCTCCATCCATTATCTTCCGCTTTATCCTCTATTACGGTCGCAGGGGGGTTCCCATGCCCATTCAGGGCATAACGTTTTGGGGGAACCAGGAGGAAACCCATTCAGACATGGGGAGAACATGGAAACTCCACCCAGATTGGGATTCAACCTGGAACCCCTAGCGCTGAGAGGCGAACATGCCGCTCCAATATATATATATATATATATATATATATATATATATATATTTATTCATTATCTTCCGCGTTATCCTCTATTAGGGTCTTGGGGGGGGGTAGTTTCCCATCCAGGGGAGAACGTTTTGGGCGCTGGGCAGGTACACCCAGGACAGCGGCAATCTATCACTGTGCACACACTCACTCACACTCTATATGGGGCAATTTGAGGAACTCAATTGACCTGATCCATGTTTTTGGACTGTGGGAGGAAACCGGAGAACCCAGAGGAAACCCATGCGGACACGGGGAGAACATAGAAACTCCACCCAGATTGGGATTCGAACCGGGAATCCATAGTGCTGAGAGGCCAATGTGCTAACCACTAAGCCACCGTGCCGCCCTTATATATATATACAGTTGTGATCAAATTTATTCAACCCCCACTGAAATAAAGTGTTTTGGCCAGTTTGACATTGATTTGGATCATTTCAGTCATCTTATTTACAATTATATCAAAGAGGCACTTATAAATTAGACAAATATAACATAATATTTATGATGGAATAACCACAAATGTCTTTACTGTGCTCACATCATTATCAGTTTTATTCAACCCCCTAGTGACATTATTTTTTAGTACTTAGTACAACATCCTTTTCCAGTTATGACAGCTTTCAAGCGTGAAGCATAGCTTGACACAAGTGTCTTGCAGCGACCTATGGGTATCTTAGCCCATTCTTCATGGGAAAAAGCCTCCAGTTCAGTCACATTCTTAGGCTTGCGCACTGCAACTGCCTTCTTTAGGTCCCACCAGAGGTTCTCAATTGGATTTAAGTCTGGTGATTGCGATGGCCACTCTAGAATGTTCCAGCCTTTCATGTTCAACCATGCTCTAGTGGACTTGGATGTGTGCTTCGGATCATTGTCCTGTTGGAAGGTCCAACGTCTCCCAAGCCGCAGGTTTGTGACTGACTCCATCACATTTTCCTCCAAGATCTCCTGGTACTGAAGGGAATTCATGGTACCCTGCACACGTTGAAGCTTTCCTGTACCATTAGAAGCAAAACAGCCCCAAAGCATAATTGACCCCCCGCCATGCTTCACAGTAGGCAAGGTGTTCTTTTGTTCATAAGCCTGGTTCTTCCTCCTCCAAACATAGCGCTGGTCCATTGTCCCAAACAGTTCTAATTTAGTTTTATCTGACCACAGTACACTGTCCCAAAACCTTTGTGGCTTGTCCACATGACTTTTGGCATACTGCAGTCGACTTTTCTTGTTCTTTGGAGTCAGCAAGGGGGTGCGCCTGGGAGTTCTGGCATGGAGGTCTTCGTTATGCAGTGCGCGCCTTATTGTCTGAGCTGAAATTTCAGTGCCCACATCTGACAGGTCTTTTTTCAGTTCCTTAGCAGTCACGCAGGGATTTTTCTCCACATTACGCTTCAGGTAGCGCACAGCAGTCGCGGTCAGGATCTTCTTTCTGCCACGACCAGGTAACGTTTCCACTGTGCCCTTTAACTTGAACTTGCGAATGATACTTCAGATAGTGTCTCTTGGAATATTTAACAACTTCGCAATCTTTTTATATCCATTGCCATTCTTGTGAAGAGCAATAACCTCTTCTCTTGTCTTCTGGGACCATTCTCTTGCCTTCACCATGCTTGTAAACACACCAGTAGATGTCTAGAAGGAGCTGAGTATCACAGTCCTTTTAAATCTGCCTAATTGGTGCTTATCATGCTTGATTGCTGCTCGTTGACATCCACAGGTGTTTTCAATACCTGATTGAAAACACTGGAATGAACCTCTGTTCTTATGAGTGGTAGTTGTAAAGGGGTTGAATAATTGTGTCAATGAAGAAATCACAAAAAGGCCATTTAATACTTTATGACAAAAACAATTGATGCTATCTTAGTTGCATTTAGTTCTTTAACAAGTCCTTGTAAGATTTCATTATGAACACAATTACAAATGTGCACTGAATTCCATAAAACCATTCGCAGCATTGGGGGTTGAATAAATTTGATCACAACTGTATATATATATACACCTTAAGGGCGTTTATGCACATAGATAAGATTTATTTCAAGTCATGTGACAACAGCATAATCATTTCATGACTTTTTCAAAATCATGCTTATTATACTCTGGCCACCTACACATACAATTTTATCCTGACCGCCTTCTGCAACGACCCAAACATTTTATTTGGTGTATACTGTACAATTAAAGTGATCTGGTTCAGACAGCTACACTCTGCATATAAATCTAAGCATCCAGTCAGCCATGAAATAATAAACCCATGCTTCAGTCCCCAGCATTTTCAATGACTCGAGTCATGTGACTGCCTCTAATGCTAAATCATTCACTGAAAACTTCAGGTCTGCTGCTTGGCCGAGTAAGACCATTCATTCATTCATTATCTCCCGCTTTATCCTCTATTAGGGTCGTGGGGGGTTCCCCATGCCCATCCAGGGGAGAACGTCCCGGGCGCCGGGCAGACAGACCCAGGACAGGGCGCCAATCCATCGCTGGGCACACACTCACTCACACAGACACACTCCATATGGGGCAATTTGGAGAACTCAATTGACTTGATCCATGTTTTTGGACTGTGGGAGGAAACCGGAGAACCCGGAGGAAACCCACGCGGACACGAGGAGAACATGGAAACTCCACCCAGATGGGGATTCGAACCGGGAATCCCTAGTGCTGAGAGGAGAACGTGCTAACCACTAAGCCACCATGCCGCCCGAGTAAGAAGACATTCATTCATTCATTCATTCATTATCTCCCGCTTTATCCTCTATTAGGGTCGCGGTGGGGTTCCCCATGCCCATCCAGGGGAGAACGTCTCGGGCGCTGGGCAGATACACCCAGGACAGGGCGCCAATCCATCGCTGGTAGGAAGACATAATAAAAATATTATGGGTAGACGCAGGAGCAAAAAATTAATGCCTATTATAATGTCTTATAATTAACTGCATTCAACTTTAAATCTGTAACAGCATTTATCATTTAAATGAAATAGTGGGGGCGGCACGGTGGCTCAGTGGTTAGCACGTTGGCCTCTCAGCGCTAGGGATTCCCGGTTCGAATCTCAATCTGGGTGGAGTTTCCATGTTCTCCCCGTGTCCGCGTGGGTTTTCATCCGGGTTCTCCGGTTTCCTCCCACAGTCCAAAAACATGGATCAAGTTAATTGAGTTCTCTAAATCGCCCCATATAGAGTGTGTTTGAGTGTGTGAGTGTGTACCCAGCGATGGATTGGCGCCCTGTCCTGGGTGTATCTGCCCAGCGCCCGAGACGTTCTCCCCTGGATGGGCATGGGGAACCCCACCGCGAACCTAATAGAGGATAAAGCGGGAGATAATGAATGAATGAATGAATGAAATAGTGGTAGTTCTATTTTTAACACTAAGATTATATTATTCATTCATTCATTCGTTCATTATCTTCGCTTTATCCTCTACTAGTGTCGCGAGGGTGGGTGGGGAGGGTCCTCATGCCCAGCCAAGGGAGAACGTTTCGGGCGCTGGGCAGATACACCCAGGAAAGGGCGCCCATCTATTGCTGGGCACACACTCACTCACACAGACACACTCTATATGGGGCAATTTAGAGCATTAATTTTACCTTAAATCCATGTTTTTGGACTGTGGGTGGAAATTGGAGATCCCGTGAAAACCCAATATTCATTCATTCATTCATTCATTCTTTATGTTCTGCTTAATTCTCTACTATGGTCGCAGGGGGTTCTCTGATCGCTGACCACACTCACCCATACAGACACACTCTAACTGGGGCAATGTAGAGCATTCAATTGACCTTGAATCCATGTTTTTGTACTGTGGGAGGAAACCGGAGATAAAATGATTTCATTCATTCATTCACTCCACCCAGGTTGGGATTCGAACCGGGAATCCCTAGTGCTGAGAGGAGAACATGCTAACCACTAAGCCACTGTGCCACCATCCATACGCAAATTATTACATACAGTAATATGTGACTTGGTTGACTTGGATGTGGAGGTTTGCTTTATTTCAAGCATCCAGCTAGAAGTTAAAGAGCGGGCTCCGTGCAGTAAGTCGCTAACTACTTGATCGTAAGTTGAACTATGTTAGTTATTTGTTACATTTCCACTTTTACTGGTAAAAAGAATTAGATAAACAAACTCTATGTATTATTTAAACTCCATCCATCCATTATCTTCCGCTTTATCCTCTAACAGGGTCGTGGTGGTGGTGGGGGGGGGGGTTCCCCATGCCCATCCAGGGGAGAACGTCTCGGGAAATGGGCTGATACACCTTGTATAGGACACCAATCCATCGCTGGGCACACACTCACCCACAGACACACTCTATATGGGGCAATTTAGAGAACTCAATTGGCTTGATCCATGTTTTTGGACTGTTGGAGGAAACCGGAGAACCCGGAGAAAACCCACACGGACACGGGGAGAACATGAAACTCCACCCAGATTGGGATTCGAACCGGGAATCCCTAGTGCTGAGAGGAGAACATGCTAACCACTAATCCACCGTGCTGCCTGCAGGAACATATGTTATTGTTATTTATTTTTTAAAATGAGCATGATGTCATATACAAAATTATAAATTCAAGTTAATATTCATCCATCCATTATCTTCCGCTTTATCCTCTATTAGGGTCATGGGGGGTTCCCCATGCCCTTCCAGGGGAGAATATTTCGGGCGCTTGGCAGATACACCCAGGACAGGGCGCCAATCTATCACTGGACACTCACTCACTCAAACAGACACACTCTATAGGGGGCAATTTAGAGAACTCAATTGACTTGATCCATGTTTTTGGACTGTTGGAGGAAACTGGAGAACCCGAAGGAAACCCACGCGGACACGGGGAGAACATGAAACTCCACCCAGATTGGGATTCGAACCGGGAATCCCTAGTGCTGAGAGGAGAACATGCTAACCACTAAGCCACCGTGCCACTTATTATTTAAACTGATTAAGTAATTATCTAACTAGATGGTGGTTAATGAATAAGTTGATGACTTGGTGGAATAATCGATGTATTGCTGCAGCAATAAAATCAGGACTTTTTGTTTACGCAAATATTTAATTGTTGCTTGTGGTTTATTAGCTGCTAATACACTTCTCCAACTTCCAGATCACAACATGATGTGTCAGAGCTCTCGGTGATGTTTTTGTTTTATATGTTATTAGCTTCAGTAATATGTGGCTTGGTTTGCAGCCAAAATGGAGGTCTGCTTTACTTCAAGCATCGTTGTTTCTCTTTCTAGCCCGTGCTGGCCAGAGGACTTAAGACACTGAGGCAGTGCGTAATGTATTGCTATTTTGTTCATCCACAAGCTGTGAGGTGCTGTAAGCCCTAATGCTTCCAGCTAGAGGTTGAAGATCAGGCGTCGTGCAGTAAGTCGCTAACTACTTGATCGTAAGTTGAATCAGGTCAGTTGTTTGGTTCACATTTTTCACATTTACTGATTCTAAGAATTAAAGAAACAAATTCTATGTATTATTTAATCTTATTAAGTGATTATCTAAGTAGGTGGTGATTAATTAATAAGTTGACGACTGGTAGAGTAATCGATTTGTTGGTGCAGCACAAAAATCAGGACTTCTGTCATACGCAAATCCATCAATCCATTATTTTCCGCTTTATCCTCTACTACTGTAGGTTGGCGGGGGGGTTCCCCATGCCCATCCAGGGGAGAACGTTTTGGGCGCTGGGCAGATACACCCAATCTATCACTGGGCACACTCACTCATACAAAAACACTCTATATGGGGCAATTTGGAGAATTCAGTTGACCTTGATCCTTGTTTTTGGACTGTGGGAGGAAACCGGAGAACCCGGAGGAATCCCACACAGACACGGGGAGAACATGGAAACTCCACCCAGATTGGGATTCGAATTGGGAATCCCTAGTGCTGAGAGGAGAACATGGAAACTCCACCCAGATTGGGATTCGAATTGGGAATCCCTAGTGTTGAGAGGAGAACATGGAAACTCCACCCAGATTGGGATTCGAATTGGGAATCCCTAGTGCTGAGAGGAGAACATGGAAACTCCACCCAGATTGGGATTCGAATTGGGAATCCCTAGTGCTGAGAGGAGAACATGGAAACTCCACCCAGATTGGGATTCGAATTGGGAATCCCTAGTGCTGAGAGGAGAACATGGAAACTCCACCCAGATTGGGATTCGAATTGGGAATCCCTAGTGCTGAGAGAAGAACATGTTAACCACTAAGCCACCATGCCGCCCTCCATACGCAAATACCAGTACTTGTTTCTCCTGCAAATATTTATTTGTGTCTGCTTGTGGTTTATTAGCTGCTAACACACTTCTCCAACTTGCAGCTCACAACATCGTGTGTCAGAGCTCTCGGTGATGTTTTAGCTTTACATGCTATTACCTACAGTAATATGTGGCTTGGTTTGCGGCCAAAATGGAGGTCTGCTTTATTTCGAGCATCATCGTTGTGGATAGGAAAATCCTTGCCAGCCACTATTAGTAGTTGGATGCTTTTACTGCTTTCGAATTTACTCCTTTATTATTTACTAGGGAGCCTAAAGGAAAAGTATTTAAGATAGACTTAATTGTATACAAGTTTTGTAATTGCTTGCAATGTGCGAAAATACACATCCAACCATCCATTATCTTCCATTTTACACTCTACTAGGGTCGCGGGTGGTGGGGGGTGGTGGGAGGGGCTAAAAGTTGCCCATCCAAGGGAAAAGTTTCGGACACTGGGCAGATACACCCAGGACAGGACGCCAATTTATCAGTGTGCACACACTCACTCAATCACACAGACACAAACACACTCTATATGGGGCAATTTAGAGCATTCAATTAACCTTGAATCCATGTTTTTTGGACTGTGGGAGTAAACCGGAGAACCCGGAGGAAACCCACGCAGACACTAGCGCTGAGTGGAGAACATGCTAACCATCCATTCATCATCTCTTGCATCTTCTACTAGGGTCACGGGGGTGGGGGGGTTCCCTATGCCCATCTAGGGGAGAATGTTTCGGGCGCTGGGCAGATACACCCAGAACAGGGCGCCAATCTATCACTGGGCACACACTCACTCACACAGACACACTCTATATGGGGCAATTTCGAGCATACAATTAACCTTGGATCCATGTTTTTTGGACAATGAGAGGAAACCGGAGAACCCGGAGGAGACACGGGGAGAACATGGAAACTTCACCAGATTGGGATTCGAACCAGGAACCCCTAGCGCCGAGAGGAGAACATGCCAACCATTAAGCCCCCGTGCCGCTTGCAGTATCCATCCATCCATTATCTTCCGCTTTATCCTCTATTAGGCCCGCGCCTGGTTCCCCATCCCCATCCAGGGGAGAACGTTTCAGGCGCTGGGGAGATACACCCAGGACAGGGCGCCAATCCATTACTGGGCACACACTCACTCACACAGACACACTCTATACGGGGCAATTTCGAGCATTTAATTAACCTTGAATCCATGTTTTTTGGACAATGGGAGGAAACCGGACAACCTGGAGGAGACACGGGGAGAACATGGAACTCCACCAGATTGGGATTCGAACCGAGGGGTTCCTCATGCCCATCTAAGGGAGAACATTTCAGGCGCTGGGCAGATACACCCAGAACAGGGCGCCAATCTATCACTGGGCACACACTCATTCACACTGACACACTCTATACGGGGCAATTTAGAGCATTCACTTAACCTTGAATCCATGTTTTTTTGGACTGTGGGAGGAAACCCGAGAACCCAGACACGGGGAGAACATGGAAACTCCACCAGATTGGGATTCGAAGCGGGAACCCCTAGCGCCGAGAGGAGAACATGCCAACCATTAAGCCCCCGTGCCGCTTGCAGTATCCATCCATTCATTATCTTCCGCTTTATCCTATATTAGGGTCGCGGGGGGGGGTTCCCCATGCCCATCCAGGGGGAACGTTTCAGGCGCTGGGCAGATACACCCAGGACAGGGCGCCAATCCATCGCTGGGCACACACTCACTCACACAGACACACTCTATACGGGGCAATTTCGAGCATACAATTAACCTTGGATCCATGTTTTTTGGACAATGGGAGGAAACCGGAGAATCCGGAGGAGACACGGGGAGAACATGGAAACATCACCAGATTGGGATTCGAACCGGGAACCCCTAGCGGCGAGAGGAGAACATGCCAACCACTGAGCCACCGTGCAAATACATATACATATCTTACCTAAAAAACAATGCCTTTATCATTTGAAATGTTTCCGTAGGGCCGAAACAAATGGGAACGTTGGGCTGACGAAAAGGTAAAGAGATGAGGTGCTGAAAAGGTGAATGGGGTGAATGAAAAGAGGGGCAAATGGGAAGGAGAAGCGAGAAGCGAACGTTCTAATCATTGCCACATTTGGAAAAATCCCCACGCAGCCGGTTCCCAGCACCTCGGCCGATTCTGCAGAAGAAGCAAACATTTCGGAACCGTTTGGACCCGGTTCAGCGCAGGCTGTCTATGAATCACAATGAGCAGCGACATGGAGAGACTGCAGCCAGTCTCTAGAGCTCGGACTGACATGCTGCTGTAGTAGCCATCTGCATTTGATTCTGTACATCTGCGCGCTTTGTGGAAATGCTGGGAGCACTGAGAAAGCCATGAGAGAGAGCGCGCGAGAGAGAGAGAGAGAGAGAGAGGGAGAGAGAGAGAGAGGGGAGGGAAGGCGCCCATCCATCACTCCCTAACAAATGCTCCTGTTGGGACTGTGGGACAATAGGAGCACATCAGAGAACAGAGCTTGTAATAAATATCTGCCTTGCCCTTCATCACGCTCCTGATTGCTATTTACTAGGAGAACCGTATTCGGAGAACCGTAGTCGACTATGAACCTCATAGTCGAATGGACCATTTTGACCACATGGGGGAGCCCATGGCTGCTGCTAAGCATTAGTTTTTACATGAAATGTCTTTGTTTTCGTTATATATATAGCCTTTTGTCAAATAAAATCATCCTAATTTCTAGAAAAAGAAAAAAGAAAAACAAAAAAAAGGTTTTCTTTTGTTAGAAAAACAAGTAAAATATAAAAAATATATATATCTTTTTTAAAAACCACGCTTATAGCGCCATCTTGTGGTGAAATTTTAACTGATTCGAATCAGTCGACTATAGGGAAAATCTGACGAATCAGATTCGACTATGAAAATCTTTAGTTGAATACACCCCTACTATTTACAACCCGTGGACGTAGCTGGAACTATTAACCAGGGGCAGATAGACCTGGGCTTTCGGGTGTGTTTGAGGGAGTCACATGCTGCACTGTGTCAATCATTCATTTATTCATTCATTCATTATCTCCCGCTTCATCCTCTATTAGGGTCGTGGGGGGGTTCCCCATGCCCATCCAGGGGAGAACGTTTCGGGCGCTGGGCAGATACACCCAGGACAGGGCGCCAATCTATCGCTGGGTACACACTCACTCACACAGACATACACACTCTATATGGGGCAATTTGGAGAACTCAATTGACTTGATCCATGTTTTTGGACTGTGGGCGGAAACCGGAGAACCCGGAGGAAACCCACGCGGACACGGGGAGAACATGGAAACTCCACCCAGATGGGGATTCGAACCGGGAATCCCAAGTGCTGAGAGGAGAACATGCTAACCACTAAGCCACCGTGCCATCATTTATTAATTTATTCATCCATTATCTTCATCTTTATCCTCTATTAGGGTCATGGGGGGTTCCCCATGCCATCCAAGGGAGAACGTTTCGGGTGCTGGGCAGATACACCCAGGACAGGGCGCCAATCCATCGCTGGGCACACACTCACACACAGGACGCCCCCTAATGGACTAACATATAGTTTTCCAGTTGTTAGAGTTTTTCCTTTTGTTAAATATCTGTACATGGCTGTCCTACACTGTTGATGCTGCCGGCCGCTCAAGG
The DNA here is from genome assembly GCA_019802505.1 of Corydoras sp. C115. Lineage (NCBI taxonomy): Eukaryota > Metazoa > Chordata > Actinopteri > Siluriformes > Callichthyidae > Corydoras > Corydoras sp. C115. Next base: position 479,976 of record JAFMOC010000137.1, read on the forward strand.
AGCATGAGTCCCCCACTGAGTCTTGGTCCTCACAAGGTTTCTTCCTTAAAATATCAACATAACAGGGAGTTTTTTTCTTGCCACTGTCTCTTCAGCTTGCTCTTTGGGGGTTTAAAGGCTTATAACACTGTAAATCTGCTTTGTGACGATGTACTATTGTAAAAAGCGCTCTATAAATAAATTACTTGAACTTGAGTGACACCAAATAAGGTGATGCCAATTTTCTGGAGGTGTCGTCAGCTCTTCATCCATGGTTCTAATGAAGCACTGCGGCTACGATGATTACTGGATGGAACCTGGGACTTAATTGGACTGGCGGTCTTGCAGGACGTCCTCAATGGACTTATAGAGTTTTCAATTGTTAAATACAGGTCACCTGAACATCACACAATCTGTACATGACTGTCCTACACTGTTGATGCTGCCCGGCCGCTCAAGGAGGATGAGTCCCCCACTGAGTCTTGGTCCTCACAAGGTTTCTTCCTTAAATATCAACATAACAGGGAGTTTTTTCTTGCCACTGTTGCTTCAGCTAGCTCTTTGGGGGTTTAAAGGCTTATAACACTGTAAAGCTGCTTTGTGACGATGTATAAATAAATTATATAAATAAATATATATAAATAAATTACTTGAACTTGAACTTGAACAAATGAGAACATCACAAGTCAGAAGTTATGCAGAAAACCAACTACACTGTAAAATCATCAAACCTGATTGTTATTTGATGCTGCACCCCACCCTTTTTTATTTATTTTATTTTTATTATTATTATTTTTTTATCATTACAACAGGTATTTGTTACAAAGATGCGTCTTCAGTAGTTTCTTAACAGTGTATGTGGGATATTTTTCGCCAGTATCGGGAGTAAAGTTACCGTAATAACTGTATGTTGGCTGTAAAGAGCAGCTTCTCAGCTTTCAGAAACCCTCGGAATTTGTCTGAAGGCGCAAACTGTCGCAACGTTACGGTATTTCAAACAAAACATTGTTAAAACTGTCTCATCTGCGACTGACTCGTAAAACGGATTCATGCTTTTCTGCCAAAGCTCAGGTTCCTTTATTCAAACATTATCAGCCAAAAGCCATTATCAGCCATTTATTAGAACTGAGTGTGCTCTCCACTGCTGACAGACATATTTCATTCATTCATTCATCATCTTCCGCTTTATCCTATATTAGGGTCGCGGTGGGGTTCCCCATGCCCATCCAGGGGAGAACGTTTCGGGCACTGGGCAGATACAACCAGGACAGGGCGCCAATCTATCGCTGGGCACACACTCACTCACACAGACACACTCTATATGGGGCAATTTTGGAGAACTCAATTGACTTGCTCCATGTTTTTGGACTGTGGGAGGAAACCGGAGAACCCGGAGGAAACCCACGCAGACACGGGGAGAACATGGAAACTCCACCCAGATGGGTATTCCAAACATATTTCATATGTAATTAAATTTTATCCAATATAACTAATAAATGGGCGGCACTTTGGCTTAGTGGTTAGCATGTTCGCCTCTCAGCACTAGGGATTCCCGGTTCGAATCCCCATCTGGTTGGAGTTTCCATGTTCTCCCCGTGTCCGTGTGGGTTTCCTCTGGGTTCTCCGGTTTCCTCCCACAGTCCAAAAACATGGATCAAGTCAATTGAGTTCTCCAAATTGCCCCATATAGAGTGTGTTTGTGTCTGTGTCTGTGTGAGTGTGTGCCCAGCGATGGATTGGCGCCCTGTCCTGGGTGTGTCTGCCCAGCGCCCGAGACGTTCTCCCCTGGATGGGCATGGGGAACCCCCCCGCGACCATAATATAGGACAAAGGGGAAGATAATGAATGAATGAATAACTAATAAATGATCAAACAAAATGAATGTAACAACAGTTTGAAAAATGGATAAATACTCTCATGAAAGGACAATTTTTAAAGAGGACAGAGGGGGAATAAGGGATCTGGGCTAAAGCCCCTGATGTTTCTAAACCCTAAAAACGCCCCTGCTATTAACTATTGACTATTGGAAGCAAAGCCCGGCATTCCAGACGAGCTGGAATAGAAAACCTTTAAGGGTTTGTGCTGTCAGGGAGCGCTCATGACTCCGTGGCGTCTCCATTGGCTCGTGAGGCCAAAGAAACATTTGGTGGAATATTTTTGAATGAACGGCAAGCCCAACAGTGTCCCAAATGGAACATTACGGAGAACAAGGGTGGAGGGATGCGATGAGAGACAGTGAGTGTGTGCATACGCACACGCACGACAATCAATCATTGTCTGATTTGGCAGTTACAATATTATTAAAGTGTTTAAGTCAACACTCAGCATGCAGACGCAGCTTAAATCGTCAAATATACACTTATCTAATTATTATAGATTGATTATAGATTAAAGATTACATCCATTATCTTCCGCTTTATCCTCTATTAGGGTCGTGTGTGTGTGGGGGGGGGTTCCCTTTGCCCATCCAGGGGAGAACGTTTCGGCCGCTGGGCAGATACACCCAGGACAGGACGCCAATCTATCGCTGGGCACATACTCGCTCACACAGACACACTCTATATGGGGCAATTTGGAGAACACAATGGACTTGATACATGTTTTTGGACGGCGGCACGGTGGCTTAGTGGTTAGCACGTTCTCCTCTCAGCACTAGGGATTCCCACTTCGAATCCCCATCTGGGTGGAGTTTCCATGTTCTCCCCGTGTCCGCGTGGGTTTCCTCCGGGTTCTCCGGTTTCCTCCCACAGTCCAAAAACATGGATCAAGTCAATTGAATTCTCCAAATTGCCCCATATAGAGTGTGTATGTCTGTGTGAGTGTGTGCCCAGCGATAGATTGGCGCCCTGTCCTGGGTGTATCTGCCCAGCGCCCGAAACGTTCTCCCCCGGATGGGCATGGGGAACCCCCCCCCCGCGACCCTATTATAGGATAAAGCAGAAGATAATGGATGGATGGATGTTTTTGGACTGTGGAAGGAAACCAGAGAACCCGGAGGAAACCCACGTGGACACGGGGGGAACATGGAAACTCCACCCAGATTGGGATTTAAACCGGGAATCCCTAGCGCTGAGAGGAGAACATGCTAACCACTATGCCTCTGTGCCGCCCCATAGTATATTATATTATATATATTATATTATAGCAATCATTAAACCTTGGAAACTAACTAACAACAAATGGCAACGTGAAATCTAAGACCAAGATTTTATAAGGTCCATCGCATAATATTTACAACTGGAGGTGATGAATTTTATGTGATGGACCTTAACCTTTGAGGGTTTGTGCCGTCGGGGAGCGCTCATGACTCCGTGGCGTCTCCATTGGCTCGTGAGGCCAAAGAAACATTTGGTGGAATATTTTTGAATGAACGGCAAGCCCAAAAGTGTCCCAAATGGAACATTACGGAGAACAAGGGTGGAGGGATGCGATGAGAGACAGTGAGTGTGTATACGCACACGCACGACAATCAATCATTGTCTGATTTGGCAGTTACAATATTATTAAAGTGTTTAAGTCAACACTCAGCAGGCGGACGCAGCTTAAATCACTATAGATCTGCTTTTCGTCAAATATACACATATGTAATGATAGGTGATTATAGATTGGAGTATTAATCTTTGAATTTTCATTATTGTAACAGTTCTTGATAGAAAAGATCATGTGTATTATATTATATTATATATATTATATTATAGCAATCATTAAACCTTGAAAAAAGCATTGAACTCATTCCAGGACAAACAACAAAATGTGAAATCAAAGACTGACATTTTCTAAGGTCCATCACATAATATTTACAACCGGAGGTGATGAATATTATGTGGTGGACCGTAAAAAATGTTGGTCTTATATGTGAACTTGATCAAAGTTTAAGAGAGAAGTGACCTTGTTTAAAAGTGTTACATTTACAAAGTTTCTAACCTACTACTTTGTTTATCCATCCATTATTTTCCTCTAGGGTTGGGGGGGGGAACCCAACCCAGGGGAGAACGTTTCGGGTGCTGGGCAGATACACCCAGGACAGGGCGCCAATTTATCACTGGGCACACACTCACTCACACAGACACATTCCATGGGGCAATTTATAGCATTGAATTTACCTTGAATCTATGTTTTTGGACTGTGGGAGGAAACCGGAGAACCCGGAGGAAACCCACACGGACACGGGGAGAACATGGAGAACTTCACCAAGATTGGGAATCTGCGGCGCTGAGAGGAGAACATGCTAACCATTAAGCCACTGTGCCACCCCAATATATATATATATATATATATATATATATATATATATATATTCATTCATTCATGCATTCATTCATTCATTATCTCACGCTTTATCCTCTATTAGGGTCGCGGTGGGGTTCCCCATGCCCATCCAGGGGAGAACGTCCCGGGCGCCGGGCAGACAGACCCAGGACAGGGCGCCAATCCATCGCTGGGCACAAACTCACTCACACAGACACACTCTATATGGGGCAATTTTGAGAATTCAATTGACTTGATCCATGTTTTTGGACTGTGGGAGGAAACCGGAGAACCCGGAGGAAACCCACGCAGACACGGGGAGAACATGGAAACTCCACCCAGATGGGATATATATATATATATATATATATATATATATATATATATATATATATATATATATATATATATATTAGCTGAAGAAAAAACATCATTCTAGAACGTTTCGTGCGCCTGGCAGATACAGCCAGGACAGGGCGCCAATCTATCACGGGACACACACTGACTCACACAGACACACTCTATATGGGGCAATTTGGAGAATTCAATTGACCTTGATCCATGTTTTTGGACTGTGGGAGGACACCGGAGAACCCGGAGGAAACCCACGTGGACATGGGGAGAACATGGAAACTCCACCCAGATTGGAATTCAAACCTGGAATCCCTAGCGCTGAGAGGAGAACATGCTAACCACTAAGCCACCCTGCCGTCCTGCGCAGAAAAATAAACACCGCAAATATTCTCCTGACATTCTTTTCTGATCCGATGCTGCTCTTCATTCTCTGATCCGGTTCCACCATCAGATTCCGAACTTAATAATAAGAGCGAGAGGGAGGAACCCGAAAATGAAAAACATGCAAATGGAGCTTCAGCTGCTTTGGGGCGCTACCTGTTTGTTTAAGCCAGAACAATGGCGCACTTCAGGCCGTGGATCAGCCCCTGACCTGCATCTGGCCCCCGTCTCCGCTCATGTTCCTGTCCTCTCCAGCGCTCCACAGACGAAGTGTGTGGTGCGGTTTGCCCTGCTGCCATGAATGCAGACCGAGACAAACCAGGTGCCAGAAGTTTGCTAAGCTTTCGGAAACTTGGACATTTCTGACATGCTGGTCTGACTGTTGCTTTAAGTCTCGGGAATGTGCTATGCTTTTAGCTTGGCCTTGCTTCGCCTAAAGTCACTTTAGGTGCAAAATAAAATAATAATCCATCCATCCATTATCTTCTGCTTTATCATCTACTAGGGTCGCGGGGGTGGGGGGTGGGGGGTTCCCCATGCCCATCCAGGGGAGAACGTTTCGGGCACTGACCAGATACACCCAAGACAGGACGCCAATCCATCGCTGGGCCCACATTTACGCACACAGACACACTCTATATGGGGCAATTTGGAGAACTCAATTGACTTGATCCATGTTTTTGGACTGTGGGAGGAAACTGGAGAACCCGGAGGAAACCCACGCGGACATGGGGAGAACATGGAAACTCCACCCAGATTGGGATTCGAACCGGGAATCCCCAGCGCTGAGAGGAACCACTAACCACTAAGCCACCGTGCTTTCTAAAGTATTCATAACGCTTTATAATACTTGTCATAAGCCTTGGTTAATCTCCATAGACATACATAACCACACTTATACTGTAAGATGTTATAAGAACATGCCATAAGGGTTAATAACACATAATGCATAATAAATTATTTATTTGAAGTGTTCATTGACTTATTATGACCAGCAACATAAAGCCTTATAACCTTTGTGTTTAACAAATGCTTTTCCTAAAAATGACTTTATAAGTGCTCATTAATTTTTAATGAAAGCTTATAAGCTCTCTTCTCAGAGAGCTTCGCCTAAAGTCACTTTAGGTTTCCCTCTCACATGGATACATACGGCTACGTGTTTGTGTCAGTGACCTCACCGACCGAATTCTAAATCTGGTATTCATAATGCATTATTAACCCATTTATAAAGCTTTCTAAAGTATTCATAACGCTTTATAATACATGTCATAAGCCTTCGTTAATCTCCATAGCTGTACATAATCATAATTATAAGGTGTTATAAGAACTTGACATAAGGCTTTATAACACAAAGTGGCATAACGCATAATAAATTATTTATTTGAACTGTTCATTGACTTATAAAGACCAGTGACATAAAGCCTTATAACATTTGTGTTTAAAGAATGCTTGGCTACAAATGACTATATAAGTGCTCGTAACTGTTTATAAAATCGACATAAAGCCTTATAACCTTTGTGTTTAACAAATGCCTTTCCTAAAAATGACTTTAAAAGTGCTCATTAAGTTTTATGAATGCTTATAAGCTCTCTTCTCAGAGAGCTTTGCCTAAAGTCACTTTAGGTTTCCCTCTCACATGGACGCATACGGCTACGGGTTTGTGTCAGCGACATCACCGACCAAATTCTATACGAGCCTATGAGGGCCATGTGATTGACAGTTGTGGACGGGCAGCTGAGGGAAAGCAGATGCCTGCGGGGTCATATGACACCAATTGACACCAACAGGAAAAAAGTACTGGGGCAAATAGCGTCCTACTTGTTTACTGGAATGTGATTTATGGAGGAGCTGAGCGAATCTGGTCAACGGTGCAATCAGTGAGGGAGGACACGGGGCTGTTTGCCGAAGATAATTAACAGCTAACAGATAATTAACAACAAATGATCTTTGGTTAACCTTCACATAGGACATGGTTTTCTAAAACTTTGGTAAGACCTATCATAATGCATTATAAGTGCATTTATAAAGCTTCATAAAGATTCATAACGCTTTATAATGCTTGTCATAAGCCTTTGTTAATGTCCAAAGTTGTACATAACCACACTTATGCTGTAAGTATATTGTACACGTATACAGTACATGACATAAGGCTTTATAACACAAAATGATATAATGCATTATAAATTCTTTATTTTAACTGTTCATTGACATATTATAGAGACCAACGACATAAAGCCTTATTTAACGTTTGTATTTAACGGATGACTTTATAAGAGCTCATAACTGTTTATAAATGCTTATAAGCTCTCTTTACAGTCATAAAGTAAAGTGCTGTCATTAATTACCTCCGTAACACTTTAACTGAATCTGGTATTCATAATGCATTATTAACACATTTACAAAGCTATAATACTTGTAATACTACTTATAATACTTGTCATAAGCCTTTGTTAACCTCCATAGTTGTAAATAACCACACTTATAAGGTGTTATAAGAACCTGACATAAGGTTTTATTACACAAAGTGACATAATTCATTATAAACTATTTATTTGAACTGTTCATCAACTTATTATAGAGACCAGCGACATAAAGCCCTATAACATTTGTGTTTAACGAATGCTTGTCCTACAAATGGTGTTCATAATTATTTATAAATGCATATAAGCTTAAAGTAAAGTGCTGTCATTAATTAACTTGGTAACACTTTATCCAAATCTGGTGTTCATAATGCATTATTAACACATTCATAAAGCTTTATAAAATATTCATAATGCTTAATAATACTTGTCATAAGCCTTTGTTAATCTCTATAGCTGTACATAACCAGACATATAAGGTGTTATAAGAACATGCCATAGGGCTTTTTAACACAAAGTGGCATAACGCATTATAAATTATATAATTAAACTGTTCATCAACTTATTATAGAGACCAGAGACATAAAGCCTTATAATGTTTGTGTTTAAAGAATGCTTGGCCTACAAATGACTTTATAAGCGCTCGTAACTGTTAAAATAAAAGCTTATAAGGTCTTTTTACATACATGTCAATTATTACCTCTTTGAAAGCGACTGCATACATAGTAGTACATAATGACTTATAAAAGCTTATAAACGCTCTTTAAAGTAGAATCAGCTCGTTTTAAGTAAGAACGTCTAAACATCCCGAATACATTAATATTATAAAGCATTATGTCACTTTGTGCTTTAAAGCCTTATGTCAAACTGCTATAACAATTTATGACCATGATTCTGAACATCTATGTACATTAACAAAGGCTTCTGATAAATGTTATAAAGCATTAGGAATACTTTATAAATGCACTTATGATGCGTTATGAGGGCAGCACGGTGGCTTAGTGTTTAGCACGTTCGCCTCTCAGCGTTAGGGGTTCTCGGTTCGAATCCCCATCTGGGTGGAGTTTCCATGTTCTCCCCGTGTCTGCATGGGTTTCCTCCGGGTTCTCCAGTTTCCTCCCACAGTCCAAAAACATGGATCAAGTCAATTGAATTCTCCAAATTGCCCCTTATAGAGTGTGTGTGGGAGTGAGTGTGTGCCCAGTGATAGATTGGCACCCTGTCCTGGGTGTATCTGCCCAGCGCCCCAAACGTTCTCCCCTGGATGGGCATGGGGAACCCCCCCCCCCCCCGCGACTCTAATATAGGATAAAGCGGAAGATGGATGGATGATGCATTATGAATACTGGATTCATAGAAGGACAACATGAGTTGTAAGATTATTATAATGAACCTCAAGCAATGGACTCATAGAAGTAAAAGTTATTAGGTTGTAGTTATTTAAATGGGTGTATATAAAAACATTTTAAAGCTATGACTCAGGACTGGCTTTTTTCAGCGCTCTCCTGTCTGGCAATGTGACGAGGGAGTGTGGAAGTGTTTAATTACTACTGAATGTGCTCGGGGCATGCCAGGCTAACCGCAGGGACTGCTTGAAGCAGGCCTTTGGCCGCAGAGCACACAGCCAGACACTGCTGAGACAAAATTCAATTCTCCTCCCCTGAGTCCAGAATGATACGCTGACAGAGCAAGACAGTGAGACGGACTGCGAAAAAGAGGACAAGAGAAAGATACAGAAAGTTTCTTTATAAATAAAATACCTTTCAGAAATAATGGCTGTTATTGCTGCACTGCAAATGCAAAGTCATAACAAGTCTTTACAAAAGTCGAACAAACCTTGTTTATGACTTGAAATGATTTCTAAGTAAGATTTTTTAGAATTCTTTAGAAAAAAAAATCTCTACAAGATACAGTAAATGTACTTACAATATTGGCAGATAGTTTTACTCGATTCCTGGACATTTTTTTTGGGCTAAATGTTTCTTTTTTATAGCTTGTATTTTTCTATTAATTATGTTAGTTCCTAAAATAAAATAAAAAATCCAAAAAAAAAATTTCGATTTTTTTTTTAAATAAGCAAAGAATTTTAAACTTAATTCTTAATTCTAAAAACTTTCTTAATTCTAAAAACAATCTTAAATTATAGTAAAATTATCTGCCAGTATAGTGAGAACATTTATCTTGTTGAGATTTTTTTTAAATAAGAAAAGAATTCTAAAAACAATAGATTATTTATTGCACTTAGAAATCATTCATTACTTATTATATTAAAAAAAAAAATCTCAACAAGATAAATGTACTCACTATATTGGTAGATAATTTTTTTCGATTCCTGGATATTTTTTCTTGATTTGTGTTCATTTTTAAAAAAAATTTAACATAGATTTTTTGCAGCGAGACTTGATTTTGAATTTTATTTTTTTATGAGTTCAGATTTCCCACACTGCAAAATATTAACAAGTCAAAAAATCTTTTACCAAACATTGTTTTTGACTTGAAATGATTTCGAAGTAAGATAAATCATCTATTTTTTAGAATTCATTTCTAATTTGAAAAAGATATATATTAACAAGATAAATGTACTCACTCGATTCCTGGACATTTTTTCTTGATTTGAGTTTTTTTTTTTTTTTTTTTTTTTTTACATTATTTTTTACGTAGATTTTTTGCAGTATATATATAGAGACCAGCGACATAAAGCCTTATAACATGTGTGTTTAATGAATACTTGTCCTACAAATGGTGTTCATAATTATTTATAAATGCTTATAATCTCTTTTTACAGGCATAAAGTAAAGTGCTGTCATTAATTAACTTGGTAACACTTTATCTAAATCTGGTATTCATCATGCATTATTAACACATTTATAAAGCTTTATAAAGTATTCATAATGCTTAATAATATTAGTCATAAGCCTTTGTTAATCTCTAGCACTAGGGATTCCCGGTTCGAATCCCCATCTGGGTGGAGTTTCCATGTTCTCCCCGTGTCTGCGTGGGTTTCCTCCGGGTTCTCCGGTTTCCTCCCACAGTCAAAAAACATGGATCAAGTCAATTGAATTCTCCAAAATTGCCCCATATAGAGTGTGTTTGTGTGAGTGAGTGTGTGCCCAGCGATGGATTGGCGCCCTGTCCTGGGTCTATCTGCCCAGCGCCCGAGACGTTCTCCCCTGGATGGGCATGGGGAACCCCACCACAACCCTAATAGAGGATAAAGCGGGAGATAATAAATGAATGAATATATATATATAAATAAATAAATTGAAGTCACATTTTATTTATTCTCACAAAAATGATTTTTTTATAACCCCCCCATACAACTAACATTCAGTCAATAATCACCCGTCCTACACTTATAGATCTGAGTGTTCTCATAAAACAAGCATGGGAAAAAGGTTGCCGACTTTCTCACATAGCAACCTTAAGATGCAGTTACGAGTTTCTTACTAGAGACGTTCTCAATGATCTAAACACAGAAAAACAGCCTAACACAGAGGTTTGCTGAAATGTAGTACTCCCCAAAGTGTATTTTCTACAGATATTGATATTCTGGGACAGGTGCACCATTTCCTACTACAGTGTTCCCAATGTGCAGTCTGAAACTAGAGCCATGAGCTACACGAGACGCAAATGTACACACACACACACACACACACACACACACACACATTTCCATTGACATGTTTGCCCTATAGAAGAAAACACTTCAACACATATTTAACCTATTAAGATTCATAACCACGGAATATGATAAAAAATATGATGACAAGATATGATATAATGAATTTTGGTCAAAAGGTGCAGAAGATGATTCTAAACAAACAGCAAAAGCTATGATATAATCTTTAGACATGCAGGAACATATTCATCCATTATTTTCCGCTTTATCTTCTACCAGGGTCATGGGGGGGGGGGTGTTCCCCATGCCCATCCAGGGGAGAACGTTTCAGATACATCCAGGACAGGGCGCCAATCTATCTCTGGGCACACACTCACTCACACAGACACACTCTGTATGGGGCAATTTGGAGAATTCAATTGACTTGATCCATGTTTTTGGACTGTGGGAGGAAACCGGAGAACCCGGAGGAAACCCATGCGGACACGAGGAGAACATGGAAACTCCACCCAGATGGGGATACGAACCGGGAATCCCTAGCGCTGAGAGGAGAACATGCTAACCACTAAGCCACCGTGCTGCCTGCAGGAACATGTGTTATGGTTATTTATTTTTTAAAATGAGCATGATGTCAAATGCAAAAATATAAATTCAAGTTAATATTCATTCATCCATTATCTTCCGCTTTATCCTCTATTAGGGTCGCGGGGGGGTTCCCCATGCCCATCCAGGGGAGAACATTTCGGGCGCTGGGCAGATACACCCAGGACAGGACACCAATCCATCGCTGGGCACACACTCACTCACACAAACACTCTATATGGGGCAATTTGGAGAATTCAAGTGATCTTGAATCCATGTTTTTGGACTGTGGGAGGACCTGGAGAACCCGGAGGAAACCCACGAGGACACGGGGAGAACATGGAAACTCCACCTAGATGGGGATTCGAGCCGGGAATCCCTAGTGCTGAGAGGAGAACATGCTAACCACTAAGCCACCTGCAGGAACACGTTATTGTTATTTATTTTTTTAAAATGAGCATGATGTCTTGTACAAAAATATAAATTTAAGTTAAATATTAATTTAGTAAATCCTAATACCTACTAAATACCTGAATAAAACATTCTATTTTTAAACAATCTGTTAAATTAAGCAAAACAATACAGAAACACTTTCTAAAAGTAAACGTCTTTTGAAAAGTTTCCTAATAATAACAGCTTGTCCGAAGTTGAGCACATTTTATGTGCTATGAGTCATTTTTATTAGTCGTCTGGTTGTGTATCCTGATGAAATTATTCCCAAAATACCAACAACAATAAAAAAGGTCTGAACTACATCACACTTCCTGTACAGTCACCACATATCAATTTAGGAATAAATGAAATAAACAGTGATTACAACTGAAATGTGAAATTAAATTCAGAATCAAATTAAATTAAATGATTCTGATTCTGATTCAATGTCGAATTAAATAGAACATAATATACGGATATATCAAATTTAATAAAATTAAAATGTTATAGGAAATGAATGAAAAACTAAATAACATAGTAGGGCAGCACAGTGGCTTAGTGGTTAGCATGTTCTCCTCTCAGTGCTGGGGATTGAGTTTCGAATCCCAATCTGGAGTTGGAGGGTGGAGTTTCCATGTTCTCCCCATGTCCATGTGGGTTTCCTCCGGGTTCTCCAGTTTCCTCCCACAGTCTAAAAACATGGATTCAAGATCAATTGAATTCTCCAAATTGCCCCATATAGAGTGTGTCTGTGTGAGTGAGTGTGTGCCCAGCGATAGATTAGCACCCTGTCCTGGGTGTATCTGCCCAGCTCCCGAAACGTTCTCCCCTGGATGGGCATGGGAACCCCCCCACCCGCAAATCATTCATTCATTTATTATATCCTCTAAAAGGGTTTTTTGGGGGGGTTCCCATGCCCATCCAGGGGAGAACATTTTGGGCGCTGGGCAAATACACCCAGGACAGGACAGGACAGGACGCCAATCTATCACTGGGCACACACTCACTCACACAGACACACTATATATGGGGCAATTCAGAGTTGCTGTGAATACTGTTAATTGCCCCATATAGAGTGTGTCTGTGTGAGTGAGTTTGTGTCCAGTGATAGATTGGCGTCCTGTCCTGGGTGTATCTGCCCAGCGTCTGAAACGTTCTCCCCTGGATGGGCATGGGGAACCTCTGCGACCCTTGTAGAGGATAAAGTAGAAGATAAAGGATGGATGGATGAATTAAACAATATAAAAAGGTAGAAAATCCATAAATAAGATGGCGTGACGTTATGAGTGAGCCCGAGTGAGATGTTGTTCTTGTATTTTCGGTCGACTGGGAACGAGGCCGAAAACAAAGCGGTTCACAGATCAGCACGACACACGAGAACGGGTGAGATGAGGAAAATGCCTAGTGGTATAATCATTTCCATCTGTCCCATGAGCCTGGACCGGTGCCATTCGGTGCTTCCTTCGAAAGCAAGAGAGCAGTCTGTATTACAGGCCTCCCTTAGGCTGCTGAGTGTGGTTCCGCATGGAACGTCTATTTCAGAAGGTCCAGGCCAAATTCCGACGACTCGCAGTCTCTCACTGCCTCAGCACCGCCCATCCCAATCAGTCCCAAAACACTGCCGGCCAGCGTAATGAGATGGAAGGCCTTGGTAATTACCCTGCAGTGAGTAATTATCAGGTTGTTCCGCGAGCGTTCTATACTCTATACTCTGCGTGCACGCTTGTCCCGGGCTTTGCTCTTTATTCCCGAGCTGCTGCCTGCCACTGCTCTGTGCAGACAGCATGCCGCCTGCAGGGGGCACTGTTTTCATAGCCTCTGGCTGGTTCCACCCCAGCCACACATGGAGGGAAGACCAGACACTCTATTTATGCGCTGGAATTGTAGGGTGGACCGAAACATTTCAGATGTAAGAGGAAGACTTCACGTGGCGGTGAAAAGCCCCACAAGGAACCCTGGTTTGCCGTTCCCAAATATGCTGGAACCTGCTCAGGTTCCTGCTCGAGAACCAAAAAAATATCTATGACATTTTAAACAATTATTTTTGACGTATTTTCCACCAGCTAACAGGACAGGGTGAGGAGACGGAGAGTATAATTGCAAGGCCAGGAACCGGAGACGAGGATCTCTCACTTCATGAGACACGGCGTTGTCTGGGAGAACATTTGACAGGTCGGCCTCCGGGGAATGGGTCTACCGCGGAACCACTGGTCCTGTAGGAAGCGACCATCCATGCCAAATGTGTATATGTGTCTGCACGCGGAACCCAGCAGCCCTCCCTGGAGAGGACTGCTCAGCACATGCTCGTTTAGGACGTGCATCCCTCCTCGCATTTATTTGGCTTAATTATTATGCTGCATTCACAGAGGGAGTGCGAATGAATGACACTTCACTTAACCACCAGGCTGCCCAGGCTAGCTCCAGTCTGCCAGCTCCTTTCATTAAGGCTTTTCGGTTCCTCCATCCCTAGTTCTCACTGTGTGGGTGTGAACGCTGCCCCGTCACTCTCTCCAGGCATCAAAAGAGCCGTCGAGCACCTGTGGACTCAGATATATGCATTCGCACCATTCCCCACACTCAGGTGTCTAATTATCCCAGCTCGGGCCTTCTCGCCGTCGCCGTTATCGTCCCTCAGACATCTCCTTCTTCAAGATCTCCCATTTTGTTCTGCACAGGCTTCTGTATTCCGAGCCACTTTGTCGCTCCGAGCGGTGTGAACATCATATTTCCACTTCGGAGCTCGGCTTGGCATCCCAGTGGCGGAACCGCTACGTGTGAAGTTAGCTGTCAACCGGTTCCGACTGAATCTCTCCAAGGACTGGCTTGTTGAAAAGCACTCGCTTGGCTCTTAGCGTGTCGATCACTTTTTCCACCATCTCTTCAGGCCAGCTCGGTGGTGGAAGCGCTGAAAGGCGTGTGATTGGTCACAGGTGGACATACAGCTTATTCGGGTTGGCTGGAAAGCCAAATTCACGGCCATATGGTAACGCAACAGCCCAAAGGGAGAAAGCATACATTCCAAAGTGGTAAGCTTAGGCATTTTGTATGTGTGTGTGTATGTGTGTGTGTGTGTGTGTGTGTGTGTGTGTGTGCACCCACCCTGAACAAGTCGTGTCGCTCAGCAAATAAAAATGTCTGTAAATTTTTAACACAGTGTCTTTCGCATTTTTAGAGTACTTTGGGTGAAAATAACTCGGCGTCTATAAAAGAAATGAGAGGGTGTTTGAAAGCTTCGTACGCTGGACTGAATCAGCGCTTCACACCAAGCGTGCAATCAAAAGAAAACTTGGAAGAGCCCACCGAAATGAGGCATTTAGAAAATAGTAAAAGACCGAATTAAAAATTGGCCTGGAAGAAAAATCTTGCAAAGAGCGTTTGCCGTCTATTCTTATTCGAAAATGAAAGCCCTGGCTCGCGACGAGGCTGCGCTCCACAGTCTCCATGCAAAGTAACAGTCCCAAGAATAACTTTACCACTACTACCACCACCATTCACACACACACACACACACGGAACGGCAGCGGGCCCACGGTACGACCTGGGTGCTGCGACGGCTGGAGTTCATATAAAGAGTAATGGATAAAGGCGTATGGGAGGCATTGGGGCACTTCCGAAGTTGTCCGTTACATGTCCTCGATTTTTCATGAGGTTGGAAGTCCGAGAAGGACTGAGAAACCGCTTTTGCGGCAAGGGACAACGGGATTGAGTGGAGGTCCCTGGTCGCTCATTAAGGACCATTAGAATGCGATCCGTTGCTCGACTTGGCAGCTATAAAGCAGGGGATCAGAAACCGAGTTCAAACAGGAGGGCCAGGACCGAGGAGAACAGCCAGCATGGGCCAACACACACAGCTATGTTTCCCTGAGACCTCCCTGAACATATGGAAACAATCTGTCAGAGCAAAATGAGAATAGACCATCGTACGCCGCCGACGGAGGAGAGCCCAAAGCCGGCGAGAGAAAATAGCCAGAAATGAAAGAGTACAGAGACTGAGTGGAGCTGGGTTATTTTGGAGAATATCAAGCCGGGGACGATATAGAGACCAGAATAAAGACATCCACCAAATGAGAGACTGACAGGCAGACAGAGAAATAGCTAGACTAGCTATCAAGCCATCGATACAACCGATAAGTTCGTAAATTATATATACATAGATATAACTTACCGTTGTAGGAGAGCCGGAGCCGTGGTACAGTTCTCTTGGTGGGCTCCAGGGCCATCCTTCCGGGCAGCGCCGCCATGCCCAGGACTACAATCCAAAACAGGTAATCCATGGTGCTGGAGCGCCAGTCTCCAGCCCACGGGGGGCTTTCAGCCCACAGTGCCCAGAGATGAGCACTTCCCTCTGGGGTTTAGGTCTCTGCAGTCCCTCCTCTCCCTGAGAGCTCCAGAGCTGTGGGGGTCTCCCTTCCAGTTAGAATCCCGGGGAGGCAAGCATGGACAGGAGCTCACATGGCTCCATGTGGTTTGGGGAAAAGTGGAGGGTGGCCGGGCTTGGGAGGTGTCTATGGGCTAAGGTGTATTCCTCTCAGGGCCGAGGGGGGGGGGGGTCCCCTGTGGACTGGATTGTGGATGTCCAGGATCCTGTAGCGGTAGTCCACTGGTTCTGTCGCTGTCCCCTGGCCGCACACACTCAGCACTCACTCTGACACACACTTCTAGTCTTGTCCACAGCTCAGGCAGACTGAGAGGAAAGCAGAGCGCTACACCATCCACAAGAGCGTAGAGGAGGGGAGGAGAGAACGGAGGGAGGGAGGGAGGGAGTGAGGGACGGCAGCTGAAGGTGGCAGTGGTGGGGGGTAACCGAGGAGGAAGCATTGAGAAGAGACTTCTTTGCGAAGCTTTGTATTTAAATTAATCTGAAGTTTGAATGTTTGATATTTAATATATATATATATATATATATATATATATATATATATATATATATATGTGTGTGTGTGTGTGTGTGTGTGTGTGTGTGTGTGTGTGTGTGTGTTTGTCCCTTACTCTGCGTTTTTATATTCATTTACATATTGCATTGTATTGTATTACACTTACTTATGTTTAAAGTGTGCTTTATCTTCTACTAGGGTAATAGGAGATGGGGGGGGGGTTCCCCATGCCCATCCAGGGGAGAACGTTTCGGGCGCCGAGCAGATACATCTATCACTGGGTACACTCACTCACACACACTCACTCACACACACTCACTCACACAAACACACACTATATGGGGCAATTTGGAGAATTCAACTGACCTTTATCCATGTTTTTGGACTGTGGGAGGAAACCGGAGAACCCGGAGGAAACCCACGTGGACACGGGGAGAACATGGAAACTCCACCTAGGGATTCGAACTGGGAATCCCTAGTGTTGAGAGGAGAACATGCTAACCACTTAGTTACCTTGCAGACCAATTTCTAAGTTTCTTTATTCATTCATTATCTTACGCTTTATCCTTTACATTCAGGGGAGAACTTTTCAGGCGCTGGGCAGATACCCCCCGGAGAGGGCGCCAATCTATCACTGGGTACATTCACTCACACAGACACACTCTATATGGGGCAATTTAATTGACCTCAAATCCATGTTTTTGGACTGTGGGAGGAAACCGGAGAACCCGGAGGAAAGCCACACGGACACGAGGAGAACATGGAAACTCTACCCAGATTGGGATTCAAACCTGGAACCCCAGCACTGAGAGGAGAACATGCTAACCATTAAGTCAGGGTGCCACCCAACACCCAACTAAATATATATATATCATTCATTCATTATCTCCCGCTTTATCCTCTATTAGGGTCGCGGTGGGGTTCCCCATGCCCATCCAGGGGAGAACATCTCGGGCGCTGGGCAGATACACCCAGGACAGGGCGCCAATCTATCGCTGGGCACACACACTCACTCACACAGACACACTGTATATGGGGCAATTTTGAGAATTCAATTGACTTGATCCATGTTTTTGGACTGTGGGAGGAAACCGGAGAACCCGGAGGAAACCCAGGCAGACATGGGGAGAACATGGAAACTCCACCTAGATTGAGCACCCATCACGTTCTCCTCTGGATGGTCATGGGGAACCCATGTGGGCATTTTGGCTCCGATCAGAACAAATCGGTGTTCACTGTACAATGCTCGAAAATCCACATCGCATGGGCATTCATATACACTGTATATACACTGAGTGAACCTGTTAATCAGAAAGAACTGCTTTTGGTTGCTTAGTGACAGTGACGAATCAGAAAAGGACATGTTGGGAGCAGAAACGTCAGATAAGGAAATAATAGTGGGTTCATGGTTTTTAAAAATCGGTGTTTTTATCCATTCACACAAACATTTCTTCCTTCATTCATTATCTTCTGCTTGATCCTCTACTAGGGTCGTGGGGGCAGGGGGGGTTCCCCATGCCATCCAGGGCGCTGGGCAGATACACCCAGGAAAGGTCGCCAATCTATCGCTGGGCACACACTCACACAGACAATCACTCCCACACACACACTATACAGTTGTGATCAAATTTATTCAACCCCCAATGCTGCGAAGGGTTTTATGGAATTCAGTGCACATTTGTAATTGTGTTCATAATGAAATCTTACAAGGACTTGTTAAAGAACTAAATGCAACTAAGATAGCATCAATTGTTTTTGTCATAAAGTATTAAATGGCCTTTTTGTGATTTCTTCATTGACACAATTATTCAACCCCTTTACAACTACCACTCATAAGAACAGAGGTTCATTCCAGTGTTTTCAATCAGGTATTGAAAAGACCTGTGGATGTCAACGAGCAGCAATCAAGCATGATAAGCACCAATTAGGCAGATTTAAAAGGACTGTGATACTCAGCTCCTTCTAGACATCTACTGGTGTGTTTACAAGCATGGTGAAGGCAAGAGAATGGTCCCAGAAGACAAGAGAAGAGGTTATTGCTCTTCACAAGAATGGCAATGGATATAAAAAGATTGCGAAGTTGTTAAATATTCCAAGAGACACTATCGGAAGTATCATTCGCAAGTTCAAGTTAAAGGGCACAGTGGAAACGTTACCTGGTCGTGGCAGAAAGAAGATCCTGACCGCGACTGCTGTGCGCTACCTGAAGCGTAATGTGGAGAAAAATCCCCGCGTGACTGCTAAGGAACTGAAAAAAGACCTGTCAGATGTGGGCACTGAAGTTTCAGCTCAGACAATAAGGCGCGCACTGCATAACGAAGACCTCCATGCCAGAACTCCCAGGCGCACCCCCTTGCTGACTCCAAAGAACAAGAAAAGTCGACTGCAGTATGCCAAAAGTCATGTGGACAAGCCACAAAGGTTTTGGGACAGTGTACTGTGGTCAGATGAAACTAAATTAGAACTGTTTGGGACAATGGACCAGCGCTATGTTTGGAGGAGAAAGAACCAGGCTTATGAACAAAAGAACACCTTGCCTACTGTGAAGCATGGCGGGGGGTCAATTATGCTTTGGGGCTGTTTTGCTTCTAATGGTACAGGAAAGCTTCAACGTGTGCAGGGTACCATGAATTCCCTTCAGTACCAGGAGATCTTGGAGGAAAATGTGATGGAGTCAGTCACAAACCTGCGGCTTGGGAGACGTTGGACCTTCCAACAGGACAATGATCCGAAGCACACATCCAAGTCCACTAGAGCATGGTTGAACATGAAAGGCTGGAACATTCTAGAGTGGCCATCGCAATCACCAGACTTAAATCCAATTGAGAACCTCTGGTGGGACCTAAAGAAGGCAGTTGCAGTGCGCAAGCCTAAGAATGTGACTGAACTGGAGGCTTTTGCCCATGAAGAATGGGCTAAGATACCCATAGGTCGCTGCAAGACACTTGTGTCAAGCTATGCTTCACGC
This sequence comes from Corydoras sp. C115, assembly GCA_019802505.1. Lineage (NCBI taxonomy): Eukaryota > Metazoa > Chordata > Actinopteri > Siluriformes > Callichthyidae > Corydoras > Corydoras sp. C115. The sequence continues at coordinate 499,773 of JAFMOC010000137.1, forward strand.
TTGAAAGCTGTCATAACTGGAAAAGGATGTTGTACTAAGTACTGAAAAATAATGTCACTAGGGGGTTGAATAAAACTGATAATGATGTGAGCACAGTAAAGACATTTGTGGTTATTCCATCATAAATATTATGTTATATTTGTCTAATTTGTAAGTGCCTCTTTGATATAATTGTAAATAAGATGACTGAAATGATCCAAATCAATGTCAAACTGGCCAAAACACTTTATTTCAGTGGGGGTTGAATAAATTTGATCACAACTGTATGGGGCAATTTGGAGCATTGAATTTACCTTCAATAAATTGAACCCGGAGGAAACCCACGCGGACACGGGGAGAACATGGAAACTCTACCCAGATTGGGATTCTAACCAGGAATTCCTAGTGCTGAGAGGAGAACATGCTAAACACTAAGCCACCATGACACCATGCACCTTATATGCATTTATTCATTATCTTCCGCTTTATCCTATATTAGGGTCACGGAGGGGGGGGGGGTGTTCCCCATGCCCATCCAGGGGAGAATGTCTCGGGCGCTGGGCAGACAGACCCAGGACAGGGCGCCAATCTATCACTGGGCACACACTCACTCACACACACACACTCTATATGGGGCAATTTGGAGAACTCAATTGACTTGATCCATGTTTTTGGACTGTTGGAGGAAACCGGTGAACCCGGAGGAAACCCACGCAGACACAGGGAGAATATGAAAACTCCACCCAGACTGGGATTCCAACCGGGCATCCCTATCGTTGAGAGGAGAACATGCTAAACACTAAGCCACCATGACACCCTGCACCTTATATGCATTTATTCATTATTCATTCATTATCTTCCGTTTTTCCTATATTAGGGTCGCGGTGGGGTTCCCCATGCCCATCCAGGGGAGAACGTTTCGGGCACTGGGCAGATACACCCAGGACAGGACACCAATCTATCGCTGTGCACACACTCACTCACACACACACACACTACATGGGGCAATTTGGAGAACTCAATTGACTTGATCCATGTTTTTGGACTGTGGGAGGAAACCGGAGAGCCCGAAGGAAACCCACGTGGACACGGGGAGAACATGGAAACTCCACCCAGATGGGGATTCTAACTGGGAATCCCTAGCGCTGAGAGGAGAACATGCTAAACACTAAGCCACCATGACACCCTGCACCTTATATGCATTTATTCATTATTCATTCATTCATTATCTTCCGTTTTTCCTCTATTTGGGTCGTGGTGGGGTTCCCCATGCCCATCCAGGGGAGAACGTTTCGGGCACTGGGCAGATACACCCAGGACAGGGTGCCAATCTATCACTGGGCACACACTCACTCACACACACACACACTCTATAGGGGGCAATTTGGAGAACTCAATTGACTTGATCCATGTTTTTGGAATGTGGGAGGAAACCGGAGAACCTGGAGGAAACCCATGCAGACACGGGGAGAACATGGAAACTCCACCCACGCTGAGAGGAGAACATGCTAACCACTAAGCCACTAATTTACCAATAAAAACAAATACAGTGATGCTATTGAACAAACAATAAAATTAATTTGCCGTCGCAAAACCCGTGCATCCTAAAACGTACAAATAACTTGCCGCACTCATTCTAACTCGGTACATCTGTGCACATCTGTATACCTCTTGCTTGCGTGAGCGTGTCCACACACATCTGAGCAGCCCAGCTCTAAACACTCTTCTGGGTGTTTACGCCGAATCCAAACGAAGTGTTGGGGAGATGAGAGACAGGCTGTGTACATCAACACCTCGGAAGCCACAGCAATCACATCCCTTGGCAAACATCCTGGGCCGTTTCAAAGGCGGAAGGCAAACCCGCCCCTGAATCGATCTCGAAGCCGGGGCTTGATGAAAGAATCGATACGGCGACCACATTCAGGCGGCTAACTCAGCATCGGCACGTTAGGCAATGAAGGATGGCTTAATAAATGATGATGCGGCGTGGAAGCAGAACAGTGATCGGAGAGACCTTTTAATCAAACTAACCCGGGAACAAGATCCAGACAGGCGCCGCTGGCGGGACAAAGCTCTGGTAGCTCTGTTAGTAAGACTGGGATTAATTGATGAATGGGTTTGGGTCTATGTAGAATGGCGTCTTGGATTTAGGCAAATATACAGTACATGCGTTCAGGCCTTCGTATGTCATGTACGAGGCAGTGCGATGTTTAATTATGATGTATCGCTGCCCACGGCCAAGTGTGTGGACAAGTATACAAACATATTGAGGAGGGGATTTAAAGATCCAGACCTGCAGCAGTCTTCCTCCTACTGCGTATACACATGGGGCGGCACGGTGGCTTAGTGGTTAGCACGTTCTCCTCTCAGCACTAGGGATTCCCGGTTCGAATCCCAATCTGGGTGGAGTTTCCATGTTCTCCCCGTGTCCGTGTGGGTTTCCTCTGGGTTCTCCGGTTTCCTCCCACAGTCCAAAAACATGGATCATTTCAATTGAATTCTCAAAATTGCCCCATATAGAGTGTGTCTGTGTGAGTGAGTGTGTGCCCGGTGATAGATTGGCGTCCTGTCCTTGGTGTATCTGCCCAATGCCTGAAACGTTCTCCCCTGGATGGGCATGGGGAACCCCCCCGCGACCCTAGTAGAGGATAAAGCGGAATATGGATCTACAACAGGGCGGCACGGTGGCTTAGTGGTTAGCATGTTCTCCTCTCAGCGCTGGGGATTCCCGGTTCAAATCTCATTCTGG
>JAFMOC010000137.1:507500-542500 GCA_019802505.1 Corydoras sp. C115
TTTTTGGACTGTGGGAGGAAACCGGAGAACCCGGAGGAAACCCACGCGGACACGGGGAGAACATGGAAACTCCACCCAGATGGGGATTCGAACTGGGAATCCCTAGCGGGAAGCCACCATGCGGCCATGCTGGAATATCTTAGGTGAAAATTGTTTTCCAACTCTCAAGGGTTTAGGCATTTTGAAAACTTCCACATATTTCTAAAAGCTATAGGAAAATCCATCCATCCATTATCTTCCGCTTTATCTTCTACTAGGGTGGCGGGGGAGGGGGAGGGGGGGTCCCATCAAGGTTATCAAGGTTATCAAGGTTGGTTTATTGTCAATTCCACTGCATATCAGGACATACAGAGAACTGAAATTACGTTCCTCCTCTCCATAGACAGAGACAGAGGGAGCCGCTGCGATAATTTGCGCCGCCGCCATTTAGAAATAGGTAGAAAAACGCGATACATTAGGAGAATAGGTGATAAAAAAACAACCTGCTCCCAACCTATGCTTTAATAAGCACAGGTTGAGGGCCCGAAAAAAACACCTTTTAGCACACGTACTAAAATACAAACATAAAGACATGGACAAGAAGCTGTAGGAGACGTGTTCAAAAGGGATCGGAAAGGGGGGGGGGGCATGCCCATCCAGGGCAGAACGTTTCGGGTGCTGGGCAGATACACCCAGGACAGGGCACCAATCTACCACTTGGCACAGTAACTCATACAGACACACTCTATATGGCTATATAAGCTAACCACTATAGGAAAATGTACCTCTTTAACTTTGCAGATAACGGAGATGATTACAGTTTTTAGGGCGGCACGGTGTCTTAGTGGTTAGCATGTTCTCCTCTCAGTGCTGGTGATCCCAGTTCGAATGCCAATCTGGGTGGAGTTTCCATGTTCTCCCCGTGTCTGTGTGGGTTTCCTCCAGGGAATAAGCACTATCCATCCATCCATTATCTTCCCCTTTATCCTTTATTAGGGTCACAGGGGGGTTCCCCACGCCCATCCTGGGGAGAACGTTTCAGGCGCTGGGCAGACCAGCCAGGACAGGGCGCCAATCTATGACTGGGCACACTCGCTCACACACACACAGACACACTCTATATGGGGCAATTTGGAGCATTCAATTGACCGTAATCCATGTTTTTGGACTGTGGGAGGAAACCGGAGAACCCGGAGGAAACCCACGCGGACACGGGGAGAACATGGAAACTCCAACCAGATTGGGATTCGAACCGGGAATCCCTAGCGCTGAGAGGTGAGCATGGCCAAGACAGGGCGCCAATTTATCACTGGGCACACACTCACTCACACAGACACAATCTATATGGGGCAATTTGAAGAATTCAATTGACTTGATCCATGTTTTTGGACTTTGGGAGGACACCCACACAGACATGGAGAGAACATGGAAACTCCACCCGGATTGGGATTATTCCTCTGTTCTTGTTTACAAACATTTTTGTTGTCAGTGAAATAAAGGTTGAAGAAAACAAGCCAATCACAAATGTAGGATCGTTCTTATCCAAATTCATTCATTCGTTCATTCATTCATTCATTCATTCATTATCTTCCGCTTTATCCTATATTAGGGTCGCGGTGGGGTTCCTCATGCCCATCCAGGGGAGAACGTTTCGGGCGCTGGGTAGATACACCCAGGACAGGGCGCCAATCCATCGCTGGGCACACACTCACTCACACAGACACACCCTATATGGGGCAATTTAGAGAATTCAATTGACTAGATCCATGTTTTTGGACTGTGGGAGGAAACCGGAGAACCCGGAGGAAACCCACGCGGACACGGGGAGGAACATGGAAACTCCACCCAGATGGGGATTCAAACCGGGAATCCCTAACGCTGAGAGACGAATGTGCTAACCACTAAGCCACCTTATCCAAATTCAGTCAACTATAATTCCTAGTTATTAGTGTAAAGATGATTTATAGATGATTTAATCAGTGAGTGTGGAGCTGAGGAAGAAACGGTGTTGATGAAGTTGGTAGCTCGGCTGTAATTCTACTCAGCTGATATATATAACAGCGCTCAGCCGGAGAACGCTGACACACTCACACTGCAGTCTGTCAAGTGGCACCATTAAAATTTACACACTCGTGAAACTAACCTCAAACACTAATGTTACTTGACGGTGGAGAAATATTTAAGGGGTCTGCGTATGGGAGGTGACGTGTGTGTGTGTGTGTGTGTGTGGATGTGTGTGTGTGTGTGGATGTGTGTGTGTGTGGATGTGTGTGTGTGTGTGTGTGGATGTGTGTGTGGCAGTGGTTTTAACCTACTTAAACAAAAAAACATATAGCTGAAATATAAATGCCAATGGTGGAGGCACGGTGGCTTAGTGGTTAGCATGTTAGTGGTTCGTCTCTCAACGCTGGGAACTCCAGGTTCAAATCCCAATCTGGGTGGAGGCTCCATGTTCTCCCCGTGTCCGTGTGGTTTTCCTCCGGGTTCTCCGGTTTCTTCCCACAGTCCAGAAACATGGATTCGAGGTCAATGGAGTTCTCCAAATTGCCCCATATAAAGTGTGTCTGTGTGAGTGAGTGAGTGTGTGCCCAACGATAGACTGGCGCCCTGTCCTGGGTGCCCAAAACGTTCTCCCCTGGATGGGCATGGGGAACCCTCCCCCCGCGACCCTAGTACAGGATAAAGCTAAAGATAATGGATTGATGGATGGAGGCATGGTGGTTAGCATGTTTGTAGTTCGCCTCTCAGCGCTGGGAACTCAAGGTTCGAATCCCAATCTGGGTGGAGGTTCCATGTTCTCCCCGTGTCCGTGTGGTTTTCCTCCGGGTTCTCCGGTTTCCTCCCACAGTCCACAAACATGGATTCGAGGTCAATTTAATTCTCCTAATTGCCCAATATAGAGTGTGTCTGTGTGAGTGTGTGCCCAACGATAGACTGGCGCCCTGTCCTGGGTCTATCTCCCCAGTGCCCAAAAAGTTCCCCCCTGGATGGGCATGGGGAACCCTCCCCCCGCGACCCTAGTACAGGATGAAGCGAAAGATAATGGATTGATGGATGGAGGCATGGTGGTTAGCATGTTAGTAGTTCGCCTCTCAGCGCTGGGAACTCAAGGTTCGAATCCCAATCTGGGTGGAGGTTTCATGTTCTCCCCGTGTTGGTTTCCTCTGGGTTGTTCAGTTTCCCCCCACAGTCCAGAAACATGTATTTAAGAAAAATAAAGGCTCTACATTGCCCCATATAGTGTTAGTGAGTTTGAGTGTGTTCCCAGGGATAGATTGGCGTCCTGTCCTGGGTGTATCTGCCCAGCCCCCGAAAAGTTCTCCTCTGGATGGGCATGGGGAACCCCCCCCCCACCCACAACCCTAGGAGAGGATTAGGCGGAAGATAATGGATGGATGAAGGAATGAATGCCAATGATTAGAACCTTGAATTGGTAATTTGTAATTAAAACCATTAGGTAAATCCATCCATTCATTATCTTCTGCTTTATCCTCTACTAGGGTCACGGGGGGGGGGGGTTCCTTATGCCCATCCAGGGGAGAACGTTTCAGGCGCTGGGCAGATACACCCAGGACAGGACGCCAATCTATCACTGGACACACACTCACTCACACAGACACACTCTATATGGGGCAATTTGATCCATGTTTTTGGACTGTGGGAGGAAACCGGAGAACCCGAAGGAGAACATGGAAGCTCCCAGATTGGGATTCGAACCGGGAATCCCCAGCAGCTGAGAGAACATGCTAAACACTAAGCCACCGTGCCGCCCCATTAGGTCAATGCTTTACCTAAAATGTCTTCAACCAAACGTTTCTCTTTTGCCGGCCTGCGTCGCAATTTGTAGGCATTAAATATTTCCTCGATAAAATCCATTAACGTGCAACGGCATCGTGACTGAGTCGCTGGCTCATTCGCCATGGTGACGAGCCCCAGTGTAGCCTTAGGCTGGCATGTTCTCATAAATTTGAAAAGAAGCTCTGGGCTTCATCACACGTGAAGAGTACCCCTCTCTCACGAACCGCTTTAATTACACCGGCGCCCTGTTACCCTGTATTCTACATTGTAGAAATAATTACATTTACATTTAGTCATCTAGCAGATGCTTTTATCCAAAGCGACTTACAAATGAGAACAAGTCAGAAGTTATGAAGAAAACCAACTACATTGTAAATTGTAATTTGATGCTGGCCCCCCCCCTTTTTTTCATTCATTCATTCATTATTTCCCGCTTTATCCTCTATTTGGGTCGTGGGGGGGTTCCCCATGCCCATCCAGGGGAGAACATCTCGGGCGCGGGCAGATACACCCAGGACAGGGCGCCAATCAATCGCTGGGCACACACTCACTCACACACACACACTCTACATGGGGCAATTTGGAGAATTCAATTGACTTGATCCATGTTTTTGGACTGTGGGAGGAAACCGGAGAACCCGGAGGAAACCCACGCGGACACGGGGAGAACATTGAAACTCCACCCAGATGGGGATTCGAACCGGGAATCCCTAGCGCTGAGAGGCGAACGTGCTAACCACTAAGCCACCGTGCCGCCCTCCCCCCCTTTTTTAGTTATTTATTTATTTATTTATTTTTATAACAGGTATTTGTTAAAGAGATGCGTCTTCAGTAGTTTCTTAAAACTGTTTAGTGATTCTGCCTCACGGACAGAGTTGGGAAGATGGTTCCACCATTTTGCAGTGGTGAACGTCACAGAGTGAGAATCAGCTTCTCAGCGATCATCACTGGAGCGAAGTGAACGAGTCGGAGTGTATTCTGAAAAGATAGAGTGAAGGTAGGAGGTGGAAGATCCAGAAATGGTTCTGTAGGTCAGAGTCAGTGACTTGTACTGAATGCAGCAGCTACAGGGAGCCAATGGAGGGAAGTGAGTAATGGAGTGACATGAGTTCTCTTGGGTGGTTGAACATAAGTCAGGCTGCTGAGTACTGAATCAGTTGAAGAGGTCTGATTGTGGAAGCTGGGATACCGGCAAGTAGCGCATTACAATAATCAAGCCGGGATAGGACTAGGGCTTGAACTAACAGTTGGGTAGCATGTTCAGTGATAATGAAACTCATTCATTCATTCATTATCGCCCGCTTTATCCTCTATTACGGTCGTGGTGGGGTTCTCCATGCCCATCCAGGGGAGAACGTCTCGGGCGCTGGGCAGATACACCCAGGACAGGGCACCAATCTACCACTGGGCACACTAACTCATACAGACACACTCTATATGGGGCAATTTGGAGAATTCAATTGACCTTGATCCATGTTTTTGGACTGTGGGAGGAAACCGGAGAACCCGGAGGAAACCCACGCAGAACGGGGAGAACATGGAAACTCCACTCAGATGGGGATTCGAACCGGGAATCCCTAGAACTGAGAGGCGAACGTGCTAACCACTAAGCCACCGTGCCGCCCCGATAATGAAACTGTTTTAATAAATGATTAATAATTGTGTATTATTATGGTTTGCACTTTGTCATGTCTGGTATGCATATGATCGTCTTGTAAAATGGACAAATGGTTCGATTCCACACGGACATGACTTCGTTTGTAAGGAGCCGTAGGTGTGATGCTTCATGCTGGCTGCTTCCTGTGATCATCTGAAAGACAAAGCCAGGTCGATGTTCCCATTCAGACCATTTGTTCTTACACTGAAAAGAGGTCACAGTACTTATGCTAATAAGTGCTTCTGTGTCGGAAGGATTCAAGGGTTTAAGCATTCAAGGAGAGTTTTATTGTCATTTACGCAACATGTGGTACGTGAAATGTAAACGAAATTCCGTTTCACGGACCCAATTTACCCCAAGTGGTAGAATTATTAATTCATCCATCCATTATATACTGCTTTATTCTCTACTAGGGTCGTTGGGGGGGGGGGGGGGGGTGGGGGGGGGGGGGGGGGTCGGGGGGGGGGGGGGGGGGGGGGGTGGGGGGGGGGGGGGGGGGGGTTTACCCATGCCCATCCAGGGCGCTGGGCAGATACACCCAGGACAGGGCGCCAATCTACCACTGGGCTAGAATTATAAATTTTTTATTTTAATATTATGTTAAAAAAAAACAAAAAAACGAAATAATATCCAGCCATCCATTATCTTCTGCTTTATCCTGTACTAGGGTTGTGGGGGGGAGAACGTCTCGGGTGCTGGGCAGATATACCCAATCTATTACTGGGCACACACTCACACACACAAACACATTCTATATGGGGCAATTTGGAGAATTCAATTGACCTTGATCCATGTTTTTGGACTGTGGGAGGAAACCGGAGAACCCGGAGGAAACCCACGCGGACGCGGGGAGAACATGGAAACTCCACCCTGATTGGGATTCGAACCAGAAACCAGGCTAACCACTAAGCCAGCGCTGGGCAGACACCCAGGACAGGGCGCCAATCCATCACTAGACACACACACAAACACACTCTATATGGGGCAATTTGGAGCATTCAATTGACTTGCTCCATGTTTTTGGACTGTGGGAGGAAACCGGAGAACCCGGAGGAAACCCACACAGACACGGGGAGAACATGGAAACTCCATCCAGATGGGGATTCGAACCGGAAATCCCTAGTGCTGAGAGGAGAACATGCTAACCACTATTATTCGTGCTGCTGCCGCCCGAATAATAAAATTAAATAAAAAATTTAACCATAGCAGCGTATAATAATAATAATAATGTAAATATAATATATATATATATATATATATAGTTTCATAATTGTACTATACCATGTTATCTTACCTTAGTGCACATTATTTGGTATATGCATACCAAACATGACAAAGTGCAAACCGTAATAATACACAATTATTATTCATGTAATAAAACATACGTTTCATTATTTCTATAATATGCACATAATTAAGGCACATTATTTATTATCATCATAACCTTTTCTTTATGTCCTCTGGGATTTTAACACAATCTGTGTTTTCTTAACAGAGAACAGAACAGAACCAGTGGTTTATAGAATACACCCCGAGGGTTCTAATGGAAGTCTCAGTAAACAGTAGGCTTGAGGTCTGAGGGGTCACTGATACAGTCTGTCTCATAATGTCTATTAAAACCACCTGGTACTTAGGCACGGTGGCTTAGTGGTTAGCACGTTCTCCTCTCAGTGCTAGGGATTCCTGGTTCGAATCCCCATCTGGGTGGAGTTTCCATGTTCTCCCCGTGTCCATGTGGGTTTCCTCCGGGTTCTCCGGGTCACATGCTGCACTGTGTCAATCAATTACTTATTAATTAAATGCTGTGCTTTATTATTAGCCCCAACTGCATTCCTTGTTTGTTTCGTTTGAGGTGTGACCGGCTTCCTGGAGATCTTCATCCATGGCTCTGCTGACGAATACTGGATGGAACCTGAATATTAATTGGACTGGCGGTCCTGCAGGACGCCCCCTAATGGACTCACATATAGTTTTCCAGTTGTTAGAGTTTTTCCATTTGTTAAATATCTGTACATGACTGTCCTACATTGTTGTTGCTGCCCAGCCACTCAAGGAGGATGAGTCCCCCACTGAGTCTTGGTCCTCACAAGGTTTCTTCCTTAAATAACAACATAACAGGGAGTTTTTTCTTGCCACTGTCGCTTCGGCTTGCTCTTTGGGGGTTTAAAGGCTTTTCATTCTGTAAAGCTGCTTTGTGACAATGTACTATTGTAAAAAGCACTCTATAAATAAATTACTTGAACTTGAACATGGATGTTACACATAATTAAGGCACATTATTTGTTATCATCATAACCTTTTCTTTATGTCCTCTGGGATTAGAATCCAATCCGTGTTTTCTTAACAGAGAACAGAACAGAACCAGTGGTTTATAGAATACACCCTAAGGGTTCTAATGGAAGTCTCAGTAAACAGTAGGCTTGAGGTCTGAGGGGTCACTGATACAGTCTGTCTCATAATGTCTATTAAAACCACCTGGTACTTAGGCGGGGTGGCTTAGTGGTTAGCATGTTCTCCTCTCAGCGCTAGGGATTCCCGGTTCGAATCCCCATCTGGGTGGAGTTTCCATGTTCTCCACGTGTCCATGTGGGTTTCCTCCGGGTTCTCCGGTTTCCTCCCACAGTTCAAAAACATGGATCAAGTCTGTCCTGGGTGTATCTCCCCAGCGCCCAAAACGTTCTCTCCTGGATGGGCATGGGGAACCGCCCCACGACCCTAATAGAGGATAAAGCGGAAGATAATGGATGGATGGATGGATGGATGTTACACATAATTAAGGCACATTATTTGTTACCATCATAACCTTTTCTTTATGTCCTCTGGGATTAGAATCCAATCTGTGTTTTCTTAACAGAGAACAGAACAGAACCAGTGGTTTATAGAATACACCCTAAGGGTTCTAATGGAAGTCTCAGTAAACAGTAGGCTTGAGGTCTGAGGGGTCACTGATACAGTCTGTCTCATAATGTCTATTAAAACCACCTGGTACTTAGGCACGGTGGCTTAGTGGTTAGCATGTTCTCCTCTCAGCGCTAGGGATTCCCGGTTCGAATCCCCATCTGGGTGGAGTTTCCATGTTCTCCACGTGTCCATGTGGGTTTCCTCCGGGTTCTCCGGTTTCCTCCCACAGTTCAAAAACATGGATCAAGTCTGTCCTGGGTGTATCTCCCCAGCGCCCAAAACGTTCTCTCCTGGATGGGCATGGGGAACCGCCCCACGACCCTAATAGAGGATAAAGTGGAAGATAATGGATGGATGGATGGATGGATGGATGTTACACATAATTAAGGCACATTATTTGTTATCATCATAACCTTTTCTTTATGTCCTCTGGGATTAGAATCCAATCTGTGTTTTCTTAACAGAGAACAGAACAGAACCAGTGGTTTATAGAATACACCCCGAGGGTTCTAATGGAAGTCTCAGTAAACAGTAGGCTTGAGGTCTGAGGGGTCACTGATACAGTCTGTCTCATAATGTCTATTAAAACCACCTGGTACTTAGGCAGCGATGCGTCCTTTGAATGTACATCTGACACACACACACACACACACACACACACACACACACACATCGTCCAGGTTCCCCGGCACCATATGCCGTGAGAGATTGTGCATATGATTTGCCTGTCTATTAGTTGGAAATGAAAGTGGAATTGCTGATTTGACAGACTGCGATTCCTCCGGCACGTGACGGCGTCAGTAATGGAAAAGTCTGGAAAAGTGCGACTGGAAAAGTCGGGGCTGATTCCGAGGGAATGGCTCACGTTCAGGCAAATCCACATACGCTCATACGAAGCATTAAAAACGGTTAGGCATGAACACGAGAGGGAAGAAAAAAAAAATCCACACAGAAACGAAATTAATCATGTCGTCGTCTTCGGGTTAATGGAGGGGGAATTTGCATGCAAATTAAATATCCAGATGCATTAATCCACATCACTGCCCATGCTTTGTTTCAAACCACTCCGTCACCTACCAATCAGATGCCTGCGGGTCGAGGCTACATCTCCAGGGACGCGCAGCTACGTTGTAAATCAACTCTAACTGACAGGCCTGAGCGATATCACGCACAGACGTTTAATAAAATCAACGTACACGAACAAATTCCATTTGGACATTCCCGGTGGTCCATTACCTTCTGGTTTCAAAGATGAAAGAGGACAATGTGGATACCGACTACAATCCATTTGACATTTTTCGGGATGCTGGAGACCCCCCCCCCCCCCCCAAGGCAAACCCAAAGATGTGGATATCGACTACAATCCATTTTTGGGGATGCTGGAGACCCCCCCCCCTCCCAAGGCAAACCCAAAGACGGCCTTATAAACACACATTTAGACCAAAGGCACTTACCGGGCGACACGGTGGCACAGTGCTTAGCATGTCCACCTCTCAGCCAGGTTCGAATCCTGATCTGGGTAGAGTTTCCATGTTCTCCGTGCACCTCAGACCCATTTTGAAGGAAAATTAAATGCTCTAAATTGCCCCATATAGAGTGTGTCTGTGTGAGTGAGTGTGTGCCCAGAGATAGATTGGCGTCCTGTCCTGGGTGTATCTGCCCAGCACCTGAAACGTTCTCTCCTGGATGGCATGGGGAACTCCCCCGTGACCCTAATAGAGGATAAAGATGAAGATAATGGATGAATAAATTAATAAATTATGGCACGGTGGCTTAGTGGTTAGCATGTTCTGCTCTCGGTGTTTCCATGTTCTCCTCATGTCCATGTGGGTTTCCTCTGGGTTCTCCGGTTTCCTCCCACAGTCCAAAAACATGGATCAAGGTCAACTGAGTTCTCCAAATTGCTCCATATAAAGTGTGTCTGTGGGAGTGAGTGTGTGCCCAGTGATAGATTGGTGTCCTGTTCTCCCCTGGATGGCATGGGGAACCCCCCCCGAGACCCTAATATAGGATAAAGCAGATAATGGATGGATTTCTGAAGAACACGAATGGGAGAAAAGTATTGGGACAGTCATACAGTACATACATAATAGATATTCATTCATTCATTATCATCTGCAGCGGCACGGTGGCTTAGTGGTTGGCATGTTCTCCTCTCAGCACGAGGGATTCCCGGTTCGAATCCCAATCTGGGTGGAGTTTCCATGTCCTCCCTGTGTCTGTGTGGATTTCCTCCGGGTTCTCCGGTTTTCTCCCACAGTCCAAAAACATGGATCAAGTCAAATGAGTTCTCCAAATTGCCCCATACAGATTGTGTATGTGTGCGTGTCTGTGTGAGTGAGTGTGTGCCCAGTGATAGATTGGCGCCCTGTCCTGGGTGTATCTGCCCAGCGCCCGAAACGTTCTCCCCTGGATGGGCATGGGGAACCCCCCAGCGACCCTAATAGAGGATAAAGCGGAAGATAATGAATGGATGGATGAATTATCATCTGCTTTATCCTCTACTGGGGTCGCTGGGGGGTTCCCCATGCCCATCCAGGGGAGAACGTTTCGAGGACTGGGCAGATACACCCAGGACAGGGCGCCAATCTATCACTGGGCACACACTCACTCACACACACACTCTATATGGGGCAATTTAGAGCACCTATGCCTCTCACATGAGGCAAACGATCACTTTATCCAATTTTAATACTTGCCATGTTCCAATTGATCTGACTTCCGTTTCCGAATGAACTAACTTGGTATCGCCATGTGGTCCCGCAGCTTGTACTGTACGAGTAACCGATAAAACCATATGCCTCGATAATGACGGGCTGTTTTTCAGCTTTAAACCCAACTGTTGCTCAGGTTACATTATCTTCAGCTGGAACTTCGCATGAGGGACATCACTTTGATGTGAGGCCGTGTTGATTGTAAAAGAAGCTGCTATGGGGGTGCTCACGGCAAGAAAGCCACATCAATCACCTGTGCGACTGAACCCTGAGATTGGAAAACCTTAACCACAAGCAGCAGAGTGCATTCCACACCCCCCCCCATGCATTTAACCTGAAGTTTAGTAACACCCATGCTTTCACATGTGCTCCGTTTCATCAGCTCTTATTACCTATTCACATATCTGGGCCAACATACTTCACGAATGGAAGTCAAAGACTCATATACCCTTCCATGTCTGTTCTGATCACAGTAGAGACGTGAGGTTTGGAAACTTAACCGGGACTCGGTCATTAGCGACGTTTCGAAAAGGCTTTTCCATGTTTGTCTTTGTGCAGCACAATGTAATGTGTCACAAGACACCCGGAGCTTTGTGCTCTGCCTCTTATGAAGTGAAGACTAATTTGAGACTGTTGTGGAAAAGATTAGCCCATGGCAAGCATTTGGGGTGGATTAATGCACAGAGCTCTGGAACAGCTAAATCAATTTTAAAACCGTAGTTAAAAATCATCACAAATCTTTGTACTTTCTACTATATATATATATATATATATATATATATATATATATATATATAGAGCGGCATGGTGGCTAAGTGGTTAGCATGTTCTCCTCTCAGCGCTAGGGATTCCCGGTTCGAATCCCCATCTGGGTGAAGTTTCCATGTTCTCCCCGTGTCTGTGTGGGTTTCCTCCGGGTTCTCCGGTTTCCTCCCACAGTCCAAAAACATGGATCAAGTCAATTGAGTTCTCCAAATTGCCCCATATAGAGTGTGTGTGTGAGTGAGTGTGTGCCCAGTGATAGATTGGCGCCCTGTCCTGGGTGTATCTGCCCAGCGCCTGAAACGTTCTCCCCTGGATGGGCATGGGGAACCCCCCCCCCCCCGACCCTAATAGAGGATAAAGCGGAAGATAATGAATGAATGAATATATATATATGCAAAACTGTCACTAAACTAATGTTTAAAACCAAACCATGACTGAATAAATAACTCCCGTCCTTTACAGTTGCTTTTTTCATATTTCTTTTTAAACATATTAAGCTTGGTCCAAAAACATGGATCAAGGTCAATTGAAGTCTCCAAATTGCCCCAGTGTGCCTGTATGTGTATGTGTGAGTGAGTGTGTGCCCAGAGATAGATTACCGCCCTGTGGTGGGTGTATTCTCCCCTGGATGGGCATGGGGAACCCTAGTAGAGGATTAAGAGGAAGACAATGGATGGATATATTAAGCTTGTTGATAACAAGCATTGTGGGGTTAGTGTGTCAATGTTTGTCGTGTATGTGTATATATATATATATATATATATATATATATATATATATATATATATATATATATATATATATATATATACACACACACACATCCTGGTCTGTCAATACGTTTACAGTTAAAAGATGCTATTAAACAAAAGCATTTAAAAAAACAACCTATAATCTATATGCTATATGTAAATTCCTTTATTCCTATATATATACTGTATATATATACTGTATAATTCATTACATATTACTTGTACACACGTGTATATTACGCTCATATTAATGTATCACATTAATATTATCACATATGTATTCATATTAATGTATACACATCACTACTTGATGCACCAGTCACTGTTACTACTGCACTTTATGTAAATAATGTATATATTGCACTTCAGGCTAGATAATAACTACATTTCATTAGCCCTGTACTTGAGAGAGAGAGAGCGTAAAATATTGTCCTAATTAGTCAAAAAATTTGCAAGAACTAAATACATTCCTGAGACCTCTGACACTATTTGCTCGTCACTTTTCGTCGCTGCCTCGACACGCTCGACGATTTAAAAGAAAAGGCAATTTCATGTTCAGCTGTAGTCTTCATGTCTATCACTTTTTTCCCTTCTTTTTTAATAGTAACAAAAAACAATGAGTCCACGATTTTTACATTATATATATATATATATATATATATATATATATATATATATATATATATATATATATATATATACTGTAATCATCTTTCTTAAGTAACAATGTCTAAACATCCAAAAAATCAAAAGTTTAAATAAGTTAATATTGTAATGCATTATGTCACTTTGTGTTAGAAAGCCTTATGCCAAATTGTTATACCAATTTATGACTATGATTATGAACATCAGGGGCGGCACACTGGCTTAGAGGTTAGCATGTTCTCCTCTCAAACTCTCCCAATCTGGGTGGAGTTTCCATGTTCTCTGCGAGGGTTTCCTCCCGGTTCTCCGGTTTCCTCCCACAATCCAAAAACATGGATCAAGGTGAATGGAATTCTTCAAATTGCCCCATATAGCGTGTGTGTGAGTGAGTGTGTGCCCAGTGATAGATTGGCGCTCTGTCCTGGGTGTATCTGCCCAGCGCCCGAAACGTTCTCTCCTGGATGGGCATGGGGAACCCCCCCACGACCCTAGTAGAGGATAAAGCGGAAGATAATGGATGGATGGATGGATTATGAACATCTATGTATCCTAACGAAGGCTTGGGACAAATGTTACAAAATGTTATGAATATTTTATAAAGCTTTATATAAATCTCTGTCTGTCTGTCTCTTTCTCTCTCTCTCTCTCTCTCTCTCTCTCTCTCTCTCATAATGCATTATGAATACATCATAGTTTCTATCTCTCGTAATACATTATAAATACCAGACTCATCAGATTAAGTGTTACCAACACGATTAAGCTAAAAAAAAAAGGTGAGAAGAAAAATGTACAGTAAATGCAGTATGTAAATCGTATATAAATAAATTACTTTAATTATATCTAAAAATCCATGCAGCGTATTATTTTTGGGAACATGTAAAAGGATTGATCTAAGGCCAAAGAATAAAATGCTTATATTTAATCCGACCCCTGAATAAAAGGACATTAAAATGATCCCAAAACTATTTGTTCAGTATATTCTGTGAGGGTTTTGTTCTTTTGTACTAGGCTTTTTGTGACCCTCATCACCTGTGTTAATAGATTTTGACTCATCTCTGACAGTTATCATAGGCCGAGCTGTTGACTCAGGGTGGTTACCTTAAACACACAGAATAGAAAAAAAAAAAAAAAAAAAAAAAAAGCAGGTGTGCTCCACGGATCTATATTAAAACCTACCTGTGTTATTCGAAGTGGAGAGCATTGTGTGGCTGAAGAGCAGGCGTGGTACGTGATTTGTGAAATCAATTTCACGACATCTGTTGTTTTAATGTAATCCTGCTTTGTACTCATCAGGCATTCTGCTAATCCCAAAGGACTCGACTGAAGAAGGAAAACCTGTCCCCAGCAAAACTAAAGTTTACAATGGACAGCTTGTTTTTGGTTCCTGAAGACTATTTAAGGGATTAGATTCAACAGAAATGCAGTGTTAGAGGACTATCTGGATCCCAAACAGGATTTCAAGTTAGAACTAAGTCTAATTAAAAAGACATTTTACATAAATAAGCACACTATCAAAAAAGTAATAGAAATGAAGATTGTAGCTTCACATGAAATAGCTGTCCCCTTGAACTTTCTGTATGTTTTGTGTGTGTGTGTGTGTGTTTGTATATATATATATATATATATATATATATATATATATATATATATATATATGTATATATATATATATATATATATATATATATATATATATATATATATATATATATATATATATACATACATATATATATACACATACATACACACACACATCCAGCCATTAACTTCTGTGGGAGGAAACCGGAGAACCCGGAGGAAACCCACGTGGACACGGGGAGAACATACATATATATATATATTTTTTTCCATTCATTCACTATCTTCCGCTTTATCCTCTATTAGGGTCGTGGTGGGGTTCCCCATGCCCATCCAGGAGAGAACGTTTCGGGCGCTGGGCAAATACACCCAGGACAGGAGGCCAATCTATCGCTGGGCAATATATATATGAGCTAGGGTTAGCTCAGTGTTTAGGGTGTTGGACTATCAATCTGAAGGTTGGCGGTTCAAATCCCAGGTCCACTGAAGTTACCAGTGTGGGTCCTTGAGCAAGACCCTTAACCCTCATTGCTCCAGGGATGTTAAAATTAACCCTGTGCGTCACCTTGTAAGTCGCTTTGGAAAAAAGCGTCTGCTAAATGACCAAATGTAATGCAAATGTAAATGTAAATATATATACACACATATATACACATATACACACACTTTACTTAAAGTCTGTAATGACCATTTATAAGCATTTCTAAGTTGTGTATACTATGTATACTACTATGTATGCAGTCTCCTTCAGAGAGGTAAATAATGCCAACACTAATGCCAGCTTTATACCTGCAAAAAGAGCTTATAAGATTTTATATACAGTTATGAGCACTTATAAAGACATTCATTCATTCATTCATTATCTCCCGCTTTATCCTCTATTAGGGTCGCGGTGGGGTTCCCCATGCCCATCCAGGGGAGAACATCTCAGGCGCTGGGCAGATAGACCCAGGACAGGGCGCCAATCCATCGCTGGGCACACACTTACTCAG
Source organism: Corydoras sp. C115 (assembly GCA_019802505.1). NCBI lineage: Eukaryota > Metazoa > Chordata > Actinopteri > Siluriformes > Callichthyidae > Corydoras > Corydoras sp. C115. Next base: position 523,285 of record JAFMOC010000137.1, read on the forward strand.
ACAGACACACTCTATATGGGGCAATTTTGAGAATTCAATTGACTTGATCCATGTTTTTGGACTGTGGGAGGAAACCGGAGAACCCGGAGGAAACCCATGCAGACACGAGGAGAACATGGAAACTCCACCCAGATGGGGATTCGAACCGGGAATCCCTAGTGCTGAGAGGCGAACATGCTAACCACTAAGCCACCGTGCCCTTATAAAGACATTTTCAGGAAAATCATTTGTTAAAGCCTTAAATATTATTATTATTATTATTATTATTATTTAATTATTATTATTATTATTAACAGAGGCCTATGACAATTATTATAAAGCATTATGAATACTATACAAAGCTTTATAAATGTGTTAATAAAGCATTATACATTCCGTGTTACCAATATTTTTTTTATTTTTATGTTGACTAGATGATTTTTCTGCCAAAGTACTATATATTGCGGAGTAAGCCCAATAATTTCTAATCCAGTTTAAATTAGACGAAATAAAATTAAACACAGAGTATGAAATTTGATGAGGATTATGTTTAATAGCAACAAATAGCCTCATTCCTCATATTATGATGGGGGATTTCCTTCCTCCCACCTCACCAGTGAGACGTGTGCGTGTGTGTGTGTGTGTGTGTGTGTGTGTGTGTGTGTGTGTCACTCTCTGGTCTCTCTAGGAGGTGGTTCAGGGGTAAGGGATTAGCTCAATCTGCACAGGCCAAACACTCCAGAGTCCCATAAAAAGACCAGCTCCAGGCCCTGAGCCTTCCAGCTAATCCAGTTCCAGCTGCACCCAATCCGTCTGGGCTTGGCCCCCAGCCCTAAGCTATCTGTAAGAAGCTTGGAGAAGTCAGACAACCTGTCAGACTGAGGACTTAATTAAACATACAAAGTCAACCTGGCTAATTGAAAAGATTTGCTCGAGTGTTGTAAGAGAGGGCTCGGTTGACAAATCCTGCCGCCCTTTTTATTGACATTCATCAAAGCCGAGGACTGTAAACATTCTGTACGCGTGCAATACAGTCGGCGGGCCTTAACTCCCAACGGCATACGTTTAAAATCTATTTGGATTTATAATACCGTAAAGTTCAATTGTATTTTACAACTATGTATGTATGTGTGTGAAAGTATGTATGTATATGTATGTGAGTGTATATATATATATATATATATATATATATATATATATATATATATATATACAGTATATAATATATATATATATATATATATATAAAATTATACATAGTGTACATGTACTGTATATGTGTATGATATCTGTGGGATAAGCGGGTAAGCTGGCCTTTCTCTGGGGCTTCGAGAAAAAAAAAAAAACAAAGCGTCATGTAGCTTAGCTTAGCTTAGCTTTAATCTGAATTAGTGTGATTACCATATATGGCAATCACACTATTGTTGTATGATTTTTACGATTTCACCGTTTCTTGTCCTGCTTTCTTCGTCCCCGATTTCCGAGCTCTCAACAAGATTTGCGGTCGAACCATAAATTATATATCCATCCATTCATTATCTCCCGCTTTATCCTCTATTAGGGTTGCGGGGGGGTTCCCCATGCCCATCCAGGGGAGAACGTTTCAGGCGCTGGGCAGATACACCCAGGACAGGACACCAATCCATCCCTGGGCACACACTCACTCACACAGATCCACTCTATTTGGGGCAATTTGGAGAACTCAATTGACTTAATCCATGTTTTTGGACTGTGGGAGGAAACTAGAGAACCCGGAGGGAACCCATGCGGACACAGAGAGCTGGCTTCTGTTATGTTAGGTATTTTAATTCATAATTGACCCCCATCTTAAACTCTCTGATCAGGTCACCAAAACTGCCCATTCCTACAGGTTCTTTCCGTACAATGTCACACACACACTCTATATGGGGCAATTTGGAGAACTCAATTGATTTGATCCATGTTTTTGGACTATGGGAGGAAACCGGAGAACCCGGAGGAAACCCACGCGGACACGGGGAGAACATGGAAACTCCACCCAGATGGGGATTCGGACCGAGAATCCCTAGTGCTGAGAGGAGAACATGCTAACCACTAAGCCACCGTGCCTCCCATATATTATATATAATATATTACCCATATATACCAGATATTCCCGTTTGTCCGAGCCAAAATTATGATTTTTCTCGTAACTATGCCAATTTTAAAATCCAAAACGAGTCGACGATGATTGCAGCCAGAGTGGCCATGTTGAATCGCACTCCTCATTCACTCCTCAAATTCACTGAACTCAAATTCAGCTCAGTTCATTGTTCTAAGACGAAAAATCAGATTTTCAAAATGCGGAACCCGAACCCCGCCACTTTCTTTACCTCGATTGCTCTATTGCTTTAATATATTATATATTTTAATATATAATATACGTACGCGGCGGCACGGTGGCTTAGTGGTTAGCACGTTCGCCTCTCAGCGCTAGGGATTCCCGGTTCGAATCCCCATCTGGGTGGAGTTTCCATGTTCTCCCCGTGTCCGCGTGGGTTTCCTCCGGGTTCTCCGGTTTCCTCCCACAGTCCAAAAACATGGATCAAGTTAATTGAGTTCTCTAAATTGCCCCATATAGAGTGTGTGAGTGTGTACCCAGCGATGGATTGGCGGCCTGTCCTGGGTCTATCTGCCCAGCGCCCGAGACGTTCTCCCCTGGATGGGCATGGGGAACCCCACCGCGACCCTAATAGAGGATAAAGCGGGAGATAATGAATGAATGAATATACGTACGCAACTCCTAAGAAGACTGGCACAGCAAATGCACCTCTCTAGTTAAATACCTATAGCTATAATATTCAACTCGAAAAAAATAATAAGGCAATAAATAAGGGCGGCACGGTGGCTTAGTGGTTAGCATGTTCTCCTCTCAGCACTAGGGATTCCTGGTTCGAATCCCCATCTGGGTGGAGTTTCCATGTTCTCCCCGTGTCCGCGTGGGTTTCCTCCGGGTTCTCCGGTTTCCTCCCACAGTCCAAAAACATGGATCAAGGTCAATTGAATTTTCCAAATTGCCCCATATAGAGTGTTTTTTCTTTGTGTGTGTGTGTGTCTGTGTGAGTGAGTGTGTGCCTAGCGATAGATTGTAGATCTACCCAACGCCCGAAACAAATGGGCAGATCTCCCCTGGATGGGCATAGGAAACCCCCCCCCGCGACTCTAGTAGAGGATAAAGCGGAAGATGAATGGATCTTCACCAAGAATCAAAATTGAAATAAATCAATAAAATAAAATAAATTAAATTGCCCCATGCTCCAGTGATAGATTGGCGTCCTGTCCTGGGTGTATCTTCCCTGTGCCCAAAACGTTCTCCCCTGGATGGACATGGGGAACCCCCCGCGACCCTAATAGAGGATGAAGCGATAATGGAAGATAATGGATGGATAAAGGAATATAGAAATTGGGCTGCATATAGAATATATAGAAACAGTGGCTTAGTGGTTAACACGTTCGGCTCTCAGCGCTGGGTATACAGGTTCGAATCCCAATCTTGGTGGAGTGGATGGGCATGGGAACACCCCCCCCCCCATTATTACAATGAACATCCACTTAGTGTTTCCACGACTTTAGCAATAGCAGTACAAGTTGACGGCACACATCGAGGGGATTGAACCTGTGCATGAACGTCTTTGTTTACACAATGGGTTAAAAGTCAGCCAGTGCGGGGAAGGCTTTTCCTCGCCATTACCAGCAGCCGGACCTCAATGAGGTAAAGCAGAGCCTCCTCTGACCGCAGTCAACCACTCTTCCTCTCCATCAATGCCGTGTTCAAGCATGCCATCTCTTTCCGTCAAAATGTGTTTAAAATGTCACCCCCCCCACCCCCACCACCACCCTTCAATCTCCATAATGCGTTTGACCAGACCCTCCCTTCTTTTTTCTTTTCACTGTAATGTATGTAGCACCGTCATAGAGTACAACACTATTTAATCATCCTAATGTGTTTGAGTACGTCGGTACCATACCACCATTATCCATCCATCCATTATCTTCCACTTTATCCTCTATTAGGGTCGTGGGGGGTTCTCCATGCCCATCCAGGGGAGAACGTTTCGGCGCTGGGCAGATACACCCAGTACAGGGCGCCGATCTATCACTGGGTACACTCACGCACTCAGACACACTCTATATGGGGCAATTTGGAGAATTAAGCTGACTTGATCCATGTTTCTGGATTGTGGGAGGAAACCGGAGAACCCGAAGGAAACCCATGCGGACACGGGGAGAACATGAAAACTCCACCCAGATTGGGATTCGAACCCCTAGAGTGGAGAACATGCTAACCACTAAGCCACCGTGCCGCCCCATTCCACCATTATCCATCCATCCATCCATCCATTATCTTCCGCTTTATCCTCTACTAGGGTTAAAGGGTTGAGGGGGGGTTCCCCATGCCCATCCAGGGGAGAAAGTTTCGGGCACTGGGAAGATACACCCAGGACAGGATGCCAATCCATCGCTGGGCACACACTCACTCACACACACACACTCTCTATACGGGGCAATTTGGAGAACTCAATTGACTTGATCCATGTTTTTGGACTGTGGGAGGAAACCAGAGAACCCAGAGGAAACCCACGTGGACACAGGGAGAACATGGAAACTCCTTATATATAAATTCTTATAACAATTTATGACCATGATTATACATTTATGTACATTAACAAAAGCGTATGACAATGTTATGAAGGGTTCTGAATGCTTCATACAGCTTTATAAATGCTAACAATGCCAGAATGTAGGCTTTATGATTGTAAGTAAGGTCACAAGTGCAACTATTGACCTTTTCAGAATACAATCAGACATTTTGAATGTCTGGCAAAGTAATTATCTTCGACTCACTGAATGGTTTAAGGTTGCACCCAGGCTGCGCGTCTGGAGGGCTTCAGAGACACCCTTTGCCACTGTTTGTCTTAGGATGATGTATAGACCATCTGCAGGGCAGGATCAAAGAACGGCGACATATTTATACGAGCTGATTCGGGCTTCATTAATGTCAGACCTCCCACATTAGGTCTCTCCTCACCTCACGTGGACCTTTTCCCCGGACACGTTTCACACTATGGTTTTGCTTTATTTATTATTGTGATGATCCATCCATCCATTATCTTCAGCTTTATCCTATATTAAGGTCGTGGGGAGGGGGTGTTCCCCATGCCAATCCAGGGGAGAACGTTTCGGGAGCTGGGCAGATACACCCAGGACAGGACGCCAATCTATCACTGGGCACACACTTACGCATGCATACACACTCTATATGGGGCAATTTGGAGAATTCAATTGACCTTGATCCATGTTTTTGGACTGTGGGAGGAAACCAGAGAACCCGGACGAAACCCACGCGGACACGGGGAGAACATGGAAACTCCACCCAGATGGGGTTTCGAACCGGGAATCCCTAGCGCTGAGAGGAGAACATGCTAACCACTAAGCCACCGTGCCGCCCCATATATATATATATATATATATATATATATATATATATATATATATATATATATATATATATATAATATATTCATTCATTATCTCCCACTTTATCCTCTATTAGGGTCGCAGTGGGGTTCCCCATGCCCATCCAGGGGAGAACGTTTCGGGCGCTGGGTAGATAAACCCAGGACAGGGCGCCAATCCATCTCTGGGCACACACTCACTTACTCACACAGGAACACTCTATATGGGGCAATTTTTTTTTTGAGAATTCAATTGACTTGATCCATGCTTTTGGACTGTGGGAGGAAACCGGAGAACCAGGAGGAAACTCACGCATGCACGGGGAGAACATGGAAACTCCACCCAGATGGGGATTCGAACCGGGAATCCCTAGCGCTGAGAGGCCGCCCTATCTATCTATATATATATATATATATATATATATATATATATATATATATATATATTATATATATATATTTTTTTTTTTCTTTTCCATAAACAGAGCACCTGCTCTTGCACGCCTCTGCTTTTCACTGGACATGATGTTCTGGGAGGAGGTTTACGACTTCACACACCATAATGCTTCGTGGCACTACATAACCTACCATGTTTTTCAGCTGTTATAATATGAGGCTAGCTGGGACTTCTCATAGTAGACGTTATGGTACACGCAAAGAACCCAACGGAATGTTTAGGGATGAGACCGGAGTACGAGACTGGCTTATAGTCACGAAAAGAAATAAAAGAAAGCCAGAGAGACGCATAGCTGAGCTGTTGCTGTTAAACCGATGAGTAATAAATCATGAATCGGTTAGTTATTTTAGCAAAGTTAACATTTTTATATCATAATTCAGTTCAGACGAGATCGAGCTGCTAGATTTCCATTTATTCGTTCATTTATACAGGGGAGCCCGGAGGATCAAGTCAATTGAATTCTCATGGATCAAGTCAAAAAACATGGATCAAGTCAATTGAATTCTCCAAATTGCCCCATATAGAGTGTGTCTGTGTGAGTGAGTGTGTGCCCAGTGATAGATTGGCGCCCTGTCCTGGGTGTATCTGCCCAGCGGCCGAAACGTTCTCCCCTGGATGGGCATGGGGAACCCCACCGCGACCCTAATAGAGGATATAGCGGGAGATAATGAATGAATGAATGGAATTTGATACTGAAAAATGAAATGAAATGAAATGAAACAAAATCAATAAATAATAATAAATTCAAATTCATCAGCAACATTTTTTTTTATCAAAATAATGAAGTCAGAACTAATGTCTCCAACGCGTCCGTTTTGCAGCACAGCTTTTCTGAAGTAGCTTTCATAAAGCGGGATGATTGCTGGTTATACGGGTCACGTTTTCGATTAAAAACTCAAGCGGTTATCAGAGTGATCGGGGTGTAATGTCTTTAAGTGACGCCTTCATCTATTTGTCTTCACGCTGTCCGCTGCCAACATTTAAAGACACAGAAGACACACCGCTCTTTCTTCGTCTCCATCTTCGTTACAGTGAAACCAGGCACTATATAAGCTTCGTTTGTCTTTTGTTGCTCTCATTATCTTCGTCTCTCTCCGCCTTTCTCTCCTCATCTCTGTTAAATATTTCTCAATGTTGTCTCTTGAGGGTTTGTTCAGTACACTTAATATCACTTGCTCTGTAATGTCTTGTTATGCGCCCCCCCAGGCACCGCACTATTTGAGAAGCACTGATTATATATATATATAAAAATATATATATAGCGCTAGCTCATTTGACACCATTTCAAATCTACATACTGTGTTTAAATGTAAAAACATCCACAAAAAAAAGTTTTTAATGTCACTTGAGGATTTTTTGTCTGTATTAAAGGGGTCTGTTGTTTCCTCTATGTTGTCCCAGCTGGAGTTCTGCGTGATATAAAACAGATCCCCGCTATGGGCCAATACAAGAATAGGGGCCAGGGGACATTTTGCTGTGTTGAGAAGCCCAGATTGCACATTAGCCATCGAGTGGATGTGATGAGTACGAGACTGCACTCAGCTGAGATAACATCGGCGTTCACGCCGGCGTCTACGTTCGGTCTAACATTAATAACGTCGGCTTTAATTAATGGCTCTTCAAGGTGAAACTGTGTAAAAGGTTATTTGGGAAATGCAGAAGTCGTGAGGGGGGGGGGGGGGGGGGGGGGAGATAAAGCCGAAAATATCCCAAACTTCTTTGCGGCTGAGCTTTGAGGCTGCTCTGGGTTCAGTTCTCTTGAGGTTAACAGCTACACACCATTAGCTGCAGCACACTGGAACGTGGCCATCTAAGCCATGGATCATTTTGGTTCTCGCTTGTCTAGCGAGAACAGGGAACGGAGGGGGAGTGTGTGTGTGTGTGTGTGTGTGTTTTCTAATCCAGGTGAGAAGAAGCAAAAGATTGACTGAGCTGCAGAAAGCCCAGAATAGCGTAGAAGTGTTAAGGGCACGTGAAAGTAAAGAGATAATAAATACACAGCGAGTTCAGCGAGGTTAAAGTTGATCGGAGGAGACCTGGCAGGACGAAAGTAATAAGACGAGCAGGTAGGTGGAAAATTTGATGCTCCACCTGGCCGGTTTCAGTACCATCATTCAAGCATGGGGTCACGGGGACGGATTACACATTAGACTGACTTTCGGCGGTCATTCGGGCGAATAACGGCGGGCGGCATGCTCTGCCTGGCTTTTCAGTATTCATACAGACTGCCCGTTGGCATCGTTTGCCACGTGGCAATTCAATGTAAAGAGGATTTTAATGCATCTTCATCTTTATGCATTTCACTCAGACATAATGGTGGAACGGGGCGGCACGGATGCTTAGTGGTTAGCATGTTCTCCTCTCAATCCCAATCTGGGTGGAGTTTCCATTTGGGTTTCTCCAGGTTCTCCAGGAATCCCTAGCGCTGAGAGGAGAACATGCTAACCACTAAGCCACCGTGCCGCCCTGAAGATATATGTGAAATCTTTCATTCGTTTCGATTTTTTGGTTATTTTTTTATTTTAACAGAATTAACTTCAGTACTGGGCGGCACGCTGGCTTAGTGGTTAGCACGTTCTCCTCTCAGCACTAGGGATTCCCGGTTCGAATCCCAAACTGGGTGGAGTTTCCATGTTCTCCCAGTGTCCGCGTGGGTTTCCTCCGGGTTCTCCGGTTTCCTCCCACAGTCCAAAAAACATGGATCAAGTCAATTGAGTTCTCCAAATTGCCCCATATAGAGTGTGTCTGTGTGTGTGAGTGTGTGCCCATCGATAGATTGGTGTCCTGTCCTGTCCTGGGTGTATCTGCCCAGCGCCCGAAACGTTCTCCCCTGGATGGGCATGGGGAACCCCACCACGACCCTAATATAGGATAAAGCGGAAGATAATGGATGAATGAATGAATAATGGTGGAACGGGGCGGCATGGTGGCTTAGTGGTTAGCATGTTCTCCTCTCAGCACTAGGGATTCCCAGTTCGAATTCCAGTCTGGGTGCAGTTTCCATGTTCTCCCCATGTCCACGTGGGTTTCCTCTGGGTTCTCCCGGAATCCCTAGCGCTGAGAGGAGAACATGCTAACCACTAAGCCACCGTGCCGCCCTGAAGACATATGTGAAATCTTTAATTCGTGTCTATTTTTTTGTTATTTTTAAAATTTGAACAGAATTAAGTTCTGTATTCTCAGTTGTCCAGACTGTGGACCTTTAAGTTGATGATCCTGGCTACTGCTAATCCTCCACTTCCTGAGCACTAAGCAAGACCCTTAACCTGAAGTCGACCTCCAGTTGTATAACGTAAACATTAAAACTTGCTCCGGATGCTGGGCATCTGGTTAGAGCAGCAAATGTTACATAAATGTGAACCTTTATCTTTGATCTTGATGTTGACAGCATGACTTTATGGAGATCATACCATTAATTAAAGCAGAAACTAAAATACATAATTAAAATGTTTCCAATTCCGTTTTTTGTCGTCGTCATCCCAATTTCAACAACATTGTCAATCTGGATTTACGTAAAAAGCTAGTAAAACAGTCGAAACCGGCAAAAATGTGACAATTGCCCAAGGTTTATTTATATTTTTATTGGCTGCACGTTATCCTTTAGAACTTAATAAAAAATATGAATGTTTATAACCTCCAAACTGTTTTTGGATTATAATATTATGACATAAGAGTGTAATAGTTGTCACTAGGTCGATACTTTTCATTTAACTTGTGAACATATGCGCCTTTTTGGTGATCAAATGTAGACAATAGGGTTTAATGATAAGTCTAAGGGTGGCACGGTGGCTTAGTGGTTAGCATGTTCTCCTCTCAGCACTAGGGATTTCCAGTTCCAATCCCAATCAGGATGGAGTTTCCATGTTCTCCCCGTGTCCATGTGGGTTTCCTCTGGGTTCTCCGGTTTCCTCCCACAGTCCAAAAACATGGATCAAGATCAATTGAATTCTCCAAATTGCCCCATATAGAGTGTGTTTGTGTGAGTGAGTGTGTGCCCAGCAATAAATTATCACCCTGTCCTGGGTGTATCTGCCCAGCGCCTGAAACTTACTCCCCTGGATGGGCATAGGGAAACCCCCCCCCCCGCCACCACGACCCTAATAGAGGATAAAGTGGAAAATAATGGATGGATGGGAACAGTGCAGCGCCCCCTAGTGGTGTGAACCCATCCATCCATCCATCCATTATCTTCCACTTAATCCTCTACTAGGGTATGGGCGGGTTCCCCATGCCCATCCAGTAGAATGTTGGGAGAACGTTTCGGGTGCTGGGCAGATGCATCCAGGACAGGGCGCCAATCTATCACTGGACACACTCACTCACACAGACACACTCTATATGGGGCAATTTGGAGAATTCAATTGACCTTAACCCATGTTTTTGGACTGTGGGAGGAAACCGGAGAACCTGGAGGAAACCCATGCGGACACGGGGAGAACATGGAAACTCCACCCAGATTGGCCACCGTGCCACGTGGTGTGAACCACATGTGCGAAAAAGATGTCCATGGTTATAATTGTTAAAGAGTTTGTAGTAGCAGCAGTCATATTTGGTTTACCACAATTTTACTCGAAGTAAAGTGAAATGAAATGACTTTTTTTTTTTTGTTTTTTTTAATGTATTACTGTACATTTCTTAACTCGTTAGACTACATCCTCTCCTGTTTCTTTATAATTGGCTCACCGAATGGGATGCCGGAAGGGTAGCCCTGCTGGAAGCCTGTTCATCACAGAGTCCTTAAGCTTCATTTAAACAAGGGTCACTAGTTCACCTCAAAGTCACTTAATGGAAACAGTCAGAAAGGTACGGGTCAAAGTGTCATGTTTGCTGTGCCTGGGGCTTATCACAACACGTCAGGCCCATAGCAGAGCCACGGAGGGCTGAAAGATCCCACATTCAGACAAGATCTCGCTCAGCAACATAAGAGAAAGAGGGGGCGGCTCAATGAAGACGCCATAATAGAGCTAAAAAGACAGAAACGAGAGACCGATGGAAACAGCGGCGACTTGTTTGAAAAGAATCTCGGCCGGCGAGTGGAATGGAAAGCGCGAGACTTGGACAAATAGTCAACAATGACGGAGGGAGACGGAATGAGGCTTCGGGTGAGCAAGCTGGGTCTTATCAGTGAGTGTGAAGGGGGGAAAGACAATAAGGTGCCGACAGAAGTCTCGATTGGTGTCCTCTATCAATCACTGAGAGCCATGAGCCTGTTGATAGAATAACAAGCTACAGGTTCATTTACACCCAACGGAACAACAGACTGCCACGGGAACCCCGTAACATATGTTAAAGTCTTTATGAACACGAAAAAAAATGCTGTAGATGATCCTAATAGCAAGAATTGTGAACAGGTATTTTTTTCTTATATAAATGTTGACTTTTTCGCTCCAAAAACATTGGCGTCCCATTGTGGTTATACTCTGTTCTGAATAAGTACCATCCATCCATTATCTTCTGCTTTATCCTATATTAGGGTCGCGGGGGGGGTTCCCCATGCCCATCCAGGGGAGAATGTTTCGGGCGCTGGGCAGATACACCCAGGACAGGGCGCCAATCTATCACTGGGCACACACTCACTCACACAGACACACTCTATATGGGGCAATTTGGAGAATTTAATTGACTGGAGGGCGGCACGGTGGCTTAGTGGTTAGCAAGTCCACCTCTCAGCGCTAGGGATTCCTAGTTCGAATCCTCATCTGGGTGGAGTTTCCATGCTCTCCCGTGTCCGCGTGTGTGTCCTCCGGGTTCTCCGGTTTCCTCCCACAGTCCAAAGACATGGTTCAAGTCAATTGAGTTCTCCAAATTGCGTCATATAGTGTGTGTGTATGTGTGCGTGTGTGTGAGTGTGTGCCCAGCGATAGACTGGCGCCCTGTCCTGCGTGTATCTGCCCAGCGCCCGAAATGTTCTCCCCTGGATGGGCATGGGGAACCCCACTGCGACCCTAATATAGGAAAAAGCGGAAGATAATGAATGAATGAATAATTGACTTGATCCATGTTTTTGGACTGTGGGAGGAAACCGGAGAACCCGGAGGAAACCCATGCGGACACGGAGAGAACATGGAAACTATACCCTGGGATTGGAACCCGGATACTCAGTGCTGAGAGCAGAACATGCTAACCAATAAGCCACCATGATCATAAACTGAATTCTATGCAAATGATCTACATATAGTTCATTCATTCATTATCTTCCGCGTTATCCTCTATTAGGGTCGCGGGGGGGTTCCCCATGCCCATCCAGGGGAGAACATTTCGGGCGCTGGGCAGATACACCCAAGACAGGGCGCCAATCTATCACTGGACACACACACACTCACACACTCTATATGGGGCAATTTAGAGCATTCCATTTACCATGAATCCATGTTTCTTGACTGTGGGAGGAAAACCCAGAGAACCAGGAGGAATCCCACGTGGAAACAGGGAGAACATGGAAACTCCACCCAGATCGGAATTCAAACCTGGATCCAGAGCACGGAGAGAAGAACATCCTAACCTACCCACTAAGCCACCATGGATTCCATCCATCCATTATCTTCCGCTTTATCCTCTACTAGGGTCGCGGTGGGGTTCCGCATGCCCATCCAGGGGAGAACGTTTCGGGCCTTGGGCAGATACACCCAGGACAGGACGCCAATCGATCACAGGGCACACGCTCACTCACACAAATGCACTCTATATGGGGCAATTTAGAGCATTCAATTTACCATGAATCCATATTTTTGGACTGTGGGAGGAAACCAGAGAACCCGGAGGAAACCTACGTTGACACGGGGAGAACATGGAAACTCCACCCAGACCCCAGCGCTGAGAGAACATGCTAACCACTCAGCCACTGTGGATTAACACACAATAAATCAAGTTTTAAACCGTGAGATTATCTTAAAAATGTTTTCTGGAGCTTATTTTTAATTCGTCAATACTTCAAAATGGTCGATTTATACCACTAAGACAGTGCAATTAATACCAAAACCGAACATTAATCACCTCATGCTCTTACAGAAAAGCAAAAGTGGCAAATGGATTAGAGTTCATGAAACCTGGAAATTGGAAACCCGGGACTTCGTTTAAGGCCTTTCATCATTTGCATCAAAGAGTAAGGTAACTGAGCCGGGGCTTAGATCTCCCAGATAAATTATTAAGATGTGTAATTGATGAACAGGCAGTGGGCTGTGCTTTAAAACATCTGTGCATCGGTTGTTTCTACGAAACAGGGAGGAAAACCAGGCCAAATCCAGGGGCAGTTAGACCTGGGCTTTGGGGGCTATAGCCCCGGATGTTTTGTCAGTAGCCCCAGATCAAATGAGAGCAGCTTTCTCTGCAGTCTCTTCTCCACCAGCGGGATCGAACGATGGAGCCACCATCAGCTGTTTGTGTTTCTAAACTCTGTGTGTTTTTGAGGGAGACAAATTTTTTTCGCCAGTATCGGGAGTAAAGTTACCGTAATAACTGTATGTTGGCTGTAAAGAGCCGATTCTCAGCTTTCAGAAACCCTCAGAATTTTTCAGAAGGTGCAAACTGTCGCAACGTTACGGTATTATTTCAAAGCAAAGAGTAAGGTAACTGAGCCGGGGCTTAGATCTCCCAGATAAATTATTAAGATGTGTAATTGATGAACAGGCAGTGGGCTGTGCTTTAAAACATCTGTGCATCGATTGTTTCTACGAAACAGGGAGGAAAACATGGCCAAATCCAGGGGCAGTTAGACCTTTGGGCTTTGGGAGACAATTTTTTTTTACCGTAATAACTGTATGTTGGCTGTAAAGAGCTGCTTCTCAGCTTTCAGAAACCCTCAGAATTTTTCTGAAGGTGCAAACTGTCGCAACGTTATGGTATTTAATGCAAAACCTTAAAAATGTTCCAATCTAGGTGGAGTTTCCATGTTCTCCCCGTGTCCGCGTGGGTTTCCTCCGGGATCTCTGGTTTCCTCCCTCAGTCCAAAAACATGGATTAAGTCAATTGAGTTCTCCAAATTGCCCCATATAGAGTGTGTGTGTGTGAGTGAGTGTGTGCCCAGCGATAGATTGGCGTCCTGTCCTGGGTGTATCTGCCCAGCGTCCGAAACGTTCTCCCCTGGATGGGCATGGGGAACCCCCCGCGACCCTAATAGAGGATAAAGCAGAAGATAATGGATGGATTATCAGCCAAAACCATCATTTATTAGAACTGAATGTGTTCTCCACTGCTGACAGACATTTCATCCATCCATCCATTATCTTCTGCTTTATCCTCTATTAGGGTTGCGGGGGGAACCCGCAGGGGATGCCCATCCAGGGGAGAACATTTTGGGCGCTGGGAAGATACACCCAGGACAGGGTGCCAATCTATCACTGGGCACACACTCACTCACACAGACATACATACTCTATATGGGGCAATTTGGAGAACTCAATTGATCCTTCACCTTGATCCATGTTTTTGGACTGTGGGAGGAAACCGGAGAACCCGGAGGAAACCCACGCGGACACGGGGAGAACATGGAAACTCCACCCAGATTGGGATTCGAACCAGGAATCCCTAGTGCTGAGAGGAGAACATGCTTACCACTAAGCCACCGTGCCGCCAAAATATTTCATGTTATTTAATTTTATCCAATATAACTAATGAATGATCAAACAAAATGAATGTAACAACAGTTTGAAAAATGGATAAATACCCTCATGAAAGGGCAATTTTTAAAGAGGACAGAGGGGGAATAAGGGACCTGATGTTTCTAAACCCTAAAAACGCCCCTGGCCAAAACAATGGAGATACCTTGCTAACCATCAAGTACGTTCATGAAGACAGTGCAAAGATGGACACAGTGGACCCAAAAAAAACCCGAATTAAGACTTTTCTTTGGACGGGCTGTGCAGTGTACTGAGAAAACAAAACGACACCAAATGTTCTTGAGAATCCTGGTGGGAAGAGGACTCCGTGGGACGGCCTCACCGCCCCGGGGCCTGGATGGCTTAGAATCATCGATGAAATAATGAATTCCAACTGGTATCAGGAAATGATTCTGCAGTATGTCAGGGGTCTGTCTGCGAAGCCTAAAGGGGTTAGATCTTGCAACATGTCAGGGTTCCAGTAAAAGGCAATAAATCAACAACAGAATGGCTTATAGAAGATATGGTTTCTTTTACGCTGGCCAAGCCCTGACCTCACCGCCGTTTAAGGGCTGATCTAAGACAGGACATCCCAAAAGGTCACAAAAGATGGATTGTGTAGATGCTTGAACCTAAATAAAGGTATTAGAAGACACAGAGAGCATGGTGGACATTTTCCTATATGAAGTCGTGAGGGGGGCTTAGTGGTTGGCATGTTCTCCTCTCAGCACTAGGGATTCCCGGTTCGAATCCCAATCTATGTGGAGTTTCCATGTTCTCCCCGTGTCCGTGTGGGTTTCCTCCGGGTTCTCCGGTTTCCTCCCACAGTCCAAAATCAAGGATCAAGTCAATTGAGTTCTCCAAATTGCCCCATATAGAGTGTAGATAGATTGGCGCCCAGTGATAGGTTGGCGCCCTGTCCTGGGTGTATCTGCCCGAAACGTTCTCCCCTGGATGGGCATGGGGAACCCCCCCCCGCGACCCTAATAGAGGATAAAGCAGAAGATAATGGATGGATGGATTATCAGCCAAAACCATCATTTATTAGAACTGCTAGAATGTGTTCTCCACTACTGACAGACATATTTCATCCATCCATCCATTATCTTCCGCTTTATCCTCTATTAGGGTCGTGGGTAGAACGTCTCCCCATCCAGGGGAGAACGTTTTGGGCACTGGGCAGATACACCCAGGACAGGGTGCCAATCCATCGCTGGGCACACACTCACTCACACAGACACACAAACACACTCAATATGGGGTAATTTGGAGAACTCAATTGACTTGATCCATGTTTTTGGACTGTGGGAGGAAACCGGAGAACCCCATACTTTGTTTTGTGTTTGTGTGTGTAAGTGAATGTGCCCAGCGATACAGTAGATTGGCGCCCTGTCCTGGGTGTATCTGCCCAGCGCTTGAAATGTTCTCCTCTGGATGGGCATGGGGAACCCCCCCCCCGCGACACTAATATAGGATAAAGCAGAAGATAATGGATGGATGAATGGATTTCGACTTTAAATCAGTCGTGTGTATGTAAACTGTACTCATCATCATGAGGTACATTTAGATGCTTCTCAAGAGGTTTAACATTGAATATGGAAAAGTTCATGTTTTATTGATTTTAAAGGTGAAAAGCATGAACACATCTACAGGGAAGAGACGTTCACACTCTTAAAGACTCAATTTCCCGGTCCTTCGTTTTCCAAGCTGCTTATCTCGGTTCGAGGAGCTGAGGGTGTGAAGCCTCACTGAGCCCAAGGCACCCTGAGGAAGTTGCTGGTGCTTTGCAAGGCAGTTTAAAAAAAAAAAGGGCTAATGGCGGTGGTACTTAAGGGATCTGAGAAAGAATCAGAAATGAATCGGATTACAAGCCATTTAGAGGAGGTGATGAAAGGCCCAAACGAGAGTCAGAGAGTGTCTGGCTGTCCCCCGTGTGCTTAGCTTCGGGCAGAGTTCACGCCGTATTTAAGCCGTATTACTGTTCTGAGACCTGACCTTCTGCACCTGGGCATGAAAGCACTGGATCCAATCACTTACTACTCTGTGCTTCTCCCGGCCTCACACCTGCTGTACGGGGACCGGGGGACGTGAGGGTGTCTCCCCAGCTGGGTGGCGGTTCATTTCAATGAGGTGCAATTTCCGGAGCTCCAATTAAAAGAGAATTGGCGCTGGCTGTTCTCGGGTTCTCCCACGAGCACTGTTGAAAGTGGCGAGACTGTGTCTGGCTACTGCGAGAGGGGGATGTTATCAAATGGTAAAGCCATCAAATCAGGACAAACACACAAAACGTTCGTTCATTCATTCATTATCTCCCGCTTTATCCTCCATTAGGGTCGTGGTGGGGTTCCCCATGCCCATCCAGGGGAGAACGTCTCGGGCGCTGGGCAGATAGACCAAGGACACGGCGCCAATCCATCGCTGGGCACACACTCACTCACACAGACACTCTCTATATGGGGCAATTTTGGAGAACTCAATTGACTTGATCCATGTTTTTGGAGTGTGGGAGGAAACCGGAGAACCCGGAGGAAACCCACGCGGACACAGGGAGAACATGGACACTCGAACCGGGAATCCCTAGTGCTGAGAGGCGAATGTGCTAACCACTAAGTCAGCCTTGACTGACTTTATATTTTAAAAATGTTTTAAGGATGCTGGAGTGAAAGTGTATGTCTCTGATTTTTGTTGATTCCAAGTTTAACTATGGAGCTGAAAATCATGCCTTTTCAACAAAACACACGACAAAAGACGACATATGCTGCATGGGCAATTATTCTCTAAACTCTAAAGGGCATCGATCCGATTGATGGGGCAACTGTAGCAGCCCTTGAAGCGTGGGTCAATGTCAGGTAATTCAGTCACGCACAAAACCTATTGATGCTCAGTGATGGATTTACACTGCTGTTAACACACTAATACTGAAGCTTATCTCCAGAAAACTGTGAAGTCAGCAGAAATGGATCCCTACTGCAGTATAATATTTAACTGTAGGATGTTCAGAATGAAAAAAGTTAATAATAATAATATCTAATTATTAATATTATAATTCATTCATTCATTTTCATTATCTCCCGCTTTATCCTCTATTAGGGTCGCGGTTGGGTTCCCCATGCCCATCCAGGGAAGAACGTCTCGGGCGCTGGGCAGATACACCCAGGACAGGGCGCCAATCCATCGCTGTATTATTATTATTATAATATCCAATAATAATCCATCAATCCATCCATAATTATCTTATCTTCAAACCGGGGTGGCACGGTGACTTAGTGGTTATCATGTTCTCCTCTCAGTGCTGGGGATTCCCGGTTCAAATCCCAATCTGGGTGGAGTTTCCATGTTCTCCCCGTGTCCGCATGGGTTTCCTCCGGGTTCTCCGGTTTCCTCCCACAGTCCAAAAACATGGATCAAGTCAATTGAGTTCTCCAAATTGCCCCATATAGAGTGTGTCTGTGTGAGTGAGTGTGTGCCCAGCGATGGATTAGCGCCCTGTCCTGGGTGTATCTGCCCAGCGCCCGAAACGTTCTCCCCTGGATGGGCATGGGGAACCCCACCGTGACCCTAATAGAGGATAAAGCGGAAGATAATGGATGAATGAATGAATAATAGGGGTGGGGGGGGGGCAGCATCAGATAACTATCAGGTTTGATAATACTACAGTGTCGCAGGTTTTCTTCTTTGGATAAAAGCATCGGCTAAATGTAAATTTAATTTGATAAATATTAACTTTAACTGTCTTAGTATGTATTTGACATTATATATATATATATATATATATATATATATATATATATATATATATATATATATATTCAATCATTATCTCCCGCTTTATCCTCTATTAGGGTCGCGGTCAGGTTCCCCACGCCCATCCAGGGGAGAATGTCTCAGGCACTGGGCAGATAGACCCAGGACAGGGCGCCAATCCATCGCTGGGCACACACTCACTCACACACACACACACACACACACTATATGGGGCAATTTTGAGAATTCAATTGACTTGATCCATGTCTTTGGACTGTGGAAGGAAACCGGAGAACCCGGAGGAAACCCACGCAGACACAGGGAGAACATGGAAACTCCACCCAGATGGGGATTCGAACCGGGAATCCCTAGTGCTGAGAAGAGAACATGCTAACCACTAAGCCACCGTGCCGACATATATATATATATATATATATATATATATATTTACATTTACATTTACACTTAGTCATTTAGCAGACGCTTTTATCCAAAGCGACTTACAAATGAGAACACCACAAGTCAGAAGCCATGGAGAAAACCAACTATACTGTAAATTCATCAAACCTGATTGTTATTCGAAGCTGCGCTTTTTTTTTTTTTTTATAACAGGTATTTGGTAAATAGATGCGTCTTAAGTAGTTTCTTAAAGCTGTTTAGAGATTCTGCCTTACGGACAGAGTTGGGAAGATCGTTCCACCATTTTGCAGTGGTGAACGCCACAGAATGAGAATTAGCTCCTCGGTGAGGTGGAATCGCCAGGCGACAATCATCACTGGAGCGAAGTGAACGAGTCGGAGTGTATTTTGAAAAGATAGAGTGAAGGTAAGAGGGGGAAGATCCAGAAATGGTTCTGTATGCCAGAGTCAGCGACTTGTACTGAATGCGAGCAGCTACAGGAAGCCAATGGAGGGAAGTGAGTAATGGAGTGACGTGAGTTCGCTTGGGCTGGTTAAACACGAGTCGGG
>JAFMOC010000137.1:547500-662500 GCA_019802505.1 Corydoras sp. C115
AGTTTCCATTTATGTTTATCATTCATATGGATTATTAATAGTATTAGCCATTGCGGAACCTAGTTCAAGATTCAAGAAAATTATATTATCATTTACCCGGTTCTATTAAAGTTAGACCTTACATTTTAAAGAGGCAAATGAGATATAAATACAATATAGATCTGTAAAATATAATAGAATCTACAACTATGAATATATAATATACAATATACAACTATAAATGAAATATGAGTTGTGAGTGCAACAGTAAAATATTCTCACAACATAAAAACATCAATGCAGATAAATCAATCATTGCAATATCGTAAGTGCCCGACACTGACAGGGCGGGTTGGAGGTTTATAGCATTTAACACTGACACCTTATGGTCTTAAAGAATTAAAGGAATGCACGTTAATGTGCGGGGTGGGGGTGGGGGACACCCAGGGGTTAGGGTGAGAAAGTGAGAAAGTCGAGGGGAGGGAGGCAACTGTGCTCATCTGTCAAAATGTTATGCAATAGTTTGTTTTCTTTGAAATTCCAACAATGATAAAAATGAGTGATTGAAATACAGCTTTTAAATTATAATAAATTATGTATTTAAGGATTTTTAAACTGAAATGTGGTTGGTGGTACAAGACAAGGCCGAGGCATAGAGTGTGGACCCGGGATATATAGGGGAACACAAACATGCATGGACTGCATTGGTTGCCCTCAATGGACTTATATAGTTTTCAATTGTTAAATACAAGTTACCTGATCATCACACAATCTGTACATGATTGTCCTACACTGTTGATGCTGCCCGGCCGCTCAAGGAGGATGAGTCCCCCACTGAGTCTTGGTCCTCACAAGGTTTCTTCCTTAAAATATTAACATAACAGGGAGTTTTTTATTGCCACTGTCGCTTCGGCTTGCTCTTTGGGGGTTTAAAGGCTTATAACACTGTAAAGCTGCTTTATGACGATGTACTATTGTAAAAAGCACTATATAAATAAATTACTTGAACTTGAGCTCACTTGATCTCTTCATCCTTGGCTTTGCTGGAGCACTGCAGCTAAGATTACTGGATGGAACCTGGATTTTTCTTGAAGGACGTCCTCAATGGACTTATATAGTTTTTAATTGTTAAATACAGGTCACCTGATCATCACACATTCTGTACATGACTGTCCTACACTGTAGATTCTGCCTGGTTGCTCAAGGAGGATGAGTCCCCCACTGAGCCTTGGTCCTCACAAGGTTTCTTCCTTAAAATAACAACATAACAGGGAGTTTTTTCTGGCCACTGTCTCTTCAGCTTGCTCTTTGGGGGTTTAAAGGCTTATAACACTGTAAAGCTGCTTTGTGACAATGTACTATTGTAAAAAGCGCTCTATAAATAAATTACTTGAACTTAAACTTGAACATAAGTGACTACAAATAAGGTGATGCCAATTTCCTGGAGGTGTCGTCAGCTCTTCATCCATGGTTCTGCTGAAGCACTGCGGCTACGATGATTACTGGATGGAACCAGAACTTTTATTGGTCTGGCGGTCCTGCAGGACGTCCTCAATGGACTTATATAGTTTTTAATTGTTAAATACAGGTCACCTGATCATCACACAATTTGTGACATGACTGTCCTACACTGTTGATGCTGCCCGGCCGCTCAAGGAGGACGAATCCCCCAATGAGTCTTGGTCCTCACAAGGTTTCTTCCTTAAAATAACAACATAACAGGGAGTTTTTTCTTGCCACTGTCGCTTCGGCTTGCTCTTTGGGGGTTTAAAGGCTTATAACACTGTAAAGCTGCTTTGTGACGATGTACTATTGTAAAAAGCTCTATATAAATAAATTACTTGAACATGAGTGACACCAAAATAGTGTTGCCAATGTCCTGGAGGTGTGGTCAGCTCTTCATCCATGGTTCTGCTGGAGCACTGTGGCTACGATGATTACTGAATGGAACCTGGATTTTTATTGGACTGGCGGTCCTGCAGGACGCCCTCAAGTCCTCTATAGTTTTTAATTGTTAAATACCGGTCACCTGATCATCACACAATCTGTACATGACTGTCCTTCACTGTTGATGCTGCTCAAGGAGGATGAGTCCCCCACTGAGTCTTGGTCCTCACAAGGTTTCTTCCTTAAAATAACAACATAACGGAGTTTTTTCTTGCCACTCTCGCTTCGGCTTGCTCTTTGGGGGTTTAAAGGCTTATAACACTGTAAAGCTGCTTTATGACAATGTACTATTGTAAAAAGCGCTCTATAAACCAATGACCTGAACTCATGCACACACACACACTTCGAGTATTTCCAAGTATTAATATACACAGACCATACTTTGTTGATATTCGAAATGAAAATAAGATACACCTATCCTCCGTAGGGATTAGACTTTTAAAATAACCCACCCGAGATCATGGGGAGGGTTATATGCTGAGTCTTTCCTAATGCCTTAAGGCAAAAAAGGTAAGGAAACACCCGTCGACAGGTCATCGGCCCACTGCGTGGTGGACACAATGTACCGTGTAACATCACACCCGACGAGAGCTTTAGGCTGCGTTCAGTAAGATCGGAGGCAAATAGAATCGACAGAGTGAGTAGAGGTCTTTGTTAAACCATGAACAGTGTAAAAAAGGGCTACGGTGAAAGTGAAACAGACTACCTACCCTAAAAATAGCCCCGGGGAGCGCACAGTAGGGCAGATCTTTGACCTCTAACCTAAAAGCCTTCTGACTAATTACTCAACACCTCTCTGAGTTCTGGAATGCTTTAAAGCCCGGTTTATTCCTTATCTAAGGTGATTCATGAGGACATTGTTATGAGGTGTGGTGGGTCCTGAGAGTCCGGAATGTGACGGCAAGATTGTTTAGCGACCCATTATTGTTTAGACCCCTGAACATCATAATGTTCTGTGGCGGGTTTAAATGGGAAACAAGGTTTGGATGAGGCATTGAGAAGAAACTTTATTATCTGCTTTGAATTGGTACTCCAACAATGTTGTAGCAACATGTTGGGCATTCCAATGTCTTTACACTGGATACCTGTCAGTTACAGAATAGACTTTAAGGCGGGGGACCAAAACTCAAAGCACACTTGAGGTCGAGCAGGAGAAACATTTATTGCAATTGTTGGTGGGGGGGTGACCATTCAGGTGAGAACGTTTCGGGCGCTGGGCAGATACACCCAGGACAGGGTGCCAATCTATCACTGGACACACACTCACTCACACAGACACACACTTTATATGGGGCAATTTGGAGAATGTAGTTGACCTTGATCCATGTTTTTGGACTGTGGGAGGAAAGCGGAGAACCCGGAGGAAACCCACGCGGACACAGGGAGAACATGGAAACTCCACCCAGATTGGAGTTCAAACCGGGAATCCCTAGTGCTGAGAGGAGAACATGCTAACCACTAAGCCACTAAGGGTCGTCGGGGAGGGGGTCCCATGCCCATTCAGGGGAGAACATTTTGGGTGCTGGGCAGATACACCCAGGACAGGGCGCCAATATATCACTGGTCTTACTCACTCACACAGACACAAACACTATATGGGGGCAATTTAGAGCATTCAATTTAACTTGAATTCATGTTTTTGGACTGTGGGATCTCCACTCAGATTGGGATTCGAACCTGGATCCTCAGCACTACATGCGGACCCGAACATGCTAACCACTAATCCATTGTGCCAAGTTTTGAATCCATGTTGGAATTTCAATCTGGGTGGAGTTTCCATGTTCTCCACTTGTCCGCATGGGTTTCCTCCTGGTTCTCCAGTTTCCTCCCACAGTCCAAAAACATGGATCAAGGTCAATTGAGTTCTCCAAATTGCCCAAAGAGTGTAAGCTTGTCTGTATAAGTGCATGTGTGCCCAGTGATAGATTGGCGCCCTGTCCTTGGTGTATCTGGCCAGCGCCCGAAACGTTCTCCCCTGGATGGGAGACCCTAGTAGAGGATTAAGGGGAAGGTAATGAATGAATGAATAAATATTTATAGCCTGCAATACTGCTGAACACTGAGAAGATTATTATCCATCCATTATCTTTAACTTTATCCTCTATTAGGGTCGCGGTGGGGTTCCCCATGCCCATCCAGGGGAGAACGTCTCGGGCGCTGGGCAGATACACCCAGGACAGGGTGCCAATCCATCACTGGACACTCACTCACTCACACACTCTATATGGGGCAATTTGGAGAACTCAATTGACTTGATCCATGTTTTTGGACTGTGGGAGGAAACCGGAGAACCCGGAGGAAACCCACGCAGACACGGGGAGAACATGGAAACTCCACCCAGATTGGGATTCGAACCGGGAATCCCTAGTGCTGTGAGGAGAACATGCTAACCACTAAGCCTCCCAAGAATATTATTATACATAAATGTTTTTTCTGCTAAACAGCTTTAAGAGCAACACATTTCTTAATGTTCTGTAAAACGCACTCAGTAAATAAGAATAACACTCATGAGGAGAACCAATGGTCAGCGTTTCGTGACTCCGGAAGCCCGAAGCCCATCGACCGTAACCACCGGTCTATGTTCCTCGAGTCGCCGTCGGAGAGAACATGAGTCACGATGTCGAAAGCAGTCCGGAATTCCTCGGGGAACCAGAGCAACACACGCCCCTTCCCCAGCCTCGCCCTCAGCCAACAGACTGTCAGAATGAAATAAAACGCCTCGAACCCTCTCACGTTTATTGGCCTTCCAAGGACATTCTGTCAACCAATCATAAACATCACTTAGCCCCGCTGACCCGCTGCCGTCCTCCCACGTATAGACCCTACACAAACCATCCATCTCTTTCGCCGTCCCTCCCCACCACCACCACCAGCCCACTCGCCGTCTCCGAAGTAAAGACGTTAACTTTCAGCCTCCTTGATCAAGTTCTAAATGATTGATCGTAATTGCCCCATACTCTGAGATGGCGGTCTTGAGAGCTCTGTAGAGCTGCCATTCCTCATCTCCTAAAGATATGAAGCCCCGGGCGGCACACATCACGCATCGGCCTCGCGAGTCATGTCATACACACGACTGTGATTAATGTCCACGCAGATGAAGGATTGTTTCTGTATGTCAAATACGGGCTGCTGGAAAAGTCGGGTTTAAAACAAGCCTATTGTACTGGACTGAAGTTTAGTGGAGTATTTAAACCAGATGTGTTTGAAGAATTCAAATGAGGGACAAAGGCCCCTGGTTGCTCTTTTTTCCCCCTTCCTTTCTTTTTTGGTGTTAACACAGCATGTAATCTGTTCGGTACAATCAAGAAATTACTTAATTGTTGGTATCCTAGGAGACCGCAACATATCCCGGGGGGTTCCGAGTAATTTTGGTCTATGTGTTTTTGTGTTGAGAGGAAGGAAGAGGCCGTCACTATAGAGGTGATGGAGAAAATGGGTCATTGACAACGAAAGAAACGGATTGGTGGGGATGATGACGTTTGAGAACGTGGAAATCTGCTGATCGTACCACGATTAAACTAGAAGAAAACACTTGGAGGGGTGGCACTGTGGCTTGGGGGTTAGCATGTTCTCTCAGCACTAGGGATTCCTGGTTCGAATCCCAATCTGGGTGGAGTTTCCATGTTCTCCCCGTGTCCGCCTGGGTTTCCTCCGGGTTCTCCGGTTTCCTCCCACAGTCCAAGAACATGGATGAAGTCAATTGAGTTCTCCAACTTGCCCCATATAGAGTGTGTCTGTTTGAGTGAGTGTGTGCCCAGTGCTTGAGTGATTCATTCATTCATTCATTCATTCATTATCTTCCTCTACTAGGGTCGCGGGGGGTTCCCCATGCCCATCCAGGGAAGAACGTTTCGGGCGCTGGGCAGATACACCCAGGACAGGGCGCCAATATATCACTGGGCACTCACTCATTCACACAAAAACACTCTATATGGGGCAATTTGGAGAATTCAATTGACCTTGATCCATGTTTTTGGACTGTAGGAGGAAACCAGAGAACCATGGAAACCCAGGTGGACACGGGGAGAACATGGAAACTCCACCCAGATTGGGATTTGAACCAGGAAGGAGAACATGCTAATCACTAAGCCACCGTGCCGCCCACCGTGGGTTTCCTCCGGGTTCTCAGATTCCTCCCACAGTCCAAAAACACACCTCAAGGTCAACTAAATTCTCCAAATTGCCCCATATAGAGTGTGTATGTGAGAGTGAGTGTGTGTCCAGCGATAGATTGGCGCCCTGTAAAAAGCACTATATAAATAAATTACTTGAACATGAGGGACAACAAATAAGGTGATGCCAATGTCCTGGAGATGTTGTCAGTTCTTCATCCATGGTTCTGCTGAAGCACTGTGGCTACGATAATTACTGGAAGGAACCTGGGTCTTAATTGGACACGACGGCCCTGCAGGACGCCCTCAATGGACTTATATAGTTTTCAATTGTTAAATACAGGTCACCTGATCATCACACAATCTGTACATGACTGTCCTACACTGTTGATGCTGCCCGGCCGCTCAAGGAGGATGAGTCCCCCACTGAGTCTTGGTCCTCACAAGGTTTCTTCCTTAAAATAACAACATAACAGAGTTTTTTCTTGCCACACTCTTTGTCTCACTTTGTCTTCACTGTCTCTCTCCACAGCTTTGTGATGATGTACTATTGTAAAAAGCGCTCTACAAATTAATGATTTCAACTTTCTTGAATGAGTCTAGCTGATGAGACGAATAATAACAGAGAGCTGAACAGGAATGGTGTTGAACGGAACGTTTGGCTCCCAAAAGAAGGTAATTGTTGAAGTGGAAGATTTCTAACCACGAGGCAGTGACCGTGTGCGTGTAAGTGAGTGTGCCCAGTGCCCATTGAATTCTCAAAATTGCCCCATATAGAGTGTGTCTGTGTGAGGGAGTGTGTGCCCAGCGATGGATTGGCGCCCTGTCCTGGGTGTATCTGCCCAGTGCCCAAAACATTCTCCCCTGGATGGGCATGGGGAACCACCCCGACCCTAGAAGAGTATTAAGCAGAAGATAATGAATTAATTAATACATAATTTGGAAATAACACACATACACACACTATATAGGGGCAATTTATTCATTCATTCATTATCTCGCGCTTTATCCTCTATTAGGGTCGCGGTGGGGTTCCCCATGCCCATCCAGGGGAGAACGTTTCGGGCGCTGGGCAGATAGACCCAGGACAGGGCGCCAATCCATCGCTGGGCACACACTCACTCACACAGACACACTCTATATGGGACACTCTCTTTGTCTCACTTTGTCTTCACTGTCTCTCTCCACAGCTTTGTGATGATGTACTATTGTAAAAAGCGCTCTACAAATAAATGATTTCAACTTTCTTGAATGAGTCTAGCTGATGAGATGAATAATAACAGAGAGCTGAACAGGGATGGTGTTGAACGGAACGTTTGGCTCCCAAAAGAAGGTAATTGTTGAAGTGGAAGATTTCTAACCACGAGGCAGTGACGCCGCAGACGGGTCGGTGGAAAGTGTCATAGCGTGACGACCTGAATTCACATCATGCTAATGAGCAAGACGGTCCAGGTCTGTCTGAGCCTGTAATCAGCCGACACGCCAAGGTCCGAGCATGGGCTCTCCACAGGGAACACTTCAAACACACACTGTGACCTCACACACTCTCCTTGCAAACTGGACCAGGATTACGGCCTTGTTCTGAATGCGACAACAATGTGTCAGCTGCATTTGGAAAAACTTTTTTTATTTTAATTTAATAAAATTAAATAAGGCGGCACGGTGGCTTAGTGGTTAGCACGTTCTCCTCTCAGCGCTAGGGATTCCCGGTTCGAATCCCCATCTGGGTGGAGTTTGCATGTTCTCCCCGTGTCCGCGTGGGTTTCCTCCGGGTTCTCCGGTTTCCTCCCACAGTCCAAAAACATGGCTCAAGTCAATTGAGTCCTCCAAATTGCCCCATATAGAGTGTGTTTGTGTGAGTGAGTGTGTGCCCAGCGATAGATTGGCGCCCTGTCCTGGGTGTATCTGCCCAGCGCCCGAAACGTTCTCCCCTGGATGGGCATGGGGAACCCCCCCACGACCCTAATAGAGGATAAAGCGGAAAATAATGAATGAATGAAAAATTCAATAATTATCTTTATATTCTTTTAGATAGTGGAAATGTAAAGCAGCTAGTTCACTTTGGGTGTGAGTGTGTGCCCAGCGATAGATTGGCACCCTGTCCTGGGTGTATCTGCCCAGCACCCAAAACGTTCTCCCCTGGATGGGCATGGAGAACCCACCCCACCCTGACCCTAGAAGAGTATTAAGCAGATTATAATGAATGAATTAATAAATAATGTGGAAATAACACACATACACACACTATATAGGGGCAATTTAGATAAGGAAAATTTAAACCAGGTTCTCCTTTTTCCTTCCACAGTCCAAATGGATTTCAAGGTAAATTGAATGGTCTAAATTGCCCCATATATTGTGTGTATGTCTGTGTGAGTGTGTGTGCCCAGTGATAGATTGACGCTCTGTCCTAGGTGTATCTGCCCAAAGGCCGAAATGTTCTCCCCTGGATGGGCATTGGGAATTCCACCGTGACCCTAATAGAGGATAAAGCGGAAGATAATGAATAAATAAATGTGGAAATAACACACACACACACTATAGTATATATAGGGGCAATTTAGATAGGTCAAATTTAAAGCAGCTAGTTCTCATAAGGTTTCCTCCCACAGTCCCAAAACATGAATTTAAGGTAAAGTGAATGCTCCAAATTGCCCCATATAGCATGTGTTTGTGTATGTGAGTGTGTGCCCTGTGATAGATTGGCGCCCTGTCCTGGGTGTATCTGCCCATTGCCTGAAATGTTCTCCCCTGGATGGGTAGAACATTTCAACATTTCTGCACAACCCTAGTAGTGGGAGGATATTGAATGAATGAATTTTGAACACAGAAATTTGAGAGAATGAGAGAATAAGATTTACACAGCTAATTATATATTTAGTGCATATAAATAACGATATCCAAAGCTTCCACAGCAGCCGTTCTAAATTAATTGCATCCCTCACCGTGTTACGTTGACGACTGTAATATATGGAGCATTTCTAAGAGGCAGCAGCAATAAGAGCTCAGGGAGGCACGAGATGCTCCGGCAAAAAGTGCAGAATATCGACCGCCGCTAAACAATGCCGGCTCCAAGCCACTGCGTGAAAGATTGCTTTGTGACATATTACACCCGCGAGTGCTACATAGAACACCACATGCTGAGCCAACAGTTCGGCCTGTGAAAACTCAGCCACCCTGCCTGTTAGTATTTAGTCTATGGGCACAGGCCCCTTAATTTGCTTTCACATGAGGGAACCTTAATTAATTATGTGTAAATCAATGGGGCTGCCTCCGAAGGACACAGATTGATTGACATCATTAAAGCCCGGTCGGCTCTAAAAAGTGTCAGTGAATCAAAAATAAACCACTTAAATGTTTCA
Source organism: Corydoras sp. C115 (assembly GCA_019802505.1). NCBI lineage: Eukaryota > Metazoa > Chordata > Actinopteri > Siluriformes > Callichthyidae > Corydoras > Corydoras sp. C115. The sequence continues at coordinate 556,898 of JAFMOC010000137.1, forward strand.
AGGCCTTGAAATGTCTGAACGGGCAATTTTATGCTTTGAACTCAATACCAGATAAAGGAATTTAAAAATTATAATCGCATATTATATTTGCAATTATATATTTTTTATTATATATATATCTCCAGGGCGGCACGGTGGCTTAGTGGTTAGCACGTTCGTCTCTCAGTGCTAGGGGTTCCCGGTTCAAATCTCCATCTGGGTGGAGTTTCCATGTTCTCCTCGTGTCCGCATGGGTTTCCTCCGGGTTCTCCGGTTTCCTCTAACAGTTCAAAAACATGGATCAAGTCAATTGAGTTCTCCAAATTGCCCCATAGAGAGTGTGTATGAGTGAGTGAGTGTGTGCCCAGCGATGGATTGGCGCCCTGTCCTGGGTCTATCTGCCCAGCGTCCGAGACGTTCTCCCCTGGATGGGCATGGGGAACCCCACCGCGATCGCGATGATAATGAATGAATGATATATCTCCATTATTTTCCACTTTATTAGGGTCGGGGGGGGGGGGGGGGGGTTCCTTATGCCCATCCAAGGGAGAACATTTCGGGCGCTGGGCAGATACACCCAGGACAGGACGCCAATCCATCGCTGGGCACACACTCACTCACACAGACACACTATATATGGGGCAATTTGGAGAATTCAATTGACTTCATCAATGTTTTTGGGCTATGGGAGGGAATCCCTAGCGCTGAGAGGAGAACATGCTAACCACTAAGCCACAGTGCGCCCTATATATATATATATATATATATATATATATATATATATATATATATATATATATATATTTATTTATTTATTTATTCATACATATATATTTAAATATATAAAATAATTTAATAACATCCCAGCATTACTAGATGGAATTGTGAATAAAAGGCATGAAAAATCGTGCTCACTGGAAATTAGGTGTAAAGAGCTCCTCGGAACAACGGTTCAGTTTAAGTGGATGGTGTTAAATTAAGCAGTATATAACCACTTTGGTGAAATTGATACCAAGCCATGTCCCTGAGGGAGCGTAAATAACCGCTCAGGATTAGGGTTTGCTGCATTTTCTCTGCATTTCTCATGTAAACGAAGCAGTATCCTGTCTGCGAGGTTGATGTTGCCATTGTTGTGTTATTACTGGCAGAACAGTCCTGCAGACTGATTTTTACTTACTGCGTTTTGCTCTTTAAAGGTGAATGGCAACAGAAATGTCATCTCACAATAGCGGATCCTGCTGGGTCGCTTCATCCGACTTCATATTTATTTAATATTGGCAAAAAAAAAGAACCCAAAAAAAACATTAAAGGTTACTGCGGTATAATTACGGCTGAATGAAAGCAAATGATGTGTTTGAAGTTGAAAATATCAGAGGGAAATGTTTTTCTTGTTCAGGAAATTAAAAAGAAATGATTGTAAATGAAAAAGGTGTTTAAGAGGTTTTAGCTTTTGTTATTTGCTGGGATTTTATTACTAAAGAACTGTAATTATCAATTTTTTACATTTATTTTTCCATGTGTACCTATAACAACCTGGAAAGAAACTTAAAACTTGGCCAAGGAAATGCTTGAATTACAAGTATCACCAATATTAGTATCCAATATATCACCTTTACTAAAACTCTAAAGAAGACCCATCCATCCATTATCTTCTGCTTTATCCTCTATTAGGATCGTGGGGGGGTTCCCCATGCCCATCCAGGGGAGAACGTTTCAGCTGCTGGGCAGATACACCCAGGACAGGACACCAATCTATCGCTGGGCACACACTCACTCACACAGACACACTCTATATGGGGCAATTTGGAGATTTCAATTGACCTTGATCCATGTTTTTGGAGGAAACCCACGCAGACACTGGGAGAACATGGAAACTCCACCCAGATGGGGATTCGAACCGGGAATCCCTAGTGCTGGGAGGAGAACATGCTAACCACTAACCCATTCCTCTCTGGATATTACTAAAGAACTGGAATTTTCTATTTTATTTATTTTCCCATGTGTACCTATAACAACCTGGAAAGAAACTTAAAACTTGGCCAATGAAATGCTTGAATTACAAGTTTTGAATTCCAATTATTATCCAATGAATCAAATGATCTTTACTAAAACTCTGGAGAAGATCCATCCATTATCTTTATGCTCTACCAGGGTCGCGGAGGATTTCCCCATGCCCTTCCAGGGGAGAACATGGAAACTTCACCCAGATTGGGATTAGAACTGAGAGGAGAACATGCTAACCACTAACCCATCCCTCCCTGGTACAGTACCATTATAAAACGCACTATATAATAAACAAACTTGATTCCTGACTTGGGGCGGCATGGTGGCTTAGTGGTTAGCATGTTCTCCTCTCAGCACTATGGATTCCTGGTTCGAATCCTCATCTGACTGGAGTTTCCATGTTCTCCCCGTGTCTGCGTGGGTTTCCTCCGGGTTCTCCGGTTTCCTCCCACAGTCCAAAAACATGGATCGAGGTCAATTGAATTCTCCAAATTGCCCCATATAGAGTGTGTCTGTGTGAGTGAGTGTGTGCCCAGCGATAGATTGGCACCCTGTCCTGGGTGCATCTGCCCAGCGCCCAAGACGTTCTCCCCTGGATGGGCATGGGGAACCCCACCGCGACTCTAATAGAGGATAAAACGGGAGATAATGAATGAATGAACGAATGATTCCTGACTTGGGGCGGCACGGTGGCTTAGTGGTTAGCATGTTCTCCTCTCAGCACTAGGGATTCCTGGTTCGAATCCCTATCTGGGTGGAGTTTCCATGTTCTCCCCGTGTCCGCGTGGGTTTCCTCCAGGTTCTCCAGTTTCCTCCCACAGTCCAAAAACATGGATCGAGGTCAATTGAGTTCTCCAAATTGCCCCATCTAGAGTGTGTCTGTGTGAGTGAGTGTGTCCAGCGATAGATTGGTGCCCTGTCCTGGGTGTATCTGCCCAGCACCCGAAACGTTCTTCCCTGGATGGGCATGTGGAACCCCTCCGCGACCCTAGTAGAGGATGAAGCGGGAGATAATGGATGGATGGATGGTTTCCTGACTTGAGTCTTTACATCAGGAGACACATTGATGCTAAAAGTTGCCTTTGTTTTTCCATTTGATCTCATTGGTGTAAAAACTATAGAGAAATTCACGAGATCTGCTCTCTGATTCGTCTTTCTCTGGGGTTCTAATGACCAAAGCTCAGTGGGGAACTCATCCTTCTCGGGCAGCCAGGCAGTGTTATTGCATTTCCATTTTTAAAGCCTTTTTTCTTTCACTTTAATAACTGTAGGTTTATATGAATTCAAATATTCAGTGATGGATGTTCCACCAGACCCCCAACTTTTTTAAATTAGTGGAGTGATGGCGCTAAGTGTCTTTGTGAAGAAAAGAGGGCAATTAGACTTCAGAGAAAAGCAGCTATAAATTGCCAAATGCCTCACTTTCAAATCCAGCAAGTACATTTTGTGAAAATGTAGAACATCCATCCATCATGGTCCGCTATAGTACAAGTCGTAAATACCGCGAGGGCACAGTATGTGCACAGTAACACCAAAAAAAAGATGAAGTAAGCAAGAGAGTGGCCCCGGGGTGGGTAGGAAAGTGTGTAGATGAAGGCCATCCTTATTGCTGCCTCAGCAAGTATGGTGGCATCTAATCCACCATGCTGATTGCATTGTAGTGGTCTCCTGTCGGCGACAGGATTGATCTCCAAACCCAACAATCCATTTCACGAAAGCACCTCAGCCAGGTCTCTCTCACTCATTTCTCCAAAACATTACTGAGCTGTCTCGTTCTCCCAGAACAATCTACAATTCTGTTGTTCTCTCCCATTTTCATCTTCACCCTCATTTGTATCCCTGCCCCCCCCCCCACCACCACCAACCCCCCCGTTCACAGAATTCACTCAACCACTATTCATTAGTCCTTTCCACTGATTTGCATTCACTTATGCCTCTTTGTTATTGTTAAAGAAATCCATCCATCCATCTATCTATTATCTTCTGCTTTATCCTCCACTAGGGTCACGGGGGGGTTCCCCATGCCCATCCAGGAGAGAACGTCTCGGGCGCTGGGCAGATACACCCAGGACAGGGCGCCAATCCATCGCTGGGCACACACTCACACACATACACAAACACACTCTATATGGGGCAATTTGGAGAACTCAATTGACTTGATCCATGTTTTTGGACTGTGGGAGGAAACCAGAGAACCCGGAGGAAACCCACACGGACACGGGGAGAACATGGAAACTCCAGCCAGATGGGGATTCGAACCGTGAATCCCTAGTGCTGAGAGGAGAACATGCTAACCACTAAGCCACCATGCTGCCCTCTATGTATACAATTAATATTCATTCATTATCACCCGCTTTATCCTCTATTAGGGTCGTGGGGGGGTTCCCCATGCCCATCCAGGGGAGAACGTTTCGGGCGCTGGGCAGATACACCCAGGACAGGGCACCAATCCATCGCTGGGCACACACTCACTCACACACACACTCTATATGGGGCAATTTGGAGAACTCAATTGACTTGATCTATGTCTTTGGACTGTGGGAGGAAACCGGAGAACCCGGAGGAAACCCACGCGGACACGGGGACAACATGGAAACTCCAGCCAGATTGTGATTCGAACCGGGAATCCCTAGTGCTGAGAGGAGAACGTGCTAACCACTAATCCACCACTTCGCCCCGCCTACGTATACAATTAATATATTATATTCAAACAGATTTTTTTTATAGTAAATAATGGATTATTTACTAACGTCTTTTCTTTATTCTTCGACATCATCTCTAAACTTGCTGACCTCAAGAAGAGGGCTCGGGAACGTTCTATCCCTCTAAACATAGGAGCTGTTTTGCAGCATTTCTCCACCTTGGCATAATCTCTTGTGACAGATCCAGGCTGCCTCCAGTATTCATGTCACCATGGAGAGAGTCAAACACAGAGGAGGTTTTATTCTCCCCACTAGAACAGTCCTGACACAGTAAATACAGCTCTGTCATTAATCACGGACTCATCGGCGTGCTGAAAGAGAAGAACCTGACACCGGGCATTGAGGTGGGAATAGCACTCTGTCAAGGTGTGCAGACAATACGGAGGAACGCCAGGGCACCTTTGAAGTTGCTTTGAACACCTTGGCAAGAAAGTATGTAAGTGGTAAGACCTCGACCAACATGTCTCGGAGGTATATCTGGGGTTCTGGCATGCAGATTACACTTAGAACATCTTGAACGTCAATCAATTACTTATTACTTAAATGCTGTGCTTTATTATCAGCTCTAATTGCTTCATGTTTGTGGTGTGGACGGGTTTCCCGGAGATGTCGTTAGTTCATCCATGGTTCTGCTGAAGCACTGTGGCTACGATGATTACGGGATGGAACCTGGATATTAATTGGACTGGCGGTCCTGCAGGACGCTCTCAATGGACTTATACAGTTATTAAATTGTTAAATACGGGACACCTGGGCTTAGTGGTTAGCATGTTCGCCTCTCAGCACTAGGAATTCCCGGTTCCAATCCCAATCTGGGTGGAGTTTCCATGTTCTCCCCGTGTCCGCGTGGGTTTCCTCCGGGTTCTCCGGTTTGCTCCCACAGTCCAAAAACATGGAGCAAGTCAATTGAGTTCTCCAAATTGCCCCATATAGAGTGTGTCTGTGTGAGTGAGTGTGTTCCGAGTGATAGATTGGCGCCCTGTCCTGGGTGTATCTGCCCAGCGCCCGAAACGTTCTCCCCTGGATGGACATGGGGAACCCCCCCCCGCAACCCTAATATAGGATAAAGTGGAAGATAATGGATGGATGGACGGGTCACCTGATCATCACACAATCTGTACATGACTGTCCTACACTGTTGATGCTTCCCGGCCGCTCAAGGAGGATGAATCCCCCACTGAGTCTTGGTCCTCACAAGGTTTCTTTCTTAAAATAACAACATAACAGGGAGTTTTTCCTTGCCGCTGTCGCGTCAGCTTGCTCTTTAAGGGTTTAAAGGTTTATAACACTGTAAAGCTTCTTCGTGACGATGTACTATTGTAAAAAGCGCTCTATAAATAAATTACTTGAATATGAGTGACAACAAATAAGGTGATGCCAATTTCCTGAAGGTGCCGTAAGCTCTTCTACGTTTACTCACTGGAACCTGGATTTTATTTGGACTGGCAGTCCTGCAGGTTGCCCTCAATGGACTTATATAGTTTTCAATTGTTAAATACAGGTCATCTGATCATCACACAATCTGTACATGACTGTCCTACACTGTTGATGCTGCCCGGCCGCTCAAGGAGGATGAGTCTCCCACTGAGTCTTGGTCCTCACAAGGTTTCTTCCTTAAAATATCAACATAACAGGGAGTTTTTTCTTGCCGCTGTCGCGTCAGCTTGCTCTTTAAGGGTTTAAAGGTTTATAACACTGTAAAGCTTCTTCGTGACGATGTACTATTGTAAAAAGCGCTCTATAAATAAATTACTTGAATATGAGTGACAACAAATAAGGTGATGCCAATTTCCTGAAGGTGCCGTAAGCTCTTCTACGTTTACTCACTGGAACCTGGATTTTATTTGGACTGGCAGTCCTGCAGGTTGCCCTCAATGGACTTATATAGTTTTCAATTGTTAAATACAGGTCATCTGATCATCACACAATCTGTACATGACTGTCCTACACTGTTGATGCTGCCCGGCCGCTCAAGGAGGATGAGTCTCCCACTGAGTCTTGGTCCTCACAAGGTTTCTTCCTTAAAATATCAACATAACAGGGAGTTTTTTCTTGCCACTGTCTCTTCAGCTTGCTCTTTGGGGGTTTAAAGGCTTATAACACTGTAAAGCTGCTTTGTGACAATGTACTATTGTAAAAAGCGCTATACAGTATAAATAAATTACTTGAACATGAGTGACAACAAATAAGGTGATGCCAATTTCTTGGCGGTGTTGTCAGCTCTTCACCCATGGTTCTGCTGAAGCACTGTGGCTACGACGATTACTGGATGGAACCCGGATTTTTATTGGACTGGCAGTCCTGCAGGTTGCCCTCAATGGACTCATATAGTTTTCAATTGTTAAATATGGGTCACCTGATCATCACACAATCTGTACATGACTGTCCTACACTGTTGATGCTGCCCGGCCGCTCAAGGAGGATGAGTCCCCCACTGAGTCTTGGTCCTCACAAGGTTTCTTCCTTAAAATAACAACATAACAGGGAGTTTTTTCTTGCCACTGTCTCTTCGGATTGCTCTTTGGGGGTTTAAAGGCTTATAACACTGTAAAGCTGCTTTGTGACAATGTACTATTGTAAAAAGCACTCTGGAGAGGAAAAGAACCTCGAATGATCTGTAAACTTGCCAGTTCGATCCATGTGGTCCGAGCATGCATCGTAAACAAATTTCCCTTCGCAGGCCATGGGGCGCCTTTAACCACAATCAATACTGTAATTTTCTACTTAGATAACCCAATTTCTACGAAGTGATTTTCTAATTTCCTGCAAGAGCATCATCGATTACCCACACTTGGAGCTATTTTTGCAATCTCGGTGCTGTTTTCGAGTTTTTCTCTCCGTCAAATGGCATAATCACCCTCTACACCCCACACTGCGACGACAGTGGTTTCATTAACCACCAGGTTGGTGCTCCTGGCGAATCTCCGTGCCAGCTGGCTCCATCACACTATAGGAATGCCAACCTCACACGATCCAGATCAGTGAACTTCAATAAAGCCGAATTGTCTAGACGTATAAAGCTGGTGGGTTCGCTTGAACATACATTGAGGTTTGAGGGAAGATCATAAGCACCCTATAAATTAAAGTCTAGCATATGTGGTTTTAAGCTTGGTTGGCAATTTTTACCTGGTAAATCGGCCTTTATTAAAAAACGAAATAAGAAAAAGCGTTGGGGGAAATCTGCCGAGGTGTCGGCGGGATGGAGGATGGGCCGCTGGTTTATCTGAAGTCTTTCAGGCGTGATTGGAGCGCAATCTTTAGCTCGCAGAACGACTGGATTGATGGCGGACAATTAAAACGGCAAGACGAAAATGATTTATCATCAAGCGTCTTGCTCAAGATAAGCCAGTCACCATCAGAGGAAAGAAATAATTACATGGCTTTATCTCAGCGCAGGTTTTAATTAACCTTGTCCATGTTTTTCCCCAAGAAACGAAAAACCATCAAATGTGAATCCATTACGGTTCTCAGATACACAAAAACATGCAATGAAAGAGAATGCTGCCTGATAAAATGTTCTGTGGTTTGCTGTGGTGAGGTAAGTGTGACCTGATGCTTTCCAACAGCTGGAGAATGCTCCTCTCGCCCTCACTACATGGATCCTCTTTCTCTATTGACTCTCTTTTTATTTCCTTTCGGTTCTCTTGTGCCAAAAGGAATTGTGCTAACCAACACCAGACCACAAGATACTACCTACTAACACTTTCCAGAATGTTTAGACGATAAAAATCTAAAAGGGCTGGTCTACATGGCCTGACAATTATGTTACAAATATTACAGATGCATGTAAGACACACAAAAATAGACCAGTTCATCTTCAGTGCTGGGTTTGATTCCCAGTTGGGGCAAATAGCCATCGGTTCTCGAGTCTAACCTTTTCTTGACTCCGCATTGGTTCACTACAGCAACGGCATGGTGGCTTAGTGGTTAGCACGTCCGTCTCTCAGCGCTAGATTCCATGTTCTCCCCGTGTCCACGTGGGTTTCCTCTGGGTTCTCCGGTTTCCTCCCACAGCCCAAAAACATGGATCAAAGTCAATTGAGTTCTCCAAATTGCCCCTTATGGATGGATTGACACCCTGTCCTGGGTGCATCTGTCCAGCGCCTATAACGTTTTCCCCTGGATGGGCAAGGGGAACCCCACCGTGACCCTAGTAGAGGATGAAGTGGAAGATAATGGCTGGATGGACCTTGAGTGTTGGACAGCACATTGGCTTAGTGGTTAGCATGTTCTCCTCTCAGTGCTAGGGATTCCCGGTTCGAATCCCAATCTGGGTGGAGTTTCCATGTTCTCCCCGTGTCCGCGTGGGTTTCCTCCGGGTTCTCCGGTTTCCTCCCACAGTCTAAAAACATGAATCAAGGTCAATTGAATTCTCCAAATTGCCCCATATAGAGTGTGTGTGTGTCTGTGTTAGTGAGTGTGTGCCCAGGGATAGATTGGTGCCCTGTCCTGGGTGTATTTGCCCAGCGCCCGAAACATTCTCTCTGGATGTGCATGGTGACCCCCCCCCCCCAACCCTAGTAAAGGATAAACGGAAGATAATGTATGGATGGACCTTGAGTGGCGTGAAAGGCACTTATAAATAAAATATATTATTATTAGTATTATTATAAGGAGAGACCAGCTACACTGTAGCATTATTAAACTGATCAAACATGATCCGATCTGGAGGTTTTTTTTAATGTCAAGTCTTTGTAGAAGAGATGTATTTTGAGTTGTTTCTTAAAGATGCTACGTGACTCTGCCTTACGGACAGAGTTGGGAAGATCGTTCTACCAGTCTGAGTGTGAGTTACCACCATGGAGAGGTTGAAACACAAGGCAAATTTATCACTAAGGCAAAGTGAACGAGTTGGAGTGTATTTTGGAAAAATAGAGGGGGCAGATCCAGAGGTTGTCCTGTAGGTCGGAGTCAGTGACTTGTACTGAATGCAGCAGCTACAGGGAGCCAATGGAGAGAGAGGAGTAGTGGAGTGATATGAGTTTTTTTGGGTGGTTGAACATTTGAATCTGGGAGACTGGCAAGCAACACATTAAAATAACTGAGCCGGGATAGGATGAGGGCTTGGACATTCCAGAAAACATCCAAGTTAGTGAATTGGAGTTCCTACATTACATCTTCTGTCAGCAGACTATCCATCCATTATCTTCCACTTCATCCTCTATTAGGGTCGTGGTGGGGTTCCACATGACCATCCAGGGGAGAACGTTTCGGGCGCTGGGCAGATAGACCCAGGACAGGGCGCCAATCTATCACTGGGCACACACTCACACACACAAACACACTATATGGGGCAATTTGGAGAACTCAGTTGATTTTATCCATGTTTTTGGACTGTGGGAGGAAACCGGAGAACCCGGAGGAAACCCACACGGACACGGGGAGAACATGGAAACTCCACCCAGTTTGGGATTTGAACCGGGAATCCCTAGCGCTGAGAGGAGAACATGCTAACCACTAAGGCACCGTGCCGCCCGTCAGCAGACTAATTATGCACATTTCATCCATATGATGCTGTCCAGACAAAATTCATTCATTCATTTATTCATTCATTCATTCATTATCTCCCGCTTTATCCTCTATTAGGGTCGCGGTGGGGTTCCCCATTCCCATCCAGGGGAGAACGTCTCGGGCACTGGGCAGATACACCCAGGACAGGGCGCCAATCTATCGCTGGGCTCACACTCACACAGACACACTCTATATGGGGCAAATTGGAGAACTCAATTGATTTTGCCCATGTTTTTGGACTGTGGGAGGTTAGCGGAGAACCCAGAGGAAACCCACACGGACACGGGGAGAACATGGAAACTCCACCCAGATTGGGATTTGAACCAGGAATTCCTAGCGCTGAGAGGAGAACATGCTAACCACTAAGGCAACGTGCCGCCCATCAGCAGACTAATTATGCACATTTCATCCATATGATGCTGTCCTGACAAAATTCATTCATTATCTCCCGCTTTATCCTCTATTAGGGTCGCGGTGGGGTTCCCCATTCCCATCCAGGGGAGAACGTCTCGGGCACTGGGCAGATACACCCAGGACAGGGCGCCAATCTATCGCTGGGCTCACACTCACTCACACAGACACACTCTATATGGGGCAAATTGGAGAACTCAATTGATTTTGCCCATGTTTTTGGACTGTGGGAGGTTAGCGGAGAACCCAGAGGAAACCCACACGGACACGGGGAGAACATGGAAACTCCACCCAGATTGGGATTTGAACCAGGAATTCCTAGCGCTGAGAGGAGAACATGCTAACCACTAAGGCACCGTGCCGCCCGTCAGCAGACTAATTATGCACATTTCATCCATATGATGCTGTCCAGACAAAATAAAATGAAAAAATGATGTTTGTGAACAACAGGGAGCATGCTAGCTTTCAGGTTGAATAGATCACTTTCAATGTCTGGTCATCGAAAGGAACTCTGAAGCTTTAAAGTACGTGCGAGTTCTCCGACCAGCTTAACACATCAGTACTCCATCGTTACTCATAATCAGAACAGGACGGTTCCAACGGCCACAGCAATCTTGTTATCTCAAGGGACGTCAGAAGCAGGATTTTCGCCATCACATCCAATTGCGGCGTGCGAGTGCACGACACTACGCTCTGGCTATTAGTCTTGGCCAGTGGAAACATATGGGTTGATATTACATCCCTGTTGTAATAATAAACCTGCTTCATCTCGGGCTAAGATGGCTCAAGAATTCCACAGGCTGAGAGTCATGAAATTTCATCTGCAATGCTGAGGGCATCTCTCCAAAAATGAAAACGAAATCCTATAGCAAACCGGAGGATGACACACGAAATGCACATGGAACTACATCATATACGGTATGGCACTGATAAAGTCAGGCTTAAATGATCTGGTTTACTCGTCCCTGGATCAGGATAAGCCATGGTGAAGTAATAAAAAAGGAAACGGTTTGCCAGCTTCAAAATGGAAGCTGTACTACTGTGAATGCTGTCTCTTTCTAAGAGGTAATTAATGACAACACTTCACTTCATGCTTGTGAAGAGAGCTTATAAGCTTTTATAAACAGTTATGAGCACTTATAAAGTCATTTTCAGGAAAAGCATTCATTAAACACAAACATTATAAGGCTTTATGTCGCTGGTCTCTGTAATAAGTTGATGAACAGTTTAATTATACACCTTATAATGCATTATGTCACTTTGTGTTATGAAGCCTTATGACATGTTCTTTTAACACTTTATGCATGTGGTTATGAACATCTATAGACATTAATATAGGCTTGTGACGAGTATTATAAAGTGTTATGAACACCGGGTTTGGCTAAAGTGTTACTTTATGTCTGGAAAGATGGCTTATAAGGTTTTATAAACAGTTATGAGCACTTATAAAGTCATTTTCAGGAAAAGCATTCATTAAACACAAACGTTATAAGGCTTTATGTCGCTGGTCTCTGTAATAAGTTGATGAACAGTTTAATTATACACCTTATAATGCATTATGTCACTTTGTGTTATGAAGCCTTATGACATGTTCTTTTAACACTTTATGCATGTGGTTATGAACATCTATAGACATTAATATAGGCTTGTGACGAGTATTATAAAGTGTTATGAACACCGGGTTTGGCTAAAGTGTTACTTTATGTCTGGAAAGATGGCTTATAAGCTTTTATAAACAGTTATGAGCACTTATAAAGTCATTTTCAGGAAAAGCATTCGTTAAGCACAAACATTATAAGGCTTTTTGTCGCTGGTCTCTATAATAAGTTGATGAACAGTTTAAATATATAGTTTATAATGCATTATGTCACTTCGTGTTATGAAGCCTTATGACATGTTCTTTTAACACTTTATGAATGTGGTTATGAACATCTATAGACATTAATATAGGCTTATGATGAGTATTATAAAGTGTTATGTGTCAAACACCGGGTTTGGCTAAAGTGTTACTTTATGACTGGAAAGATGGCTTATAAGCTTTTATAAACAGTTATGAGCACTTATAAAGTCATTTTCAGGAAAGGCATCCGTTAAGCACAAACGTTATAAGGCTTTATGTCGCTGGTCTCTGTAATAAGTTGATTATGTCACCTTATGTGTTATGAAGCCTTATGGCATGTTCTTTTAACATGAATATTTATGAATGTGGTTATGAACATCAATAGACATTAATACAGGTTTATGACGAGTATTATAAAGTGTTATGAACACCAGGTTTGGCTAAAGTGTTACCGAGGTAATAAATGACACTTTACTTTATGTCTGGAAAGATAGTTTATAAGCTGGAAAGATAGTTTATAACCTCATTTATATGTCGCTTTGGATAAAAGCGTCTGCTAAATGAATAAATGTAAATGTAAGCTTTTATAAACAGTTATGGCAAACCATTTCCCAGCTTCGAAATGGAAGCTGTACTACTATGCATGTTGTCTCTTTCAAAGAGACACTTTACTGTTTATAAACACTTATAAGTGTTTATAAACATATGAGCACTTAAAGTAATTTTCAGGAAAAGCATTCGTTAAGCACAAACATTATAAGGCTTTATGTCACTGGTCATTATAATAAGTTGATGAACAGTTTAAATATATAGTTTATAATGCATTATGTCACTTTGTGTTATGAAGCCTTATGACATGTTCATATAACACTTTATGAATGTGGTTATGAACATCTATAGACATTAATATAGGCTTGTGACGAGTATTATGAAGTGTTATGAACACCGGGTTTGGCTAAAGTGTTACTTTATGACTGGAAAGATGGCTTATAAGCTTTTATAAAGTTATGAGCACTTATAAAGTCATTTTCAGTTAACGTGTTCGCTGAACACAAACGTTATAAGGCTTTATGTCGCTGGTCTCTATAATAAGTTGATGAACAGTTCAAATATATCAGAAGAGCAATAGCAAACCAGAGGATGACACAACAGTTATGAGCACCTATAAAGTCATTTTCATGAAACGTGTTCGCTGAACACAAACATTATAAGGCTTTATGTCGCTGGTCTCTATAATAAGTTGATGAACAGTTTAAATATATAGTTTATAATGCATCATATCACTTTGCGTTATGAAGCCTTATGACATGTTCTTATAACACTTTATGAATGTGGTTATGAACATCTATAGACATTAATATAGGCTTATGACGAGTATAAGTGTTATGAACACCGGGTTTTATAAGCTTTTATAAAGTTATGAGCACTTATAACGTTTGTGTTCAGCGAACACGTTTCCTGAAAATGACTTTATAAGGCTTTATGTCGCTGGTCTCTATAATAAGTTGATGAACAGTTCAAATATATCAGAAGAGCAATAGCAAACCAGAGGATGACACAACAGTTATGAGCACCTATAAAGTCATTTTCAGGAAACGTGTTCGCTGAACACAAACATTATAAGGCTTTATGTCGCTGGTCTCTATAATAAGTTGATGAACAGTTTAAATATATAGTTTATAATGCATCATATCACTTTGCGTTATGAAGCCTTATGACATGTTCTCATAACACTTTATGAATGTGGTTATGAACATCTATAGACATTAATATAGGCTTATGACGAGTATAAGTGTTATGAACACCGGGTTTTATAAGCTTTTATAAAGTTATGAGCACTTATAACGTTTGTGTTCAGCGAACACGTTTCCTGAAAATGACTTTATAAGGCTTTATGTCGCTGGTCTCTATAATAAGTTGATGAACAGTTCAAATATATCAGAAGAGCAATAGCAAACCAGAGGATGACACAACAGTTATGAGCACCTATAAAGTCATTTTCAGGAAACGTGTTCGCTGAACACAAACATTATAAGGCTTTATGTCGCTGGTCTCTATAATAAGTTGATGAACAGTTTAAATATATAGTTTATAATGCATCATATCACTTTGCGTTATGAAGCCTTATGACATGTTCTCATAACACTTTATGAATGTGGTTATGAACATCTATAGACATTAATATAGGCTTATGACGAGTATAAGTGTTATGAACACCGGGTTTTATAAGCTTTTATAAACAGTTATGAGCACTTATAAAGTCATTTTCAGGAAACGTGTTCGCTGAACACAAACGTTATAAGGCTTTATGTCGCTGGTCTCTATAAGAAATTGATGAACAGTTCAAATATATCAGAAGAGCAATAGCAAACCGGAGGATGACACACAAAAAGCACATGGCACTACATCATATACAGTTCGGCACTGCTGAAGTCAGGCTTAAACGATCTGGTTAGCTCGCCCCTGGATCAGGATAATCCATGGTGAAGTAATAATAAATGAAACGGTTTGCCAGCTTCGAAATGGAAGCTGTGGCATGACGTGCCAGTCGCTGTGCCAGCTAATAGAAGATTCCACTGTTGGGAGACGGCGGGTCAGCGCAGGCATATTAAAACGATTTGAAGTATCCCGTAGGAACAAAGGACGGATGGATGGAAGGAGGATCATTCTCTTGGTCACAGATCGAGTGACTGAATTCACAGCAGATGAAAGCGGAATAACACTCACAGTTTATTTGGTGCGGGCTGAGAGGAAATTGGGTTCTACACATGAACGACTTCTTTTCTTACCACATTTGGAAAGTTGTTTTATAAGCAGCAGCGATGGGCGTATGTTCTTTATCATTCTACCCACCAAAAACGCAAGAGAACAAGGGTCACAGTACAGAGGTCTTAGTAGCATGAATTATAACAGATCTGTTTCTATGAATCCTGTATTCATAATGCATTTATGAAGTTTTATAAAGAATTCATAACATGTGTGTCCAGAATCGTAGTCAGAAATGGTCATAACAACTTGATCTAAGGCTTTAAAACACAAAGTGACATAATGCATTCTATATTATGTTCATAAGCACATTCATAAATTATTATAACAATTTGACCTAAGGCTTTAAAACACAAAGTGACATAATGCATTCAATATTATGTTCATAAGCACACTCATAAATTGTTATAACAATTTGACCTAAGGCTTTATAACACAAAGTGACATAATGCATTCGATATTATGTTCATAAGCACACTCATAAATTGTTATAACAATTTGACATAAGGCTTAATAACACAAAGTGACATAATGCATTCTATATTATGTTCATAAGCACACTCAAATTGTTATAACAATTTGACCTAAGGCTTTATAACACAAATTGACATAATGCATTCTATATTATGTTCATAAGCACACTCATAAATTGTTATAACAATTTGACATAAGGCTTTATAACACAAAGTGACATGATGCATTCTATATTATGTTCATAAGCACACTCATAAATTGTTATAACAATTTGACATAAGGCTTAATAACACAAAGTGACATAATGCATTCTATATTATGTTCATAAGCACACTCATAAATTGTTATAACAATTTGACATAAGGCTTAATAACACAAAGTGACATAATGCATTCTATATTATGTTCATAAGCACACTCATAAATTGTTATAACAATTTAACCCAAGGTTTTATAACACAAAGTGATCCTTATTTAAACGTTTGATTCTTTGGATGTTTAGACATTTTGACTGAAGTGTTTATAAAGAGTTATGAGCACTTATAAAGTCATTTTCAGGAAATGCGTTCGCTAAACACAAACATTGTAAGGCTTTATGTTGCTGGTCTCTATAATAAGAGGATGAACAGTCCATCCAGGAGAGAACGTTTCGGGCGCTGGGCAGATACACCCAGGACAGGACGCCAATCTATCGCTGGGCACACACTCACTCACACAGACACACTCTATATGGGGCAATTTTGATAATTCAATTGACCTTGATCCATGTTTTTGGACTGTGGGAGGAAACCGGAGAACCCGGAGGAAACCCACGTGGACACGGGGAGAACATGGAAACTCCACCCAGATTGGGATTCGAACCGGGAATCCCTAGTGCTGAGAGGAGAACATGCTAACCACTAAGCCACCGTGCCGCCCTTATAAATAATGATATATCAGCTCAAACATTTCAAAAATGAATTTTTTTGTAATCTTAGGATGTATGTACGTATAACCTACAGAAAAATGGACAATTGTCAACATATCTTAGACAATTTTAATACATCAAGTCATTTCTCATTACAGTTTTCCCTACTGATTCCATATCTGGGATTATTACCTTTATTAAGGCGAGGTTTACAGAAACAGGCCGCCCTCAAGCGCTCAACGGGGGGCTCCTGCTGTGCTGGGCCCCAAACCCACAATTATAACCATGTGGTTTGAACTCCAGAATGTTAATCATTGGGGGTACTATCATCCAGCTGGATTTCTGCTTTCAAAAGGGTGGAAAAACATTCATTTATTTTTATGTGTTCTGTAATGTCTTAAATATAGGTATATGGTATATGTAACAATAATATATTTATTACTGACAAGTGTACCAGTGCATCACATGTGCTGCAATGGCTGCATAGAATTCTGTAAATTTAGAACCCAGTGGGACCTGATTTTTGACTCCTTTAATATTAGAAAGAATGTTTATGATGAGGCTTTGCTGATTTTACTGCTGCTAAAATTTTAGAAAGTTATGAAAATATCTAGACAATAGTTTTATTCCATGATCTGGTGATGGTGCATAAAGCTAAATCAGCTTTCATACAGATGCTGCAAGAATGACCTTTAAAATGATATTTTATCCTGCTGACACAGCCGTTTTGTAGCTTCCATGCTTGTGCGCATCCAGATATAGTAGTGAAATGTACTGTGTGTGTGTGTGTGTGTGTGTGTATGTATGTATATATATATATATATATATATATATATATATATATATATATATATATATATATATCCATTATCTTGCGCTTTATAATCTACTAGGGTCGCAAGGGGGGGGGGGGGGTTCCCCATGCACATCCAGGAGGGCACACACTCCCTCACACAAACACACTCTATATGGGGCAATTTGGAAAATGCAATTGACCTTGATCCATGTTTTTGGACTGTGGGAGGAAACCGGAGAACCCGGAGGAAACCCACGTGGACACGGGGGAGAACACGGAAACTCCACCCAGATTGGAATTTGAACCTGGAATCCCTAGTGCTGAGAGGAGAACATGCTAACCACTAAGCATATCCATCCATCCATTATCTTCTGCTTTATCCTCTATTAGGGTAGCGGGGGGGTTCCCTATGCCCATCCAGGGGAGAACGTTTCGGGCGCTGGGCAGATACACCCAGGACAGGATGACAATCCATTGCTGGGCACACACTCACTCACACACACACACACACACACTTTATATGGGGCAATTTGGAGAATTCAATTGACCTTCATCCATGTTTTTGGACTGTGGGAGGAAACCGGAGAACCTGGAGGAAACCCATGTGGACACGGGGAGAACATGGAAACTTCACCCAGATTGTGATTCGAACCAGGAATCCCTAATGCTGAGAGGAGAACATGCTAACCACTAAGCCACTGTGCTGCCCCTAATAAGCATATATATTTATTTTTTTATTTTATTTTATTTTTTGCAATCTGTGTGTTTCATATAAAAATCTTAGCCCAGAAATCTTTTAAGTGAAATAAGAGCCTCGGTTGACCATAAAAGCATTGTCTAAAGATGTTGCAACAGAAATCAGTAAATCAACACATCGGCTAGCCAGGAACTGCAGAACCCAACACAAACAAGCAGGCCACAGAGGCTAAGAGCCAAAACAAACAAAGAGCAAACACAATCAGTGTAAATGTCAGCGTCTCAAATTTATGGGTGGTGACAATTATATGTTTGAAACAAATCAAGTTGATTGTATGGTGTGGGAGTCAAGAAGAGCGTTAGCTGGCTAAGCAGAAAAAAAAGTGCTTTACATGCAATCTGGAAAAAGAACTGGATTTCATTTAGGAAGTTATAATAAGAAGAACACTTGGCTGTTCTTAATTCCCACTATCTAAATTGCCCCTATATAGTGTATGTGGCTTTGTGAGTTAGAGTGTGCTCAATAACAGATTGACGGCCTGTCCTAGATGCATCACCCCGGTGCCTAAAACGGTCTCCCCTGGAGATATGGGGATCTCTGCCAACAACCATGATAGAGGATTCAGCAAAAGATAATGAGATGGTAGTGGTTAGCATGTTCTCCTCTCAGCGCTGTGGATCCAGGTACGAATCCCAATCTGGGTGGAGTTTCTATGTTCTCCAAACAAACAAACAGTTCGACAAACATGAGTTGAAGGTAAATTGAGTGCTCTAAATTGCCCCATATAGAGTGTGTGTGAGTGAGTGATTGAGTGTGTCCAGTGATAGATTGGCAACCTGTCCTGGGTGTATCTGCCCAGCGCTCGAAAGGTTCTCCCATGGATGGGCATGGGGACACCCCCCCCCCCAATTAATTTGTGGGTGGCATAGTGGCTTAGTGGTTAGCATGTTCTCCTCTCAGTGCTAGGGATCCAGGTTCGAATCCCATTCAGGGTGGAGTATCCATGTTCTCTCAGTGTCTGCGTGGGTTTCCTTCAGGTTCTCCGGTTTCCTCCCACAGTTCGAAAATCATGGATCAAGGTCAATTGAGTTCTCCAAATTGCCCCATATAGGGTGTGTCTGTGTGAGCAAGTGTACCCAGTGATAGATTGGCACCCTGTCCTGGGTGTATCTGCCCAGCGCCCAAAACGTTCTCCCCTGGATGGGCATGGAGAACCCTCCCCCACCCCCCATTCAATATATGGAATGAATGAGTCTTCAAGCATTTTAATCTGAATCGGTAAATTTCCAACACAGTGCTAAAAAGTAACAATTCAAACGTTCTGAAAACGCTGTTAAATAAAAATGTCTTCATCTGGACGTAACCTACGAGTTCCATCCAACCAAAATTCGGTTTCCCCCTCAGACCCCAATCGCATCCAGATGCCGAGCTGCCGCCACGCACAGCCAGCGTTGAACCCGAAAACTCGGCACGCTCCTGAACACTTTGAGCAAACATGACCCCAAAATCACCCCCTCATGTATTATTGGCCCCCGAGGGGTTCAAAAATCCCCATTAAGGTCACTCCGATATCCTGCGGCCACCATGCCTCATTTACAAATCAACGAGCATCAGATGAACACGGCATTTGTTATGTCTAGCTAGTTTGTCATCAACACATAGCTAGAGTACATTTACGCAACTGTAATACAGACACACATAAGTGGAAACTGGCGTTCTTAAAATAGCTCAATTCGTTTGTCAACATTAGCCAGGACACGCAAACACACACATACAGGATGTTGGCGTTCCTTCAGAGACACAATACACAACCCAAAGCCTTCATTTCGTTTGATTTAGTACACAGCGTTGGAAAGCCATGCTTGTTTTCTCTAATGTCTTCCTTTTGTAGTCCCAGCTTCGGCTTTTGACTCGATTTTAATACAGACCATGACCAAGGCATCTCAACAAAGCCTCTAATAGATGTTTGCTAAACTGAGGATTTGGGATCCTTAGATGAAGATCTATCAATTGAGATGTTTGGAAGATCTCCCTGGTTTCAGAACATTCATCATTCAAAGGATTGTAACTTAAACCAACAAACAGATCATTTTAATTATGGGGATTTATTAAAGATGGTAACTATTTTTCCCATAGAAAAGTCCATACTTCCATCCATCTTCAGCTATAAGCCACCGTGTCGCGCCATGAAGAGCCCATCCATCCATTATCTTATGCTTTATCCTCTATTAGGGTCACGGGGGGTTCCCCATGCCCATCCAGGGGCAGATGCACCCAGGACAGGGTATCAATCTATCGCTGGGCACACACTCACTCACACAAACACACTATATGGGGCAACTTTGGAGAATTCAATTGACCTTAAGCCATGTTTTTAGACTGTGAGAGGAAACTGGAGAACCTGACAGAAACCCACGTGGACACGGCGAGAACATGGAAACTCCACCCAGATTGGGATTCGAACCTGAATCCCTAGTGCTCAGAGGAGAACATGCTAACCACTAAGCCACCGTGCCTCCCCAATAGAATATAATTATTCATTCATTATCTTCTGCTTTATCCTCTACTAGGGTCACAGGGGGTTCCCCATGCCCATCCAGGGGAGAACGTTTCGGGCGCAGGGCAGATGCACCCAGGACAGGACACCAATCTATCGCTGGGCACACACTCACACACACAGACAAACACACTCTATATGGGGCAATTTGGAGAATTCAATTGACCTTAAGCCATGTTTTTGGACTGTGAGAGGAAACCGGAGAACCTGACAAACCCACGTGGACACAGGGAGAACATGGAAACTCCACCCAGATTGGGATTCGAACCTGAATCCCTAGTGCTCAGAGGAGAACATGCTAACCACTAAGCCACCTTGCCACCCCAATAGAATATAATTATTTATTTATTATCTTCTGCTTTATCCTCTACTAGGGTCGTGGAGGGGTTCCCCATGCCCATCCAGGGGAGAACATTTCGAGTGATGGGCAGATACACCCAGGACAGGACACCAATCTATCGCTGGACACACACTCACTCACACAGACAATTTTGGAGAATTCAATTGACTTTGATCCATGTTTTTGGACTGTGGGAGTAAATGGAACTCCATCCAGAATGGGATTCGAACAGGGAATGCCTAGTGCTGAGAGGAGAACATGCTAACCACTAAGCCACCATGCTGCCCTACGAAGCTGAAAATAATATAAAAATAGGGGAGATGGAATGCGTGAGGGGACGCAGACAGAACGGTCGGTATCTGGCAGTTTATTCCAGCATGTGTTTCACAATAAACATAAACAAGAGCTCAGTTACGGAATGATTCACACATTTCATCCATAAAAAGCGTGCGATTTAATGACCTCCAACACAAAAGCAGCCCTGAAGAATTTGTTTATTTGGACGGGAACGTGTTCTCTACTCCACTGGTAATTAGCTCTGATTACCTTCATGGAATCCAATTAACACTCTTAAAGCAGCTACATAAATGACTCATTTGCTTTGATGGGTTTGAGGTCTTAAAAGCCAAATCTTACCATCGTCCCCGTTTCGGCAGAGACCACGGTTCTGTCATATTTTAAATTACTTGCACATAATAAGATTTGCGGCACGGTGGCTTAGTGGTTGGCATGTTCTCCTCTCAGCACTAGGGATTCCCGGTTCGAATCCCCATCTGGGTAGAGTTTCCGTGTTCTCCCCGTGTCCACGTGGGTTTCCTCCGGGTTCTCCGGTTTCCTCCCACAGTCCAAAAACATGGATCAAGTTAATTGAGTTCTCTAAATTGCCCCATATAGAGTGTGTTTGAGTGTGTACCCAGCGATGGATTGGCGCCCTGTCCTGGGTGTATCTGCCCAGCGCCCGAGACGTTCTCCCCTGGATGGGCATGGGGAACCCCACCGCGACCCTTTTAATTGAAACAAGTGGAAGTATATTGCAGCACTCTGATTATAATAGTTAAAGAAAATGCACATTCAAAGGTTTTTACAGCAGCATAAAATAAACACGGCGGCACGGTGGCTTAGTGGTTAGCACGTTCGCCTCTTAGCGCTAGGGATTCCCGGTTCGAATCCCCATTTGGATGGAGTTTCCATGTTTTCCCCGTGTCCGCGTGGGTTTCATCCGGGTTCTCCCACAGTCCAAAAACATGGATCAAGTCAATTGAATTCTCAAAATTGCCCCATATAGAGTGCGTCTGTGTGAGTTTTCCATTTTTTTCCATTTGTTAGATATCTGTTCATGTCTCTCCTACATTGTTGTTGCAGCCTGGCCGCTCAAGGAGGATGAGTCCCCCACTGAGTCTTGGTCCTCACAAGGTTTCTTCCTTAAATAACATAACAGGGAGTTTTTTTCTTGCCACTGTCTCTTCGGCTTGCTCTTTGGGGGTTTAAAGGCTTTTCATTCTGTAAAGCTGCTTTGTGACGATGTACTATTGTAAAAAGCGCTCTATAAATAAATCACTTGAAGTTGATTTTGCATCGGCTCGTTCTTTCTGCCTTTTCAAAAATCAAAAGATCCAACAGTTCCCAAGCGCCGAAACCGTAGAATGAATGAAAAGCGTTTTTATTGTGTTTAGACGCACGCCTTGAGATCCCAATGTTTACCTTTTCTAAGCTTCATCACGAGGGCTGATTGCTTAATCATGCGGAATGGAATCAACTCCATTCCCGCTACGCCCCCCTCCTGAGTGCAAGTTATCCTGCCGCTACCACAGAACGATCCGAAAGCTCGTCAAGGGCCTCGAATTAAAAACCGCAAGCAGCTCCACGTGCTTATCCTATAAAAACGCTCGTGCTTAATCAGCCCCAAGACCTGGAGAGCGGGCCGCTGATTCTCACGAGCTGCCGAAGAACCAGCAGGGCCTCTCTAGCTGAGGTGGAGCACCTGCCAAAAAGCATTCCACTCAACTTAAACAGCTCATGATTTCCTCTTGGCCTTTCGAATGGGACTGGAGACACTGGAGTGTTGTCCCGGAGTCACATCTGGGTCCACGGGATTGCGTAAGGCTTTTATGGTGGAATAGAAATGAAAACAAAAACTAATTCAAACCACCAGAATGTGTGTGGTTACCAAAATCTGCTTTGGACTAATTGACATCCCATTGTTTGTTTGCAGCAGTGGAAAATGGTTTATTAGTAATAAAAGCCCAGTGTAATAAAGACTAGCATTATTAACCTAATTAGTATTAATGTAAACGTACCTGCTTCAGTCTGTAAGCACAATGTTACTGCTGTGGGAACCTTTCTATGAATCCATCCACCCATCCATTATCTTCTGCTTTATCCTCTATTAGGGTCGCGGGGGGGTTCCCCATGGCCATCCAGGGGAGAACGTTTCGGGCGCTGGGCAGATACACCCAGGACAGGGTGCCAATCTATCGCTGGGCACAAACTCACTCACACAGACACACTCTATATGGGGCAATTTAGAGAACTCAAATGACTTGATCCATGTTTCTGGACTGTGGGAGGAAACCGGAGAACCCGGAGGAAACCCACGTGGACATGGGGAGAACATGGAAACTCCACCCAGATTGGGATTCGAACTGGGAATCCCTAGTGCTGAGAGGAGAACATGCTAACCACTAAGCCACCGTGCCTCCCTTCTAACCACGATAATGGTTTTATATACATATATACATACACACACATATATATATATATATATATATATATATATATATATATATATATATATATATATATATATATATATATATATATATACATATATATATACACACACACATATATATATATATATGGGTGGCTTAATGGTTAGCACGTTCATCTCTCAGCGTTGGATGGAGTTTCCATGTTCTCCCCGTGTCCACGTGGGTTTCCTCCGAGTTCCCCCCA
The DNA here is from genome assembly GCA_019802505.1 of Corydoras sp. C115. Lineage (NCBI taxonomy): Eukaryota > Metazoa > Chordata > Actinopteri > Siluriformes > Callichthyidae > Corydoras > Corydoras sp. C115. The sequence goes on from JAFMOC010000137.1 coordinate 580,836, forward strand.
TAGTCCAAAAACATGGATTCAAGGTCAATTGAGTTCTCCAAATTGCCCCATATCGAGTGTGTTTGAGTGTCCAGTGATAGATTGCTGATAGATTGACGTTCTCCCCATATATATATCATATATATATGATTAAGTAAAAAGTGCTGGTACTGAATGTCCACCACTGGATTAAATCTGTAAATTAATTTGTATATGCACGTCCTCATCATTCAGCTTCAGAGACCCGGACATTTGAGTATGAACAGTTTTGGAACAAACATTGGGACCCAAGCCGTATTTTCCGTTTTATCCGGTTCCAGTATGAAAAATGCTTGTTTACAGAAGGTGTGAACAGATAATGAAGCGAATCTGCACAACATTCAGCCTGTTTACTCATTCATTTACACTGTACTGATTAAACCAGCTTTCTTTCAAAGTTTACATTCCCGTCCATCACCGGCTCTTCGGCGCGCGGAGCGAAGCTATTTAAGTCTTCAGATGCTAAACATGTCCAGGATTTGTCAAATTCTCTTGTAGCGAACAAGACAGCGTGCACAACTGCGATCCAGATGGTTGACGTACGTCATGTTCAACAGCGGTTTGTCTGTGTTAGACACGGAGAAGTTTGATCAACTGGACATTATTTACGCCTTTGTTTCCCTATACTCTGGCAGTCTTTAGATCACATGCGTTCTGCGTCATTAGCAGACTTCCTCGACGTTCAGACCAGTCAGCCCCAATTATCATCAGAGCCCTGAAAAGCTGCGGCATGATCAAACGCTTGATCCGCCCATTGCTATCTCATCAGACAGGCAAATGGATTCCAGGTATCGTGGAAACGGCGGTCTTTAGAGGACTCGTGCATGGGGCATCGGCTAAAACTCTAAGTGTCATTACATTTACATTTAGTCATGTAGCAGACGCTTTTATCCAAAGCGAGATAAGTCAGAAATTATGCAGAAAACCAACTATACTGTAAAATCATCAAACCTGATCATTATTTGATGCTGCCCCCCCTCCCCTTTTATTTTTTTAACAACAGGTATTTGTTAAAAAGGTGCGTCTTCAGCAGTTTCTTAAAACTGCTTAGTGATTCTGCTTTACGGACAGAGTTGGGAAGATCGTTCCACCATTTTGCAGTGGTGAACGCCACAGACGGCACGGTGGCTTAGTGGTTAGCACGTTCACCTCTCAGCACTAGGGATTCCCGGTTCGAATCCCCATCTGGGTGGAGTTTCCATGTTCTCCCCGTATCCGAGTGGGTTTCTTCCGGGTTCTCCGGTTTCCTCCCACAGTCCAAAAATATTGGATCAAGTCAATTGAGTTCTCCAAATTTCCTCATATAGTGTGTGTCTGTGTGTGTAAGTGTGTGCCCAATGATAGATTGTCGCCCTGTCCTGGGTGTATCTGCCCAGCGCCCGAAAAGTTCTCCCCTGGATGGGCATGGGGAACCCCCCCGCGACTCTAATAGTGAATGAATGAATGAATAAATGACACGGAGTGAGAATGAGCTCCTCAGTGAGGTGGAACCACCAGGCGGCGATCATCACTGGAGCGAAGTGAAAAGAGTCGGAGTGTATTTTGAAAAGATAGAGTAAAGGTAGGAGGGGAAAGATCCAGAAATGGTTCTGTAGGTCAGAGTCATTGACTTGTACTGAATGCAGCAGCTACAGGGAGCCAATGGAGAGAAATGAGTAATGGAGTGACATTGGGTGGTTGAACATAAGTCAGGCTGCAGAGTTTTGAATTCGTTGAAGAGATCTGATTGTGGAAGCTGGGATACCGGCAAGTAGCGCATTACAATAATCAAGCCGGGATAGGACTAGGGCTTGAACTAGCAGTTGGGTAGCATGTTCAGTTAAGAAAGGTCATGATGAGGTAACACAGGATCGCCGATGCCTGTCAAGATAAGAAAGGATTGCACTTGCAGGAGCTTTAATGAAGATGATTTTCAATCTAAAGTGCAGTTTTGGGATCAATAGTGTCCATCACAGATAAGGTTTGATTACTCCAGATCTGAGCCTTACATCAGAAACACAGACAACTGTCTGGCCACGACGCAGATGCCCCGCTCACTCTGGAACAAAGACGCCACCATCTGAGAGCCATTACCTACCATGCTGCGCTATCTGATCCATATGGGAGAACCACTTACGAATGCTCACGCCTGGACCTCTCTGGCTGTTTATTGTTACAGATTCTGGCGTAATCAGCGCTTCAGAAAGCAGACGGCTGGCTGGCCAAAGCCTGACGGACGGAAAGTGACAACCACCTGTGTGTTAAGAGATGGAGGCGGGCAGACAATCAGCGAGTGTGCAACATCTTCTGCGGGTGGGCACCTCTTTGGAGATGGGGGAGTGCGAGAAGCCAACGGTAGATTATTAAACAGTGCAAAAATATCTAGAATATCTAGTCTGTTTGTACTTTGGTGGGAAAAACGCCAGCGACTATTAACATTTGGTACATAACGAAGTAATCACCGTAATGCAATGGATTTTTAAATTTCAATCTCGGTGGAATGGTCTATTAAAAATGACATTCATAATTCACATTCATCCAGTGCAATTTTAGAGTCTGGTGAAATCCATTTTGGACGAACCGTGGTCTGTGATGATTCTGGAGCCTGTGATGGGCGGGGTATCTCAGCAGTTAGGGTTCAACAGGTGTACAGGTGAGTGAAAAGCAATATAAAAGCAATATTCCATTCCATCCATCATCTTCCGCTTTATCCTCAACTAGGGTCGTGGGGGGGTTCCCCATGCCCATCCAGGGGAGAACATTTCGGGCGCTGGGCAGATACACCCAGGACAGGACGCTAATCTATCACTGGGCACACACTCACTTACACAAACACACCATGCCACTCACTGTAAAAAACATCCATCCATTATCTTCTGCTTTATCCTCTACTAGGGTCACGGGGGGGTTCCTCATGCCCATCCAGGGGAGAACGGCAGATACACCCAGGACAGGGCGCCAATCTATCACTGGACACACTCACTCACACAAACACACTCTATATGGGGCAATTTGGAGAATTCAGTAGACCTTGATCCATGTTTTTGGACTGTGGGAAACTGGAAAACCCCATGCAGACACGGGGAGAACATGGAAACTCCATCCAGATCCCTAGCGCTGAGAGGAGAACATGCTAACCACTAAGCCACTGTGCCGCTAATAGCAATATTTACAAGAAAAAAAAGAATAATATTAAAATATCGAAAAAAGAATAGAATTAAGGTGGCTTAGTGATTAGCACGTTCGCCTCTCAGTGCTAGGGATTCCCGGTTCGAATCCCCATCTGGGTGGAGTTTCCATGTTCTCCCCGTGTCTGTGTGGGTTTCCTCCGGGTTCTCCGGTTTCCTCCCACAGTCCAAAAACATGGATCAAGGTATATTGAATAAAATTGCACTGTGCAGAGAGTTTATGTAAGATGGTTGTGGTGGGAGTTGGGCACAGCCTGGTTGCCTGGGGAAGAAGTCGTCTCTGACCCGGCTGGTTCTGGTCTTTAAGCTTCTGAGCCTCATTCCACTCGGCGACTGTGAGAACAGAGAACAGTGGGTGAATGGGATCCTTCATGATAACTCAAGATTTCCTCAGGCAGCAGTTTGTGTATAAATCCAGAAGGTTTGTGTGCTGAACCCCGGTGATGTACTGCGCTGTTCGTACTACCCTCAGCAGGGATTTCCGCTCGAGAGCAGAGGGCAAATCCATCCATCCCATCCATTCTCTTCCGCTTTATCCTCTTCAAGGGATACGGTGGGGTTCCCCATGCCTATCCAGGGGAGAATGTTTTGGACGATGGGCAGATACACCCAGGACAGGGTGCCAATCTATGGCTGGGCACACACTCACACACACAAACACACTCTATATGGGGCAAAATAAATCTGGAGAATTTAATTGACCTTGATCTATGTTTTTGGACTGTGGGAGGAAACCGGAGAACCCGGAGGAAGCCCATGTGGACACGGGGAGAACATGGAAACTCCACCAAGATTGGGATTCGAACCGGGAATCCCTAGCGTTGAAAGGCGAATGTGCTAACCACTAAGCCACCGTGCCGCACTTGAGAGCAAGGTCGTGGGTTCAAATCCCAGTTCCACTGAAGTTACCAATGTGGTTCCTTGAGCAAGACCCTCAACTCTCATTGCACCAGAGATGCTCTATGACCAACCCTGTGCTTGCTTTGTAAGTCACTTTGGATAAAAGCGTCTGCTAAATGACACAATGTGATGTAATGTACACTGTATTGAGGTTTCACCTTTGATATCTTAACCATTGGTATTTACATACAATATCATATGAAGGATTGTCCAATATTGGGCTATGTAATAGAACTACCTAAAGTTATGGCCAAATCCATATTGCCAACATATTTGTTTACCCAAATGGACTTGTCTAGACTGTTAAACAACGCGACTTGAGTAGACAAATGATAGACTCGTGCTGGTCCAATTGGATTTCATGAACGGAATAAAATGAACATGCATTTTAATGCAATGATTTGTGCCTCGCATCTGCAACGCGCTCTCGAGAAGTGAGTCAAACCATCCATGCTGTGCTGAGTCTACACAGAGGTACAGTGCCAAACCACTAACAGAGTCGGGGTAGACGTCGGTTAGGAGTTCGTGGCTTTTGTAATTATAGGAAAATAAAGGATAAACAAAACAGACAGTTCGAGTCCATTTAAAACATAGGTGGTTTCAGAATATCCTCCGAATCAAGACGCGCAACGACAAAAGCAGCGTGGAATTACAAACAGATCGTTTCAAAAGATCTATTCGGTATAAAAAAACTACAGAACAGGAGAACCGTGTTAATAAAAATGTACGGCTTCCAAAATTGTTACCGCATGCCATAAGTTAATATGAAGTTCTGGAAAAATGAGAGGTTTGGGCTGAAACGCACCATTCTCTGATTTAAATGCCTTTCAGAAAATGTTGTGAAGGAAATAAAGTGGCTTTATGAAGGTTCAAGTTCATTCATTCATTATCTTCCATTTTATTCTCTATTAGGGTCGCAGAGGGGGGGGGGGGGGGGTTCCCCATGCCCATCCAGGGGAGAACGTTTCGGACACCAATCTATCACTGTGCACACACTCACTCACACAAACACACTCTATATGGGGCAATTTGGAGAATTCAATTGACCTTGATCCATGTTTTTGGACTGTGGGAGGGAACCGGAGAACCCGGAGGAAACCCACGCAGACCGGGGAGAACATGGAAACTGCACCCAGATTGGTATTCGAACCGGGAACCCCTAGCACTGAGAGGAGAACATGCTAACCACTAAGCCACCATGCCGCCCCTGTATAAAACATCCATCCATCCATTCATTATCTTCTGCTATATTAGGGTCACGGGGGGGTTCTCCATGCCCATCCAGGGGAAAACGTTTCGGGCGCTGGGCAGATACACCCAGGACAGGACGCCAATCCATCGCTGGGCACACACTCACTCACACAGACACACTCTATATGGGGTAATTTTGAATTCAATTGACTTGATCCATGTTTTTGGACTGTGGGAGGAAACCGGAGAACCCGGAGGAAACCCACGCAGACACGGGGAGAACATGGAAACTCCACCCAGATTGGAGGAGAACATGCTAACCACTAAGCCACCGTGCCGCCCTAACGAAAGCTATATTTACTGAGTAATTCATTAGCTTTGGGTACATGATATCCAGGTTGCCAGTTACATTTTCCCAAGTTATAGGGAGTAACCGCTTCACAGACATTTGTTCTAAAAGCTCAAGGTTCAGCATCTGTCCACAACTTCTATCCACAATGACATCAGCGCTTAAGTCTACATGCTTTGTCATTGTGCTGTGCGTTCATATGGCAGCAACCTGCGAAAGTCAGACCTGCTTCATTCAAACCGCGAAGGTAAACAAGTGCTGAAGCAATCAATTAGGCCATGTGTCTGGATACGCATGGGAGGTGTTTCTTCAAACAAAATTTCAAGTATAGTCATTAGGATTTTCAGACAAAGTCAGTTTGGGAAGGGTTTGGATGAGAATGTCCATGTGCGACCAGCTGACCACAAACCCCCGTGTGTACACATGGCTGAGTGCTTACAGACAAGGACATCGCTTTTTTTTTTCCACGACCGCTTTCACTTGGGTCAGCTGTCATTTTCACCCTCCGCATTTACCTTTAGTCATTTAGCTAACGTTTTAATCCAAAGTGACTTGCGAACACCACAAGAAAGTATTTAGCGAGAAAACCATAACTTGATTGTTATCTGGGCGGCAAGGTGGCACGTTCTCCTCTCAGCACTAGGGATTCCCGGTTCGAATCCCAATCTGGGTGGAGTTTCCATGTTCTCCCCGTGTCCGCGTGGGTTTCCTCCGGGTTCTCCGGTCTCCTCCCACAGTCCAAAAACATGGATCATGTCCATTGAGTTCTTAAAATTGCCCCATATAGAGTGTGTCTGTGTGATGGATTGGTGCCCTGTCCTGGGTGTATTTGCCCAGTGCCCGAGATGTCCTCCCCTGGATGGGCATGGGGAACCCCCCCCCCCACCCGCGACCCTTATAGAGGATAAAGCGGAAGATAATGGACGGATGGATTGTTATCTGAGCAGCATGGTGGCTTAGTGGTTAGCATGTTCTCCTCTCAGCACTAGAGATTCCCGGTTTGAATCCCAATCCAGGTGGAGTTTCCATGTTCTCCCCGTGTCCCCATGGGTTTTCTCCGGGTTCGCCGGTTTCCTCCCACAGTCCAAAAACATGAAACAAGTCAATTGAGTTCTCCAAATTGCCCCGTATGTGTGTTTGTGACATTGTACGGAAAGAACCTGTAGGAACGGGCAGTTTTAGTGACCTGATGAGAGAGTTTAAGATGGGAGTCAATTATGAATTAAAATACCCAACATAGCAGAAGCCAGCTCCCCTTGTCCGCATGGGTTTCCTCCGGGTTCTCCAGTTTCCTCCCACAGTCCAAAAACATGGATCAAGTCAAATGAGTTCTCCAAATTGCCCCATATACCTGTAGAGTGTGTATGTGACATTGTACGGAAAGAACCTGGAGGAACGGGCAGTTTTAGTGACCTGATCAGAGATTTTAAGATGGGAGTCAATTATGAATTAAAATACCTAACATAGCAGAAGCCAGCTCCCCGTGTCCGCATGGGTTTCCTCCGGGTTCTCCAGCTTCCTCCCACTGTCCAAAAACATGGATCAAGTCAACTGAATTCTCCAAATTGCCCCATATAGAGTGTGTCTGTGTGAGTGAGTGTGTGCCCAGCGATAGATTGGCACCCTGTCCTGGGTGAATCTGCCCAGTGCCCGAGACGTTCTCCCCTGGATGGGCATGGAGAACCCCCCCATGACCCTAATAGAGGATAAAGTGGAAGATAACGGATGGATGAAAAAACAGAAGCCAGTGGTTGGCTTTCGAAACTTAAGATCAGTCATCTGGTCAATGTGTTAAGACTTTACGTTTTATGTTTTTTTTTTCCCCAAATCCTGTCATTTTTTTCTTTAACAGGTGCTGAGAAAGCAGAAGTAAGCTGTGACGATCTATCTTTGAGTTTGACACTCACTCCAGGCCTTGCACTCTAAATAGAGACAGCATGGACTCTACGAGTTCAACAGTCTGCACTTGGGAGCCAATTAAATCTTGGCCTTCATTGATGCGGGATGCCATGGCCAACTCTATTACACTGACCCATCATGTGATGAGCTGGAGAGTTTCATTTTTCCATTTTAAAGCAATGTCAGACCCTTTACATGCTCCCTGACATACCACTGGTAGGCAGATTTAATTCACTCCCTCAGAATGGTTCACATTTAATGACGATTCCAGAGCATGGGAACATCTGCCCTTTATACTGCTCTGAGCTCTTTAGAATTTTGAATGGGGCAAACAGCCCAATTCACTTAAGACTATTATCTGGACTAAAGATTTTAAGAATGCACAAATTTAACATTTACGTATACATTTTGTGATCACGGGCGGTATAGTGGCTTAGTGGTTGGCATGTTCTCCTCTCAGCGCTAGGGATTCCTGGTTTGAATCCCAATCTGGGTGGAGTTTCCATGTTCTCCCCATGTCCTCGTGGGTTTCGTCCCACAGTCCAAAAACATGGCTCAAGGTCAATTGAAGTCTCCAAATTGCCCCATATAGAGTGTGTCTGTGTGAGTGAGTGCCCAGCGCCTGAAACGTTCTCCCTGTTTCCCCCCCCCCCCCCCCCCCGTAGAGGATAAAGCAGAAAGTAATAGATGGATGGATGATTCTTGGGAGTTGCTTCCATCCATTATCTTCCGCTTTATCCTCTATTAGGGTTGTGCTGGGGTTCCCCATGCCCATCCAGGGGAGAACGTTTCGGGCGCTGGGCAGATACACCCAGGACAGGACGCCAGTCTATCACTGGGCACACACTCACACACTCAAACACACTCTATATGGGGCAATTTGGAGAATTCAATTCACTTTGATTCATGTTTTTGGACTGTGGGAGGAAACCAGAGAACCCGGAGGATACCCACGGGGAGAACATGGAAACTCCACCCAGATGGGGATTCGAACCGGGAATCCCCAGCGCTGAGAGGAGAACATGCCAACCACTAAGCCACCCGGATCGGCTTCCAACAACAAATTTTTATAAAATGGTACATATACCAGCACGATAACGTGTTCAAATCTTACAACTCTTTCCAAAAAGTCATAAAGTAACTGCAGAACATTAGAAAATCAGCACTCCAGCCCAGTTTAAATATTTCAAAAGCACTTATCTGGAGCAAGATATAATGAAAATTGCCCCTCTAGATAATCACAACCTTTATTAAGCATCCTCTTAAAACCATGTCAGATATGGACATTTTAAAAAAGGGATCACAGACATAAAATTCAAAGGTTTTTGTTTCCCTGGAGACTATGCATCCATTTCGCTTGATAATATATACATGCAAATAGACTGAGGATTTTTAAAACCAGGTGGCATGGTGGCTTAGTGTTTAGCATGTTCTCCTCTCAGCACTAGGGATTCCTGGTTGGAATCCCAATATGGGTGGAGTTTCCATGTTCTCCCCGTGTCCGCGTGGGTTTCCTCCGGCTTCTCCGGTGTTAGTGAGTGTTCAGTGATAGATTGGCGCCCTGTCCTGGGTGTATCTGCCCAGCGCCCGAAACGTTCTCCCCTGGATGGGCATGGGGAACCCCCTGCGACCCTAGTAGACAACCAAGCAGGAGATAATGGATGGATATTTGCATGTGGGTTATGGAACTGTGGCTTAGTGTTTAGCATGTTCTCCTCTCAGCGCTAGGGATTCCAGGTTCGAAAACCCATCTGGGTGGAGTTTCCATGTTCTCCCCGTGTCTGCGTGGGTTTCCTCCGGCTTCTCCGGTTCCCTCCCACAGTCCAAAAACATGGATCAAGGTATATTGAATTCTCCAAAATTGCCCCATATAGAGTGTGTCTGTGTGAGTGAGTGTGTGCCCAGCGATAGATTGGAGCCCTGTCCTGGGTGTATTTGCCCAGCGCCCGAGACGTTCTCCCCTGGATGGGCATGGGGAACCCCTTGCGACCCTAGTAGACGACCAAGCAGGAGATAATGGATGGATATTTGCATGTGGGTTATGGAACTGTGGCTTAGTGTTTAGCATGTTCTCCTCTCAGCACTAGGGATTCCAGGTTCGAATCCCCATCTGGGTGGAGTTTCCATGTTCTCCCCGTGTCCTTGTGGGTTTCCTCCGGGTTCTCCGGTTTCCTCCCACAGTCCAAAAACATGGATCAAGGTATATTGAATTCTCCAAAATTGTCCCATATAGAGTGTGTCTGTGAGTGAGTGTGTGCCCAGTGATAGATCGACGCCCTGTCCTGGGTGTATCTGCCCAGCGCCCGAAACGTTCTCCCCTGGATGGGCATGGGGAACCCCTTGCGACCCTAGTAGACGACCAAGCAGGAGATAATGGATGGATATTTGCATGTGGGTTATGGAACTGTGGCTTAGTGTTTGGCATGTTCTCCTCTCAGCGCTAGGGATTCCAGGTTCGAAAACCCATCTGGGTGGAGTTTCCATGTTCTCCCCGTGTCTGCGTGGGTTTCCTCCGGCTTCTCCGGTTCCCTCCCACAGTCCATAAACATGGATCAAGGTATATTGAATTCTCCAAAATTGCCCCATATAGAGTGTGTCTGTGTGAGTGAGTGTGTGCCCAGCGATAGATTGGAGCCCTGTCCTGGGTGTATTTGCCCAGCGCCCGAGACGTTCTCCCCTGGATGGGCATGGGGAACCCCTTGCGACCCTAGTAGACGACCAAGCAGGAGATAATGGATGGATATTTGCATGTGGGTTATGGAACTGTGGCTTAGTGTTTAGCATGTTCTCCTCTCAGCGCTAGGGATTCCTGGTTGGAATCCCGATATGGGTGGAGTTTCCATGTTCTCCCCGTGTCCGCGTGGGTTTCCTCCGGGTTCTCCGGTTTCCTCCCACAGTCCAAAAACATGGATCAAGGTATATTGAATTCTCCAAAATTGCCCCTATATAGAGTGTGTCTGTGTGAGTGAGTGTTCAGTGATAGATTGGCATCCTGTCCTGGGTGTATTTGCCCGAAACGTTCTCCCCTGGATGGGCATGGGAACCCCCTGCGACCCTAGTAGACGACCAAGCAGGAGATAATGGATGGATATTTGCATGTGGGTTATGGAACTGTGGCTTAGTGTTTAGCATGTTCTCCTCTCAGCACTAGGGATTCCAGGTTCGAATCCCCATCTGGGTGGAGTTTCCATGTTCTCCCCGTGTCTGTGTGGGTTTCCTCCGGGTTCTCCGGTTTCCTCCCACAGTCCAAAAACATGGATCAAGTCAATTAAATTCTCTAAAATTGCCCCATATAGAGTGTGTCTGTGTGAGTGAGTGTGTGCCCAGTGATAGATTGGAGCCCTGTCCTGGGTGTATCTGCCCAGCGCCCAAAACGTTCTCCCCTGGATGGGCATGGGGAACCCCCTGCGACCCTAGTAGACAACCAAGCAGGAGATAATGGATGGATGGATATTTGCATGTGGGTTATGAAACTGTGGCTGAGTGTTTAGCATGTTCTCCTCTCAGCACTAGGGATTCCAGGTTCGAATCCCCATCTGGGTGGAGTTCCCATGTTCCCCCCATGTGTGTCCGCGTTGGTTTCCAAACACATGCCCCATTTAACAATTGCCCCATATAGATTGTGTCTGTGTGAGTGAGTGTGTGCCCAGTGATAGATTGGCGTCCTGTCCTGGGTGTATCTGCCCAGCGTCCGAAACGTTCTCCGCTGGATGGGCATGTGGAATCCCCCCCTTCCACCCCCCATGACACTAGTAGAGGATAAAGTGGAAGATAACGGATGGATGGATTTTTAAAGCCAGCGTCCATGCAATAGAGATGCAATGGACAGCGGGTATCTGTACGGCGTCATGTGTTAATGGTGGGGTAAGTGAATCTGTCTGTCTTCCAATCCAACGCGACACTTACCCTGACTGTACGTGTGCATGTCAGACATATTAGTTCGCCGTGTTAGTCAGCAACCCTGCGTCTGACCCTGTGCCAGGCCACAGGGTGAGTCTTTAGTATGTCCTATAAATAATCCTGTCCCTGATCTTTAGTGTCTCCTCATCTTACAGTCATATAATTGCCATTCAGTGTCCAACCCTCGAGTGAACCAGGATAATAAAAGTGAACTAAGAGCGTCGTGTCAGAAAAACACAGGGTTTTAGAACTCGTGTCCACTCCGTCGAGCTGCGGTCAGGAATTAAACTAAAGCCCCGACGTCGGCGATTAATCAAAAGCAGGAAAGGCCGGCGAACGTGGTCCTGCTGCACATCACGCTCTGGCATAACGCCCCAGCATCTGCCACATGTGCCAAAGAGCTAGAAGAATAATTACATGTCACATGTGAAACAATGACTGTAATTCATGTGCTTGAGGATGTTATGGAGAGCACATGGCTCGGCTGGTATGTATACACACGGGAGGGGGGGAGGGGGGCAATAGAAATTACAGCTTGTCAGAAGTTAAAATGTCACAGGAGTGTCTAAAATATGACAGGTATTAATAAATGTTAATGAGGAAGGGAACAAAGAAAAAAAAAAAAAAAAAAAACGGAGTGAGGGGGTGGAGAGAGGAAAGCTCGGTGCAAACGAGACGGCATTAAGCTGGCGGCATGTTTCGATTGGACCGCAGCACTGCGCTCTGGATTTCTCCAGATTTTATTGCTATTTTAGTGACCAGGTGCTTTACACCATAACGTTCTATTAAGTACCCATCCATGGTTCTACGATGATTACTGGATGGAACCTGGATTTTTATTGGACTGGCGGTCCTGCAAGTTGCCCTCAATGGACTTATAGAGTTTTCAATTGTTAAATACAGGTCACCTGATCATCACACAATCTGTACATGACTGTCCTACACTGTTGATGCTGCCGGCCGCTCAAGGAGGATGAGTCCCACACTGAGTCTTGGTCCTCACAAGGTTTCTTCCTTAAAATATCAACATAACAGGGAGTTTTTTCTTGCCACTGTCTCTTCGGCTTGCTCTTTGGGGGTTTAAAGGCTTATAACTCTGTAAAGCTGCTTTGTGACGATGTACTATTGTAAAAAGCGCTCTATAAATAAATTACTTGAACTTAAACTTGAATATGAGTAACAACATATAAGGTGATGCCAATTTCCTGGAGGTGCCGTCAGCTCTTCTACGATTACTCACTGGAACCTGGATTTTTATTGGACTGGCGGTCCTGCAGGACTCCCTCAATGGACTTATAGAGTTTACAATTGTTAAATACAGGGAGTTTTTTCTTGCCACCGTCTCTTCAGCTTGCTCTTTGGGGGTTCAAAGGCTTAGAACACTGTAAAGCTGCTTTGTGACGATGTACTATTGTAAAAAGCGCTCTATAAATAAATTACTTGAACATGAGGGACAACAAATAAGGTGATGCCAATTTTCTAGAGGTGTCGTCAGCTCCTCATTCATGGTTCTAATGAAGCACTGCGGCTACGATGATTACTGGATGGAACCTGGATTTTTATTGGACTGGCGGTCCTGCAAGTTGCCCTCAATGGGCTTATATGGATGTCCAATTGTTAAATACAGGTCACCTGATCATCACACGATCTGTACATGACTGTCCTACACCGTTGATGCTGCCTGGCTGCTCAAGGAGGATGAGGCCATCACTGAGTCTTGGTCCTCACAAGGTTTCTTCCTTAAAATATCAACATAACAGGGAGTTTTTTCTTGCCACTGTCTCTTCGGCTTGCTCTTTGGGGGTTTAAAGGCTTTTAACACTGTAAAGCTGCTTTGTGACGATGTACTATTGTAAAAAGCGCTCTATAAATAAATTACTTGAACATGAGGGACAACAAATAAGGTGATGCCAATTTTCTAGAGGTGTCGTCAGCTCCTCATTCATGGTTCTAATTAAGCACTGCGGCTACGATGATTACTGGATGGAACCTGGATTTTTATTGGACTGGCAGTCCTGCAAGTTGCCCTCAATGGACTTATAGAGTTTTATAATTGTTAAATACAGGTCACCTGATCATCACACAATCTGTACATGACTGTCCTACACTGTTGATGCTGCCCGGCCGCTCAAGGAGGACGAGTCCCCCACTGAGTCTTGGTCCTCACAAGGTTTCTTCCTTAAAATAACAACATAACAGGGAGTTTTTTCTTACCACTGTCTCTTCGGCTTGCTCTTTGGGGGTTTAAAGGCTTATAACACTGTAAAGCTGCTTTATGACGATGTATATTGTAAAAAGCGCACTTTAAATAAATTACTTAAACTTAAATCATTGAGTATTGATTGAGACCGGCCTGACTTTATTAGCTCTATCAGAGTTGGTGGTTTAATCATTGCACTAATGTTGAGCGAAACCAAATTCGGGGTGGGGGGGTTATAAATATTTGTGAGATAATTAAAAGCATAACTAAATTAAAAGCATGTTTTAGCTTTACTTGAGCTGTTACAATGAGTAAATTGTATTATTTTAATAATAAAATATTACAAAGTGAGAAAAGATTTTACATCCATCCATCTATTATCTTCCGCTTTATCCTCTACTTGTTTCATGGGGGGTGGGGGGTTCTCCATGCCCATCCAGGGGAGAACGTTTCAGGCGCTGGGGAGATACACCCAGGACAGGGCGCCAATCTATCGCCGGGCACACACTAACTCACAAATACACTCTATATGAGAGTACACAAATACACACATATAGAGTGTGTTTGTCTGTGTGAGTGAGTGTGTGCCCGGCGATAGATTGGCAGCCTGTCTTGCATTTCATGTTACACGCTGTCTGTTTCCTGTCTTCCCTGTTGCCGTTTTCTTCCTTTATTAAAATTAATTGACGTGAACCTGCTTCCAGATTCCTCTCTGTGCTTCATATGCACTCCCAACGGACTTGCCGCTCCGAGTGTGACACCTCGAGTGCCTTAATGCTTTTATAAAACGGTTACAAACACACTATAGTAAAAAAAAAAACAGGGTTTGATTCATAAATGTTTATTAAAAGCATAAATGGTAATAAATCGGTCTTCCACGACGTACTCTAGTTCGGTTTTTGAAGTTAATTAAAAATATATACATTCATCCATCCATTATCTTCTACCCATTATCTGCTTTATCCTCTATTAGGGTCGTGGGGGGGGGGGGTTCCCCATGTCCATTCAAGGGAGAACGTTTCGGGCACTGGGCAGATACAACCAGGACAGGGCACCAATCAACAATCCCTGGGCACACACTCACTCACACAGACACACTCTATATGGGGCAATTTGGAGAATTCAATTCCATGTTTTTGGACTGTGGGAGGAAACCGCAGAACCCGGAGGAAACCCACGCTTACGGGGAGAACATGGAAACTCCACCTAGATTGGGATTCGAACCGGGAATCCCTAGCTCTAACCACTAAGCCACCGTGCCAACAAAAATATATATAATAATAATAATAAATAAATAAATATATTATATATAATTTTTTTTTATTATTTTAAAAACATATATATTGTATATAAATATAAATATATCCTATATTAGGGTCGCGGGGGGGTTCCCCATGTCCATCCAGGGGAGAACGTTTCGGGCGCTGAGCAGAGACACCCAGGACAGGATGCCAATCTATCACTGGGCACACACTCACTCAAACAGACACGCACACAAACACACTCTACATGGGGCAAATTGGAGAACTCAATTGACTTGATCCATGTTTTTGGACTGTGGGAGGAAACCGGAGAACCTGAAGGAAACCCGCGCGGACACGGGGAGAACATGGAAACTCCACCCAGATGGGGATTCGAACTGGGAATCCCTAGTGCTGAGAGGCGAACGTGCTAACCACTATATATATATATATATATATATATATATATATATATATATATATATATATATATATATATATATATATATATATATAAATAATTTTAGATCGTATTTAATCGCATCGAATCGTATTGTATCATGTGGAATTTTTAAGTATCGAATATAATCGAATCGCCGACTTCATGAATCGATATCAGATCGAATCATCGTTAAGGCTCCGATTCACACCCCTGGTAAGTATTAAGTACTTACATTTTGCAAAGTCATCGTTTTGTCTATAACTGCTGTAGTTTGTGAAAACAACATAAGACGACGTTGTTCGCTTGCTACAGCAGGTTCTTTTGGCCGAGATTCAGAAAGCATCTAAAAGTGGAGTCTGAAGCATAGGAAACAAGGGCAGAGGTCAGAAACAGGCTGGCAGGTCATGACCAGTCATCAAACTGCTATTGCCCTCAGCAACGACTTTATCAGATGTCCAGCTAAGCCACTCAATCGGCTACCAGATCCTCTGTACTTATTGTTATAAATGTACACCCAGGATACCAAATAAACGCATTCAAGACAGTGAAGTGTTAAAGAGAGAACATGCCGTATACGTATTAACTGGATCAGGGGAACTGAAGCCACTGTGGCTGCTCTGTAGCTAGAAGCAGTTGGATATTGTAACTTAATGATTTTACTTAGCCGGGGCGCTGATGTGCGAGTGCTGATTTATTAATAGCGAAGGCTTAAGAGAAGCTGTTGAATTACTGTCTCTGAAGCCATGCTGGGATTTTCCTGTCTATTTCAGGTGGCATTGAGAGATGACACGTGAACAGGGGCCAGCTTTCTGGAAGCAGTCCTCACTCAGATTCCTTCCCCTGTGCTTTAACCTCTGGCCTTTGCCCTATTGGCACCCACATCACCACGGAATCCCATTACAGCGCTTGGGTTAGGACCCAGGATGTAAATCTGGGCTCTAAACGAACACTCGAACACTCGTTTGGCGCATTTCCCCACGCTATGTGCTGATCTGTCCACTAATGTATGCGCTCCATCGGGTGTAATTTTCTCCACCTACAGATCTGTCTTCGCCATTATATGAAGGTGAGGCCTCTCCGTTCCAGGAAACAGACACTGCTCTGGAGGGGTCTGTAATTAAACACATCCACTGTTGGTCATTACCAAATACCATCCCTAATTGCCCCTTATCTAAGGTAATTACTGCCTAACGGGGGAAAATGACTCCATATCATGGGGAGAGAAGCTGCACTTGGAGTGTGAGTGTGTGTGTGTTTAGGTGTGTGTGTGTGTGTGTGCACATTGATAATTGTGAGAATCATGGCAAAGGGTATAGTATGGACTAGTGAAGGCGAGAACTGATTCTAGTGCAGTGGTAATAGCTATAGTTCTAGGGTTCTATAGTGGAACAGGTGCATAATGTTAAAAACACACATGGTCCTCATAAAAGCAGAGATCAAAGACAAAGGCATAACCTCATAGGTCCAATAAACATTAATAGTAAAGCCAATATACAGTTACAATCCAAATTCATATCCAACCCCCTCACCCCCTATAAGAAGACATTATAGAGATGTAGATAAAAGATTGGTGGCATTGTGGCTTAGTGGTTAGCATGTTCTCTCAGCTCTAGGGATTCCCGGTTCGAATCCCCATGTGGGAGGAGTTTCCATGTTCTCCCAGTGTCTGCGTGGGTTTCCTCCGCGTTCTCCGGTTTCCTCTCACAGTCCAAAAAACATGGAGTAAGGTCAATTGAACTCTCCAAATTGCCCCATATAGAGTTTGTGTGCGAGTGAGTGTGTGCCCAGCGATGGATTGGCGCCCTGTCCTGGGTGTATCTGCCCAGCACCCGAGACGTTCTCCCCTGGATGGGTATGGGGAACCCCCCCAGTGATGCTAGTCAAGAATTAAGCGCAAGATAATGAATGAATGAATCAAAAGTTAACTGACCCGTCATTGTGAGTCTAGGAGCACAACCATAAATATTCATTCATTCATTATATTCCGCTTTATCCTCTAGTAGGGTCGCGGTGGGGTTCCCCATGCCCATCCAGGGGAGAACGTTTCGGGCGCTGGGCAGATACACCCAGGACAGGGCGCCAATCCTTCGCTGGGCACACACTCACTCACTCACACAGACACACTCTATATGGGGCAATTTGGAGAATTCAATTGACTTAATCCATGTTTTTGGACTGTGGGAGGAAACCGGAGAACCTGGAGGAAACCCACGCGGACACGGGGAGAACATGGAAACTCCACCCAGATGGGGATTCGAACAGGGATTCCCTAATGCTGAGAGGAGAACATGCTAACCACTAAACCACCATGCTGCCAAGTTGATGGAACAGTTGAAAAATATCATTTATAATGCATGAGGTCACTTTGGGTTATAAAGCATTATGGCATGTTCTTAGAACACCTCATAAGTGTGGTTAATTACATTTAATTACAATCTTTTTTATTTTATCATATTATTATTTTAGTGGGGCGGCAAAGTGGCTTAGTGGTTTCCATGTACTCTCCGTGTCCGCGTGGGTTTCCGCCCACAGTCCAAAAACATGGATCAAGTCAATCGAGTTCTCCAAATTGCCCCATATAGAGTGTGAGTGTGTGCCCAGCGATGGATTGGCGTCCTGTCCTTGGTGTATCTGCCCATATAGACAAATTGATACTACATTGGACGTGTAAAATACTTTTTCATCCCATTTTGTCATGTACGGGGTGGGGGGGCAAAAAATTCTCTTCTTCCTAGGGGGGGCTTAACAGAAAATAATTGAGAATCACTGATATACAGTATCTACGCATTGCGTAGCACTAAATAATTTACAGAGAAATAAAACTAGAGCTCAGGCTCAGCTTTTTTTGGGGCTGGTGCTGCTTTAAGTATCACACTTGCCCTTTGTGTGCTTATGTGGGGTTTGTTTGGATATGTGCGAGTGGATCAATATTCCGTTCTGTCTGACAACTATGTCGATTCAGCATCTAACCGGCAAAGACAATGCATGCACACAAACATACACACACACACACACACAGAGCGAGAGAGCTAGAGAGAGTATGAACTATGGCAAACTATTGGAAACCCTCTCAAGGACGCTACGTTCATTACAGAACCCCAGGGAACATAAAAGCCCATGCCCTACTTTAATGTCATGGTACGACACTAAAGGTTAACCCGCAAAGTCATTAACCGCCACTTAGAGGCAAAGCAAAGCATTAAGATGTTGCATTTTGCACAAGACATAAACGTATATGGAAACGTAAAAGCACATTTATCAGGTTTTATTTAAACTCCATGATATTTGCATGAGGGCGGCACGGTGGCTTAGTGGTTAGCATGTTCTCCTCTCAGCGCTAGGGATTCCTGGTTCGAATCCCAATCTGGGTGGAGTTTCCAGGTTCTCCCCGTGTCCGCGTGGGTTTCCTCCGGGTTATCAGGTCCAAAAACATGGATCGAGGTCAACTGAATTCTCCAAAATTGCCCCATATAGAGTGTGTGTGTTTGTCTGTGTGAGTGAGTGTGTGCCAAGCGATAGATTGGCACCCTGTCCTGGGTGTAATTGCACAGAACCCGAAACGTTCTCCCCTAGATGGGCATGGGGGAACCCCCCCACGACCCTAGTAGAGGATAAAGCGGAAGATAATGGATGGATGGACATTTGCATGTGGGTTATGGAGCGGTGGCTTAGTGTTTACCATGTTCTCCTCTCAGCGCTAGGGATTCCCGGTTCAAATCCCAATCTGGGTGGAGTTTCCATGTTCTCCCCGTGTCCGCGTGGGTTTCCTCCGGGTTCTCCGGTTTCCTCCCACAGTCCAAAAACATGGATCAAGTCAATTGAGTTCTTCAAATTGCCCCATATAGAGTGTGTGTGTTTGTCTGTGTGAGTGAGTGTGTGCCCAGTAATAGATTGGCGTCCTGTCCTGGGTGTATCTGCCCAGCGCCCGAAATGTTCTCCCCTAGATGGGCATGGGGAACCCCCCCGCAACCCTAATAGAGGACAAAGCTGAAGATAATGGATGGATGGACATTTGCATGTGGGTTATGGAGTGGTGGCTTAGTGTTTAGCATGTTCTCCTCTCAGCGCTAGGGATTCCCAGTTCGAATCCCAATATGGGAGATTCCATGTTCTCCCCGTGTCCGTGAGGGTTTCCTCCGGGTTCTCCAGTTTCCTCCCACAGTCGAAAAACATGGATCAAGTCAATTGAGTTCTCCAAATTGCCCCATTTAGAGTGTGTGCGAAGGAGTGTGTGCCCAGCGATAGATTGGCGCCTGTCCTGGGTGTATCTGCCCAGCGCCCGAAACGTTCTCTCCTGGATGGGCATGGGGAACCCCCCCGTGGCCCTAGTAGAGGATAAAGCAGAAGATAATGGATGGATATTTGCATGGCCTTTATTTTATTTAAACCTGTAACTCCAATCCTGCAAGTTTGACACCCACACAGTCCATAACAAGTCCCTTCCTGCGCCGTGAACGGAGAAAAGAGCTGAATTATATTGAAGTGTTTGTGTTTTTAACCACCGCCTCTTTGCGTGTGTGCTAGAAGGATTAGATGGAAAGTGACAGCATGAGTACATCCGACAAGAGTCGAATTAAAGCACTCACAGATTTCCGCCTCACACAGCGGCTCAGATAATGGACATCTATTTGGCAGCGCCATTTCATTAGCATCGCCGTTCCAATAATACACACACGATGGAAAACAGACAGCTTTTGTGTGCTTCGATTATGGAAATGCTTTAATGCAAACGCCATGAAACACGGAGAGGACTTCGCTTTAGGCCGGGATTGTTTCGTACTGCTTTCAGCATGACCTTATGACCGGTTGCAATCATGTGATGCTTGCCAAACATGAACGAACATCCACAGTGCATAGAACATCATTGTAATTACAAGCATTACCTTTTTCAAATGTATTCTAGTGTATTTTCGAGGCCAGGGTTTGCATGTAACCATCATCTTAAATCTTTTTTTAAAGAGGTTTTCATAAAGTTTATTAAGATTATAGCCGAAATATTCTGGATGTGGCAAATATCTATATTAATAAAAGGCAAAGCTCTCATTTACTGACTCAAGGACGGACGCATCACTCATTTTTCAAGTTCCCGTTGAAGGTAGAAGGCTTAAATTTGGCAGGACCATTCCGTGTAGCTTACTTAAGAAAATTAAACAGACTTCATTTGGAAATTCGAACTGGAACGCTTATAACAGTCGACTAGGTCCACCATCTTGAACTTACTTAAGTCGGTATCTTCATGAAATTTGGTACATGGCTTCCCTGCACTAGCCAAAACCATCCATCCATCCATTATCTTCCGCTTTATCCTCTACTAGGGTCGTGGGGGGGGGGTTCCCCATGCCCATCCAGGGGAGAACATTTCGGGCGCTGGGCAGATACATCCAGGACAGGGCACCAATCTATCGCTGGGCACACACTCACTCACACAGATACTATAAACAGGTCATTTAGATAGGGGCAATTTAGAGCATCCATCCATTATGTTCAAGTAAGTTAAAGTAATTTATTTATACAGCATTTTATACAATAGTACATTGTCACAATATCACAATCTTCCGCTTTATCCTCTATTATTGTCACTGGGGGGGGGGGGGGGGGGTTCCCCATGGCCATCCAGGGGAGAAGGTTTCGGGCGCTGGGCAGATACACCCAGGACAGGGCGCCAATCTATTGCTGGACACACACTTACTCACACAGACTCTATATGGGGCAATTGGGAAAATTCAATTGACCTTGATCCATGTTTTTAGACTGTGGGAGGAAACCAGAGAACCCCAAGGAAACTCACGGGGACAACATGGAAACTCCACCCAGATTGGGATTCGAACCGGGAATCCCTAGTGGTGAGAGGAGAACATGCTAACCACTAAGCCACCAGGGCACCCGCTAACCGAATCCGATGTACATATTTCCTTTCTAACAGGTTTCAGGAATTTTAAATTACGTGAACATAAGAGTCCCAAAATGGCCGGACTTTTCTATTCAAACATTAGCCGCCATTAGGAAGTTGGGTGGGGCACGCTAGATTTGAACCAAAATACTGGTCTTGGATTGGCTGATTTAAACCCTAGGGTGGTAATTTGTGATTGGCTTAGGCAGTTAAGGGGCGGGAACTAGACGTAACGGATATATACACAGGTAAACACTGCAAGGGGCGCACCATCACTCAGATCCGGAGGCAGACAGCATCGGAACGCTGAGGATGGCAGACCCGCTGGCCAGCGTGAGTTACTGACGGCGTCCGTGAAGTTTTCTTTGTTCTCAATAAATGAGTTGAGACGACCATCTTTGCATCAGCTCGTTCTTTCTGCCTTTTTCAAAATCAAAAGATCCTAACACAGGCAACACTGAGTAATACGTACAGAAAACGTTAATATCATGTTGCCATATGGGGAATACATGGCCAGCTGTGGTCTACGAAATGATTAAATGTAAATGTACCATGAAACTGTATGGATCAGAATTATAAACAAGAAAAAGACTTTTAGAGAATCCAAGCATTGGATATGACGGAACAGAAAGTACGCCCAAAAAATAGATCGATCGATGAAAAATATCATAAAACAGAGATTCGTAAAATGATTCGTAAAATGAGCAAATGACAGCGAAAAAAAAAAAAAAAAAAAAAAAAAAAAAAAAAAAAAAAAAAAAAAAGTGTGAACCTTTAATATTTTACCTTCATACAACAATGCAGAAAACTATGCCAATAATATTCTGAAAAAAGAAAATCATATCACGCTCATGTCATAAGCATTTGGGGTAATCTAAGCCAATACCAGAAACACAATATTTCCTGCAATATTGTAATATTCCCTCAAAAATACAATATTTCTCGTCCAAAGACATCACCTGGGATTGTTTGTGTTAATATTTTAGGAGCCGGGGTGGATTTATTTCTTCATATTTCTTTCCAGTTCTGCACAGGAAGCTGATCCAAGATCGACAGTCTTCTTCTGGGATGTAATCCTGTCTTATATATTTTATAGAGTGGAAGTTCATGGGGAATGTGAACTTTTGACAGCTTCTCGTGGAAGCCAGGCAAAGGGAGACAGGCGAGGCTATTAGTCAAGGCCGACCTGGCAAGGCTCATCATTCATACTCTATAACGTTCTAAAACACTTAGACAAGGCAGCAAATTAAACTTTAACTCTAAACTTGGTTTTGCAAAGCTGGCAAAAAAAATGGCAATGGGTTCGAATTGTTAATGAGGACAATATGAAAAAAAAATGTCATAAAGTCAGATCACTTCCATCCATCCATTATCTTCCACTTTATCCTATATTAGGGTCACGGGGGGGGGGGGACGTTTGGGGCGCTGGGCAGATACACCCAGGACAGGACGCCAATCTATCACACACAGACACACTCCATATGGGGCAATTTGGGGAACTCAATTGACTTGGTCCATGTTTTTGGACTGTGGGAGGAACCCGGACAATCCGGAAGAAACCCATGCGGACACGGGGAGAACATGGAAACTCCAATCCAGATTGGGATTCGAACCTGAATAGAAAAGAACATGCTAACCACTAAGCCTTGAAAATTGTAACGTTATTCTTTTCATTTCATCTCATACCCGCCTAGCGCCCAGACTGGATGGTTCTCCCCTGGATGGTCATGACAACACCCCCCGCCCCCCATGGTGGCTTAGTGGTTAGCATGTTCTCCTCTCAGCACTGGGTATCCAGGTTCGAATCCCAATCTGAGTGGAGCTTCCATGTTCTGGGGCAATTTGGAGAATTCAATTGACCTTCATCCATGTTTTTGGACTGTGGGAGGAAACCGGAGAACCCGGAGGAAACCCACGCGCACACGGGGAGAACATGGAAACTCCACCCAGATGGGGATTCGAACCGGGAATCCCTAGCGCTGAGAGGAGAACATGCTAACCACTAAGCCACTGTGCCGCAAGTCAGATCACTTCTTTGCTTTGACAGTCAATTAATCTCTCTACTAAGGTTGCAGGGAGGGGGGGGCATGCCCATTCAGGGGGGACAGTTTCAGGCGCTGGGCAGATACACCCAGGACAGGGAGCCATTCCATCACTAGGCACACACTCACACACACAAACACACTCTATATGGGAATATATTCTATATATGAATCGACCAATATAGTAAGTAAATTTATCTTGTTACGATTCCTTAAAATAAGGTTAAAAAAAAAAAAAAATTATATATATATATATTATATATATATATTTACACACACACACGCACATACGGCGGCACGGTGGCTTAGTGGTTGGCACGTTCTCCTCTCAGCACTAGGGATTCCCGGTTCGAATCCCCATCTGGGTAGAGTTTCCATGTTCTCCCCGTGTCTGCGTGGGTTTCCTCCTGGTTCTCCGGTTTCCTCCCACAGTCCAAAAACATGGATCAAGTCAATTGAATTCTCAAAATTGCCCCATATAGAGTGTGTCTGTGTGAGTGAGTGTGTGCCCAGCGATGGATTGGTGCCCTGTCCTGGGTGTATCTGCCCGGCGCCCGAGACGTTCTCCCCTGAATGGGCATGGGGAACCCCACCACGACCCTAATAGAGGATAAAGCGGGAGATAATGAATGAATATACACACACACACAAAAAAATATTAAAAAGCAAAAAACATTACCATCACCTAAACGTACACAATATAATCATAATCAATATTATAATGACTCATAAGGCATTTTCATAAATAATTCATTAAGCAGTCAGACAGGTACTTTAAAATCTTTTAAAGAGCTATAAATCTTTCTTCTGCATTATTCATGAGATCTAAGGTTCCTGTGCAATTTCTTGATTTTCCTTTTTACATTTGTCCAATAAACTGTGGGAAGGACGAGGGCTTAATCTGTGAATAATCCATTCTAATTTGTCCCGTGTCGATAATCTCGAGCACCCAGTGCAGTGTAAAGAGCGCCCGGCAGACAAGAGGCTTCTCACAAAGCCAGCCATTTGTCTTTCTGAAAAGGTCTTTTATAATTGGACTCCACTTTGTTAAGCTGGAGAGCAGATGCATGGCAGGTAGACGAAACAGACCACAGTCTTCACTGCTGATCCAATTAAAGGAGGAACACGGATGCGACGCGAGCGGGAGAGAGACAGATAACTCCATTACTCTGGAGTTAACGCTTGATTCTCCTCCAAGTTACCCATCAATAGTATTGATCACACACATGTGCTGGAACAAAGCAAAGTTTTTCATTTTGCTGGTTTGGTAACACTTTCTATGAATCCGGTATTCATAATGCATTATAAGTGCATTTGTGAAGCTTTATAAGGTATTCATGACACTTTGTAACATTTGTCATAAGCAAATTAACACATGTACATGGATGTTCATAAGCATAGTAGAATTCTTAGAACAATTTGACATTAGGCTTTATTCATAGTGCATTATGAGTGCATTTATAAAGCTTCTTAAAAGTATTGATAACTCAATACTCACTCACACAAACATACTCTACATGGGGCAATTTGGAGAATTCAATTGACTTGATCCATGTTTTTGGACTGTGGGAAGAAACCGGAGAACCTGGAGGAAACCCACGCGGACACCGGAAGAACACGGAAACTCCACCCAGATTGGGATTCGAACCGGGAATCCCTAATGCTGAGAGGAGAACATGCTAACCACTAAACCACCATGCTGCCAAGTTGATGGAACAGTTGAAAAATATCATTTATAATGCATGAGGTCACTTTGGGTTATAAAGCATTATGGCATGTTCTTATAACACCTCATAAGTGTGGTTAATTACATTTATGGAAGTATTATAAGGCCTTATAAAGCTTTATAAATGGGTTTATAATGCATTATGAAAACCGGAATTGTTTTTTTTTCTTTTTTTATTCTTTTTTTTTTAAACTTCTCAAGTTATTGCTCAGAGACTCTTATATTAAAACCGATGTAAATACAGGGAGCGTGTAATCCGGTGGCGTTCCTACGTTCTATCCTTTTTTCATTCTCCCTCATAAATGTCATCCCACTCTTCCTCCACATTAATCTCTTTGAGGCCAAGTGGCTCCAGCACAAATTGGTTTCTGGGTCTTCTGACGTGTAGACGACGAAACAAAAGGTTGGCAAGTTTGCAGGAAGAGCGTTTTTGATTTGCAAAACCAGAGAGGTTGCCAAGTTGTACCGAAGGGAACGTTTCAGCAGCGGGGGCTTGAGGAGGTAAACACAAGGCTGTGTGATTGCAGCCATTCCCGTCATTCCAGCCAAAGGGAAGCACAGGAAGCACAGATACAGATCAGCACAATGACATGTGAGTGACGCGTCAGACACTCAAGGAAACAAATCAATCATTCTCATTCATTATCTACCACCTAATCCTCTACTAGGGTCAGGGGGGGTTCCCAATGCCCATCCTGGGAGAATGCCTCAGGCACTGGGCAGATACACCCAGGACAGAGCACCGATCTATCACTGGGCACACACTCACTCACAGACACACTCTCTACGGGGCAATTTAGAGAATTCAATTGACCTTGATCCATGTTTTTGGACTGTGGGAGGAAACCGGAGAACCCGGAGGAAACCCACATGGACACGTGGAGAACCTGGAAACTTCACCCAGATTCAGTTTCGAACCTGAATCCCCATCACTGAGAGGAGAACATGCTAACCACTAAGCCTTGAAAATTGTAATGTTATTCTTTTCATTTCATCTCATATCCAGCCAGCACCCAGACTGGATGGTTCTACCCTGGAGGGTCATGACAACCCCCCCCCCCACCATGTTGGCTTAGTGGTTAGCATGTTCTCCTCGCAGCACTGGGTATCCAGGTTTGAATCCCAATCTGGGTGGAGTTTCTATGTTCTCCCCTTGTCCGTGTGGGTTTCCTCCGGGTTCTCCGGTTTCCTCCCACAGTCCAAAAACATGGACCAAGTCAATTGAGTTCCCCAAATTGCCACACAGAGTGTGTCTGTGTGTGTCCAGTGATAGATTGGCATCCTGTCCTGGGTGTATCTGCCCAGCGCCCGAAACGTTCTCCCCTGGATGGGCATGGAGAACCCCCCCCCACCATGACCCTAGTAAAGGATAAAGCGGTATTAAGATAATTAAATTAAAACATGCAACATATTAAAACATACAGTATTTCAGCTTTTTAAGGGTAACTGTTGTACTACGTAGTTTCTCTGGATGTGCTGTACCAACAGAGACACTGAATGATAAATGTAACACCGTTGTGACCCCTCGTTTGGAAACCTTGTGGTCCTGCTGTTGCTATGGACACAGAGCTATTCATTTTGCCTCTAATGGGTGATGGAGATTTCGTAGAATTTTATTGACATGTAAGTTAGATTTATTTTTAAGACTAGAACGATTCATTTAGAAAAAGCGGTGTTGTGAAAATAACTGCTCTGAAGAACAAATTAAATAAAAAAACAAATCACGATGACGAGATTATTTGTTTCTCATAGGTTTGCTGAAATATCTTCCCACAGAATGGCATGTTCTCCTCTCAGCGCTAGGGATTCCCGGTTCGAATCCCAATCTGGGTGGAGTTTCCATGTTCTCCCCGTGTCCGCGTGGGTTTCCTCCAGGTTCTCCGGTTTTCTCCCACAGTCCAAAAACATGGATCAAGTCAATTGAGTTCTCCAAATTGCCCCATATAGAGTGTGTGTGTGAGTGAGTGTGTGCCCAGTGATAGATTAATGCCCTGTCCTGTCCTCCAGCGCCCGTAACGTTCTCCCCAGGATGGGCAGGATGGTAGATTATTAAGCAAAAGGTAATGGATGGATGGGCAGCACGGTGGCTTTTAGTAGTTAGCATGGCACCACACCCAGAGGAAACCCACGCTGACACGGGGAGAACATGGAAATTCCACCTAGATTGGGATTCGAACCGGGAATCCCTAGCACTGATAGGAAAACGTGTTAACTGTGTATCGCATTGCAGTGTGGTGTATGTGGGTGGGTGGGGTGTAATATATATATATATATATATATATATATATATATATATATATATATATATATATATATATATATATATATATATATATATATATATATATATATATATATGGATGGGGAGAACGTCTCGGGCGTTGGGCAGATAGTCCCAGGACACGGCTCCAATCCATTGTTGGGCACACACTCACTCACACAGACACACCCACACCATATGGGGCAATTTTGAGAAGAACCAGAGAACCCGGAGGAAACCCACACAGACACGGGGAGAACATGGAAACTCCACCTAGATGGGGATTCGAACCGGGAATCCCTAGTGCTGAGAGGCGAACGTGCTAACCACTAAACCACCGTGCCGCATATATATATATATATATATATATATATATATATATATATATATATATATATATATATATATATATCCAGAGTATAGTGCTGGGCAGATATACTCAGGACATGGAGGGCACACACACTACATGGGGCAATTTGGAGCACCCAACTTATCTTGAATCCATGTTTTTGAACTGTGGGAGCAAATGGGCCAATCAGGCAAAATCCCATGTGTACACTCCCACACACACAGACTATATAGGGGCAATTTAGAGCAGTCATCTCACCTTAAATCATTATGGGAAAGCTACACATCCATCCATTATTTTTTCCATCCATCCATTATCTTCCACTTTATCCTCTACTAGGTTCATGGGGGGGGGGGGGGGGGGTTCCCCATGCCCATCCAGGGGAGAAAGTTTTGGGCGCTGGGCAGATCCCAGACCCAGGACAGGATGCCAATCTATCGCTGGGCACACACTCACTCACACAGACACACTCTATATGGGGCAATTTGGAGAATTCAATTGACATGATACATGTTTTTGGACTGTGGGAGGAAACCGGAGAGCCCGGAGGAAACCCACGCAGAGATGGGGAGAACATGGAAACTCCACCCCTTTTTTTAAAACCCCAGACAGTTCAATGAGGAGCGAGGCTTACACCCGGGGTCAGACGTGTCCAGACGTGTCCCATGCCCATCCAGGGGAGAATGTCTTGTGCGCTGGGCAGATAGACCCAGGTTAGGGTGCCAATCCATCGCTGGGCACACACTCACTCACACAAACACACTCTATATGGGGCAATTTGGAGAACTCGATTGACTTGATCCATGTTTTTGGACTGTGGGATGAAACCAGAGAACCTGGAGGAAACTCACACAGAGACGGGGAGAACATGGAAACTCCACCCAGATTGGGATTCGAACCGGGAATCCCTAGCGCTGAGAGGAGAACATGCTAACCACTAAGTCAGCGTGCCGCCGTTTTTATTTTTTATTTATAATGGATTTATTTTTTTACTTCTTTGATAAAGTGTTTTCCGCCTTTTAAACCTGGACACGTCTGACCCCGGGTGCAAGCCTCGCTCCTCATTGAACTGTCTGGGGTTTTAAAAAATGACTCGAAACCTGAAGGGCTAAAACCATTACTCACGTACAGTTGTCCAGGCATTACCGAAACCCCCACCCCTTCATCCCACGGGCCCGGGAAAATGTGTTTTTAATTTCATAAACATTCGTTTCGAGCCATTTCTGTTGCATAACTTCCACAATGCCGCCTATGGCACGCCGCAGATTACAGTCATGGTCAGGACACATTGTTGTGAAGGTCGCCATGAATGATTTGTCTTTAATGATCAACTAAAATAAGCAGCGGCGCTACAAAATCATACACAGCGGTTTGCAGAACCCAACAATCAGAATATTAATGTCCACTACACCAGCAGGAGGAGTCCAGCTACAATTCGGTTTACAATTCTGGACATATCCATGCAGAACCCATTTTTAATATGACACCCCGTCTTGGGCCACTTTTAGAATTGATGTTCTTACTTGTGGAATCAATTACTCTCGCCGTGCCAAACCCATTAACTGACGCCACAATATTAGCCATTATAATAACGTCTAAACCCCTTACCCTGCACTTTCTGTCTAAATTATACTAAAGCCTTTAATTCGGTCTTGTGGACATGAGGAAAAAGACAAGATTTCACTGAAATGCAGCTAATATTTTTGATTTTCGGGTCTCCTATAAGCTTGTTCTCTATCTGTGTGGATTGTTTCCTTTTTAATATATATATATATATATATATACCATATTTATTTATGAAATATTAAATCTACTTGGAATTCAGTAGTGTGTGTGTATGTGTGTGTACAGGTATATATTACATTGTGTGTAACCAAAACCTGATCACACACTTGCATATGGGGACCTCATGCAGGGGCTGCAGGCTGGTCTTCACAATGTAAATCATTCGGTTGTAAAGTGAAATCATGTTGGGTGGTTATGGTCAGGGACAGTTTAGTAAGTCGGTATCTTCAAAATGAAGAGTTGAAATTCCTCACGATGCATAAAAACAAACGGCTGTGTGCACGTTAAAGCTCAAAGAATCATCGGGTAATAGGATCAGTATTTCAGTACAATACAATGTATATATACATATATATATATATATATATATATATATATATACACACAATGTGTGTGTCTATTTACATACAGTGTGTGTATGTATGTATTTACTTATATGCAATGTGTGTATGTATGTGTGCATATTTATATACAATGTGTGTTGTATGGGTGTGTGTATGTATGTATGTGTGCATTTACTTATATACAATGCGTCTATGTATGTATGTATGTATTACACACATTGTACCCACATAATATATTAAAAAATTGTATATAAAACACAGACACACACACACACATATATATATATATATATATATATATATATATATATATATATATACACACACACACATACACACACACATACACATACATATATACACAATGTGTGTGTGTGTGTCTATTTACATACAGTGTGTGTATGTATGTGTGTATATATATATATATATATATATATATATATATATATATATATATATATATATATATATATATATACACACACACACACACACACACACACACACACACACACACACACATATATATACATATATATATATATATTTATACATATACATTTCTATATATATATAGGTCTTAAGTCATTGGTTAGGTGAATAGTATCAGTATTTTTAAAACAACAAAATACAGAGTAAAATGATTATATCTTTGCCCAGACAGCAACTTTATTATAATAGTCATTTTAATGTAAAATAGCTTACACAGAACATTTATACTTCTTTATATATATTATATATTAATACGCACTTTTCTTGAAGGTGTACAGAACGCAGCTTTTGGGCCAACATTGCCCTCTGCTGTTTACTTACGGTATTTCAAATTGTGCACCACTTAAATAGAGCCATTTTACAGTGATTGTTAAACCCACAGATTAAAAAATGATTATATTACACGAGAACATGCAAAAGTCTACCCTGTAGCAGCATGAAGAAGCCAGAAGTTATTAACTGTGTGTGTGCAGAGGGTTTTAAAGACAATGCTGAGCAAAAGCCTTTACATTTCACATGATATGCTTTGGATTTATGGTCAGATTAAGATTAAGATTAAGGTAGTTATGGTTAAAATTACAGTAAGAGAGATAGAGCTTACTTGCTTTCTTTCTCTTGCTTCTTGTTTCAAAACCTGCACACAGAGCGTTAGCTGAACGTTTGTCAGGTGAGTTAATTACCTTCCCTGGCTCCACCTCCCTCCGAACCAGAGGCAGATTGTCCACACCTTTGCCACACCCCTCTTTGATGTTGGTGTATTGGGTCTGTGAGGGTATATACCTCAAGCAAAATCCTCCCTCTAGTGTTTATCATTTGGGATTGGATTTTAAGTAATCAACTTTATATAATCTACAGATGCATGATATAATATATTGATTCATTCATTATCGATCCTATATTAGGGTCGGGGGGAGGGGGGCGGGGGGGTTCTCCATGCCCGTGTCTGTGTGAGTGAGTGTGTACCCAGCAATGGATTGGCGCCCTGTCCTGGGTGTATCTGCCCATGAGAACGTTTCGGGCGCTGGGCAGATACACCCACGACAGGACGCCAATCTATCGCTGGGTACACACTCACTCACACAGACACTCTATATGGGGCAATTTGGAGAATTCAATTGACCTTGATCCATGTTTCTGGACTGTGGGAGGAAACCGGAGAACCCGGAGGAAACCCACGCGGACACGGGGAAAACATGGAGACTCCACCCAGATTGGGATTCGAACTGGGAATCCCTAGCGCTGAGAGGAGAACATGCTAACCACTAAGCCACCGTGCCGCCCTAGCTTCAATATTAGCTCTATTAAATAACTTTCAATTCCATTGGCTTAGTGGTTGGCATGTTCTCCTCTCAGCGCTAGGGATCCCCGGTTCGAATCCCCATCAGTTTCCATGTTCTCCCTGTGTCCGCGTGGGTTTCCTTCGGGTTCTCCGGTTTCCTCCCACAGTCCAAAAACATGGATCAAGTCAATTGAGTTCTCCAAATTGCCCCATATAGAGTGTGTATGTGTGAGTGAGTGTGTGCCCAGCGATGGATTGGCGCCCTGTCCTGGGTGTATCTGCCCAGCGCCTGAAATGTTGGGGAAGGCGTTCTTCCCTGGATGGGCTTGGATGGGCGCCCGAGACGTTCTTCCCTGGATGGGCATGGGGAACCCCACCGCGACCCTAATAGAGGATAAAGCGGAAGATAATGAATGAATGAATGAATAATTTAAAAGGACAAATACATAAAAGAAACAATAGCATTCACTTACTATTGAGGAGATGGCATATATATATATATATATATATATATATATATATATATATATATATATTATCTTCCGTTTTATCCTCTACTAGGGTCGAGTGAGGGATGGGGTTGTCCATGCCCATCCAGGGGAGAACGTCGGACGCTGGGCAGATACACCCAGGACAGGGCGCCAATCTATTACTGGGCACACACTCACTCACACAAACACACTCTATATGGGGCAATTCAGAGAATTCAATTGACCTTGATCCATGTTTTTGGACTGTGGGAGGAAACCGGAGAACCCGGAGGAAACTCACGCGGACACGGGGAGAACATGGAAACTCCACCCTGATTGGGATTCCCCTAGCACTGAGAGGAGAACATGTCAACCACTTTATATATATATATATATATATATATATATATATATATATATATATATATATATATATATATATATATATATATATATATACCCCCCACAACCCTAGTAGAGGATTAAGCCGAAGATAATTGCTGAATGAACTGTAATTCTATCTGAATAACAGATTAGATGATAAACATGTTAGGAGCTGATGGTAACCGTGAACAAAATCCACAGAACTTTTCGTTTTAGTTTTGTACATTAACACCCTGAAACTGCCAAATGGCCGCCTGGCCTCGGAACTGAGCGCTGAGGTGCAAGCTTATTTTAACTTCAGTGTGTTAAGCAGAGTGGGAGTCGCGGGTGCTGCGCACATGTTCAACAGACAATCCTGTGAAATAAATCACAAGAGTATATATATATATATATATGGATGTGTGTGTGCGTGTTTAAGAGCAATAACAATGTGGGGACTGAAACATGTTTGCACACTCACATGTGCGGTCAAGTTGGTCTCGCAACAATGCAAATCCTTCAGCGTCGAAGTGAATCATGGTGTACGGTTGTAGTTCTGGTTAGGGGGAGGTTATGGGTAATGTATGAGGAGCAGTATTTATTGGGTATAGTGCTTAAAAACAAATATCTGTGTGTGAGCTCGCTTGCAAGTGTGGTTTTTTTGGTTCCCAACTACAACTTATGGTTCCCAACTTATGGGTTAAAAAAACTTTTTATATATATATTTTAGTTCATTAATGAAAAGAAATTAAGGCTTGGTGGTTAGTATGTTCGCCTCTCAGCTCTAGGGATTCCCGGTTCGAATCCCCATCTGGGTGGAGTTTCCATGTTCTCCCCGAGTCCGCGTGGGTTTGCTCCGGGTTCTCCGGTTTCCTCCCACAGTCCAAAAACATGGATCAAGTCAATTGAGTTCTCCAAATTGCCCCATATAGAGTGTGTCTGTGTGAGTGAGTGAGTGAGTGTGTGGCCAGCGATAGATTGGCGTCATGTCCTGGGTGTATCTGCCCAGCGCCCGAAACGTTCTCCCCTGGATGGGCATGGGGAACCTTCCGCGAACTTAATAGAGGATAAAGCGAAAGATAATGGATGGATGGATGCATAATTAAAAAGATTGGGCTTGGTGATTAGTATGTTCTCCTCTCAGCACTAGGGATTCCCGGTTCGAATCCCCATCTGGGTGGAGTTTCCATGTTCTCCCCGTGTCCGCGTGGGTTTCCTCCGGGTTCTCCGGTTTCTTCCCACAGTCCAAAAACATGGATCAAATCAATCGAGTTCATATAGAGTGTGTATGTGTGAGTGAGTGTGTGCCCAGCGATAGGTTGGCGCCCTGTCCTGGGTGTATCTGCCCAGCGCCTGAAACGTTCTCCCCTGGATGGGCATGGGGAACCCCACCGCGACCCTAATAGAGGATAAAGCGGAAAATAATGAATGAATGAATGAATGTGTGTGAAGAAGTGAGTGTGTGTTGCTCTAAATGTGTGTCTGCCCCATACAGTAAATGTGTGTGTTTATGTGAGTGAGTGTGTCTAGTGATAGATTGGTGCCCTGTCCTGGGTGTATCTGCATCCTATATATCAAACCTATATATCATACAGTATATCATGAACTACATTAATAATTTCTGTCACTATTATACAATAAAGCTGGACCATGTGTTTTCCTGGACCAAGTTCAAAGCATATGCGCACACTTTAACAAGCTATAAATTAAAAAGAGGATTCACCCCAATGACAGCCTCTGTACCTGTAGTTCAGTGATGTGCTTTATTTTTGAACAGTGTATCAAACATTAAAGGGATTGCGTGTGCAACAACTGGCACTTAAACCCAAATTTTAAATGCGTAAAAAAAAAATAGTAATAATTTTGAAAAAAGGGGGTGCAAAAATAAATAAATAAAAAATACATATACAGTATATATATATATATATATATATATATATATATATATATATATATATATATATATATATATATATATATATGTTTATTTTTGAACAGTGTATTATCAAACATCAAAGGGATTGTGTGTGCAACAACTGGCACTTAAACCCAAACTTTAAATGCGTAAAAAAAATAACAATAATTTTGAAAAAAGGGGGGGCAAAAAAAAAAAAATATATATATATATATGGCGGCACGGTGGCTTAGTGGTTAGCACGTTTGCCTCTCAGCTCTAGGGATTCCCGGTTCAAATCCCCATCTGGGTGGAGTTTCCATGTTCTCCCCGTGTCTGCGTGGGTTTCCTCCGGGTTCTCCGGTTTCCTCCCACAGTCCAAAAACATGGATCAAGTCAATTGAATTCTCAAAATTTCCCCATATAGAGTGTGTCTGTGTGCGTGAGTGTGTGCCCAGCGATGGATTGGCGCCCTGTACTGGGTCTATCTGCTCAGCGCCCGAGACGTTCTCCCCTGGATGGGCATGGGGAACCCCACTGCGACCCTAATAGAGGATAAAGCGGGAGATAATTAATGAATGAATGAATGAAAAGTGTGTCTGTGTGAGTGAGTGTGTGCCCAGTGATAGACCGGCACCCTGTCCTGGGTGTATCTGCCCAGCGCCTGAAACGTTCTCCCCTGGATGGGCATGGGGAACCCCACCGCGACCCTAATAGAGGATAAAGCGGAAGATAATGGATGGATGAATGGACGTACCAATGTAATTACATTTCAATTCCTTGCAGCCGTTGTAGAGCCCAAAGAAAAATGTCTGACTATTTATTATTCACTATATAAATGAGTTAACGGAACGTATTTATTCAGCAGAATACTTCAGTCAAGAACAATGTTTGGCTGACTTCTTGGGAAGGCTTGACCTGGTAAACCAACATCTGGAGTATTAGATCTCGCAGTGGGACTACATGTTTCTGACACATGTCGGCACGCTGACAGTAACACAGGGGCAGATTTACGACGCTGTGTGGAAGAGGCTCTGGACCCTCTCACATGCAAAGCCTTCGCTCTCTCAGAGGCCGTTAAGCTTTGATCTCCATCCTAAATCTGTCTCGCACATTTACTGCAGAATATAATGCAGTCTGAAACCCCCGAGTGCGGGGTTCCTAGGTTCAAGTTACAGGAGCCTGTTCTCCCATGGTCCACTGACGAGTAATATATGACCTACCACATATCGATGGGTACCAGGAAAGCATATGCCATTCATCTAGTTGCAGTGTAACAAAAAGAGAATGCATGGCTCACGTCCTACTGAGTCTGGGATGTCGTGTAATACTTCAACTAGTATTTTAAATTCATTCATTATCTTCTGCTTTATCCTCTATTAGGGACGCGGTGGGGTTCCCCATGCCCATCCAGGGGAGAACGTCTCGGGCACTGGGCAGATACACCCAGGACAGGGCGCCGATCTCTCGCTGGGCATATTTAATCATATTTAATACCAAATTTTATACCAACAAAAAAAAATCTGAAAAGTAAATAACATGACTCTGACTTTCTTCTATTATCTTCTGCTTCATCCTATATTAGGGTTGCAGGGGGGGGGGGTTCCCCATGCCCATCCAGGGGAGAACGTTTCGGGCGCTGGGCAGATACACCCAGGACAGGACGCCAATCAATCATTGGACACTCACACACACTCTACATGGGGCAATTTTGAGAATTCAATTGACTTGATCTATGTTTTTGGACTGTGGGAGGAAACCGGAGAACCCGGAGGAAACCCACGCGGACACGGGGAGAACATGGAAACTCCACCCAGATGGGGAATCGAACCGGGAATCCCTAGGGCTGAGAGGCGAACGTGCTAACCACTAAGCCACCATGCCCTCCATTATTATTATTATTATTATTATTCATTCATTCATTCATTATCTCCCGCTTTATCCTCTACTAGGGTCGCGGTGGGGTTCCCCATCCCCATCCAGGGGAGAACGTCCCGGGCGCCGGGCAGACAGACCCAGGACAGGGCGCCAATCCATCGCTGGGCACACACTCACTCACACAGACACACTCTATATGGGGCAATTTTTGTTTTTGAGAACTCAATTGACTTGATCCATGTTTTTGGACTGTGGGAGGAAACCGGAGAACCCGGAGGAAACCCACACAGACACGGGGAGAACATGGAAACTCCACCCAGATGGGGATTCGAACCGGGAATCCCTAGCGCTGAGAGGCGAACGTGCTACCCACTAAGCCACCGTGCCCTCCATTATTATTATTATTATTATTATTATTATTAGAATCTGCAAAGGGGAGGGTTCTACGCTCCTTACTCCCGACTATTGTTTCTCATGCATAAAGGAAAAGGCAGCTAGGCTGATAGGTCAGGGTCAAAGCCACTTTCCCACATCCACCCACATCTCCATGACTCACACGCCAACTGGCTCGAACCCACACAGATGCATTATGCACCTCTAAAGCGTTTTCATTCAGAACTCACCTTGTAAAAAGCAGAGGGTTTTTTTGAGTTCGATTTCCTCAGGGCCACTGACTAAACATGTGTTTCGCAAAAACAGATGCGCAACATGACTAAGGTTGCCAAGGTGACAAAAACAGTCCCATTGCCAATAAAACCAAGCCTGCAAACTTTAATTCTGCTGCCTTTATTGTCTGCAACCCATTATTGGTGCCATATAAACTGGACTAAACAAAGTAAGCAGACTATTTCATAGAATGTTTTTTAAGAACCGCTTTTGTGAACCATCGCTGGCAAATAAAATCAAATACTGCAGCCGTCGCATATTTCAAATATCCAAGACTCATTGCAGGGTTTTCCATTAATCTTCTAAAAGCGTCCCAACAATGCCATGCTTCCACAAACCATTTTTCATTTTAAAAGAGGGGCATTTTGTATATGTACAAGTACGTGCCCCTATTTACTTACTTAGTCATTTCTCCAAACTA
Organism: Corydoras sp. C115; assembly: GCA_019802505.1. Classification (NCBI taxonomy): domain Eukaryota; kingdom Metazoa; phylum Chordata; class Actinopteri; order Siluriformes; family Callichthyidae; genus Corydoras; species Corydoras sp. C115. The sequence goes on from JAFMOC010000137.1 coordinate 618,002, forward strand.
ATTTCAGAAGTATGGCTTGCCAAGTTGTAGGTTATTATTTAGTTATTTATTTTGTACTGCAGCGTCACCACAGACCATTTTTTGAAATGGATGTTGCCCGTCTTGCCAATCGATTAAACCCTGAACGACTGCGCCACCTTGCCGCCTACATGATGTACTGAAGGTTGGTTGGGGAAAAAAAATATGCGTTTGTCGCCACCTGCTGGACAAAGTATATCCCACCTGACAAAAGTGATCACATATGTTGTTGTAGTGTTTTTAGACAGAACTATACACACATTCACATTGTGTGGTAGATATATATATATATATAAAACACACAATGTGAATGTGTGTATAGTTCTGTCTAAAAACACTACAACATCTGGGTGGAGTTTCCATGTTCTCCCCGTGTCCGCGTGGGTTTCCTCCGGGTTCTCCGGTTTCCTCCCACAGTCCAAAAACATGGGTCAAGTTAATTGAGTTCTCTAAATTGTCCCATATAGAGTGTTTGAGTGTGTGAGTGTGTACCCAGCGATGGATTGGCGGCCTGTCCTGGGTCTATCTGCCCAGCGCCCGAGACGTTCTCCCCTGGATGGGCATGGGGAACCCCCCCACGACCCTAATAGAGGATAAAGCGGGAGATAATGAATGAATGAATGAATGAATATATATATATATATATATATATATATATATAAAATATTAAACATAATATAAATAAATAATTATAATAATAAAAAAATTTGTATTTTCCAAAAAGTATACATTTAAATGAGACTGCGGTTGCTATGGTGACCACATGAAATGTTTTTTCTGCCATGGTTTTCATTTGCCTGAATCTATAACGTAAAACTGTATAACATATATATATTATTTCCCACTTAATCCTCTACAAGGGTCGCAGGGGGTTCCCCATGCCCATCCAGGGGAGAATGTTTCGGGCTCTGGGCAGATACACCCAGGACAGGGCGGCATTCTATCACTGGGCACACTAACTCACACAGAAACACAAACACACTCTATATGGGGCAATTTAAAGAAATCGATTTACCTTGAATCCATGTTTTTGGACTGTGGGAGGAAACCCTGAATAAACCCACAAGGACACGGGGGAAACAAGGAAACTCCACTCTGGATCCCCAGCGCTGAGGCGAACTTGTCAACCAATAAGCCACCGTGCCAACCTGTATAATAATCATTTATGAATAAATTTATTGTTCATCTTAAAATAATAAAGGTTAAAATGTGAAACTTCCTAAGAAAAAAATGAAGCATACACATGACATCACAGCTGGAATTATGTTGGTGTTGAAGAATATATTTATTGACTACAATTTCATTATAAATTCTGCAATAAATAATACAAAATGATAAAGAAATATCAAAAAGCAACAACAAAAAAAACAATACCAGTGAAAATGCATTATGCAAAACGCAAGTGCTTAGAATTTCTGACCCGAGATAAACTGAAATCAATATTTCGTTATAATTTTGATCCCACTTTTCGTTGCTGTAACAACCTTTATTTCCATTATTACACTGTATCAGTGCAGGAGACTTGACGTACATTAAGCTCACCAATTAATTAAAAAAAGCTGGATGATTTGGTTTGTTAATTAGCTTATTTGTACCAGAAAAATGTGCATGTGCAGAGTAAGAAAACCACTGGATTACGGTTAACTGTTTCTGACAGCGGGCGGCACGGTGGCCTGGGTGTATCTGCCCAGCCCCCGAAACGTTCTCCCCTGGATGGGCATGGGGAACCCCCCCCGCGACCCTAATAGAGGATAAAGCGGAAGATAATGGATGGATAGAATGTACCATAAAAAATGGTCAAAAGTCCAATACATTTGCACTACCAAGTTCATTCCTCATTCATTCATTCATTCATTATCTCCCGCTTTATCCTCTATTAGAGTCGCGGTGGGGTTCCCCATGCCCATCCAGGGGAGAACGTTTCAGGCACCCGGGCAGATACACCCAGGACAGGACGCCAATCTATCGCTGGGCACACACTCACTCACACAGACACACTCTATATGGGGCAATTTGGAGAATCCAATTGACTTGATCCATGTTTTTGGACTGCGGGAGGAAACCGGAGAACCCGGAGTAAACCCACGCGGACACGGGGAGTACATGGAAACTCCACCCAGATGGGGATTCGCATTCCTCATTATTATTTTCATAATTAGTTTCGTTTTTTTCATTCCACTTTAAGATTTTAAGACACTTTAAGATGGTAACTGCTTTTCCTACAGGTCAGTGCCCTGCATCTCCTCCCTGCCCACCAGCGCCACCTGCCACAGACAAAAATACTGCAAGGAGCTACTACAAAGATAGAGGGCTACTGTTAATAAGTGAGTATTTTTGCAAGGCACTGTAAAGGAAGTCTTTCTATCATAGACTTTTCATTTCATACAATATCAATAATAAAGCTACACAGTTTAATATATACAGCACTCATAAAATAGATTCCCTCTTTCTTCGAATCAATTAATATTTAATAGGGCTGTATTCAACTACAGATTTTCGTAGTCGAATCTGATTTGTCAGATTTTCCCTATAGTCGACTGATAGTCGAATCAGTTAAGATTTCACCACAAGATGGCGCTATAAGCCTAGTTTTTAAAAAAGATTTTTTTTATATATATTTTACTTGTTTTTCTAACAAAAGAAAACCTTTTTTTTTTCTTTTTCTTTTTTTTCTAGAAATTAGGATGATTTTATTTGACAAAAGGCTATATATATAACGAAAACAAAGACATTTCATGTAAAAACTAATGCTTAGCAGCAGCCATGGGCTCCCCCATGTGGTCAAAATTGTACATTCGACTATGAGGTTCATAGTCGACTACGGTTCTCCAAATTGAATCGTCGAATCAGCGAATATTGCAGCTCACCCCTAATATTTAATAAAATCATTTAATGCTGGCATTTATTTACTGGCTAGTAGGGGTGAGCTGATTCGACGATTCGATTCGGAGAACCGTAGTCGACTATGAACCTCATAGTCGAATGTACCATTTTGACCACATGGGGGAGCCCATGGCTGCTGCTAAGCATTAGTTTTTACATGAAATGTCTTTGTTTTCGTTATATTTATAGCCTTTTGTCAAATAAAACTCATTGATCTGAGTGTTTTAGGTTTTTCCTTTGAAGTGGAAAAAAGTCCAGAACGGGGATCCCATTTACGGTGCTCTAGAAAAACAAGGAAAATATAAAACATAAACTTTTTTAAAATCCAGGCTTATAGCGCCATCTTGTGGTGAAATTTTAGCTGATTCGAATATCAGTCGACTGTAGGGAAAATCTGACGAATCAGATTCGACTATGAAAATCCTTAGTTGAAGACACCCCTACTGGCTAGTAAATTACTGTCAGAGAATTTAAAGATGAGATGGTGGAGTGAATCGGGATTTAAAGGTGAACTTAGTGTCCTGTTGAACTTCTGATGATTGTTCAGTACGGATCGAGCTTAATGCGTCTGTGCAAGCAACAAGTGAGCACCACCCCGCAGATCTGAAACACACACATACATACACACACACACACACACACACACACACACACACACACACACACACACACACACACACACACACACACACACACACACACACACACCAATGCATTACATATTTCAGGACATATTTTAGTTCATTCAAACATGCTGTGTCTGGGTGAAAAAGCGATGAATGCAAATGAAGCAAATACAAGGCACACACTCACTCACACACAAACACACTCTATATGGGGCAATTTGGAGAATTTAATTGACCTTGATCCATGTTTTCGGACTGTGGGAGGAACCCGGAGAACCCGAAGGAAACCCACGCGGACACAGGGAGAACATGGAAACTCCACCCAGATTGGGATTCGAACTGGAATCCCTGGCGCTGAGAGGAGAACATGCTATTCATTATCTCCCGCTTTATCCTCTATTAGGGTCGCGGTGGGGTTTCCCATGCCCATCCAGGGGAGAACGTTTCGGGTGCTGGGCAGATACACCCAGAACAGGGCGCCAATCTATCGCTGGGCACACACTCACTCACTCAAACACACTCTATATGGGGCAATTTGGAGAACTTAATTAACTTGATCCATGTTTTTGGACTGTGGGAGGAACCCGGAGAACCCGGAGGAAACCCACGCGGACACAGGGAGAACATGGAAACTTCACCCAGATTGGGATTCGAACCGGGAATCCCTAGCGCTGAGAGGAGAACATGCTATATATATAAATATATATATATATATCTTCTGTCCTGGGTGTATCTGCCCAGTGCCCGAAACGTTCTCCCCAGGATGGGCATGGGGAACCGGAAAATGATGGATGGATAGCATCTCTCAGCACTAGGGATTCCCGGTTCGAATCCCCATCTGGGTGAAGTTTCCATGTTCTTCCTGTGTCCGCGTGGGGTTCTCCGGTTCCCTCCCACAGTCTAAAAACATGGATCAAGTCAATTGAATTCTGAAAATTGCCCCATATAGAGTGTGTCTGTGTGAGTGAGTGTGTGCCCAGCGATGGATTGGCACCCTGTCCTGGGTGTATCTGCCCAGCGCCCGAGGCATTCTCCCCTGGATGGGCATGGGGAACCCCACCGCGACCCTAGTAGAGGATAAAGCGGGAGATAATGAATAAATAAATAAATATATATATATATATATATATATATAAATAATTGAATTGCACACCATTAAATTACCTGTATTTACCTATTACCTATATTTTATCCTTATAATTGTGCATGTAGTTGTAGTGGCTTTTTTAGGGCAGGTTTGAATAAAACCGAAGCAGCATACAGTTACTATGGGAACTGAAGTGTAAAGCCGTTTTTATAGCAACAGTATGGCAACTGGGTCAACGGCCACGTGTGGGCATATGTGTCAGAAGTGTGAATGTGTTTAAAGAGTGAGAGCGGTGACAACGCTTAAGATCATTTCATTCATTTCAGGTTTTATGTGTTGGTGTCAGCAGCAGGGTTCTGCGTTATAGCAGCTCGTTGCATCCTGGGTCTATCTACCCAGCGCCCCAAACGTTCTCCACTGGGTGGGCATGAGGAACACCCCCACCCACCGAGTAGACGCGACCCTAGTAGAGGATTAAGCGGAAGATAATGAACAAATTATTAAATTAATGACTGAAAAATCTCATTTCATTATCTTCCACTTGGGCCACAGGGGGGGTTCCCCATGCGCGTTTAGGGGAGAACGTTTCAGGCGCTGGGCAGATACACCCAGGAGAGGGCGCCAATCCATCGCTGGGCACACACTGACTCACAAACTTCATAATTTAGGCCTAATTCATAGAATTTGCTTACAAAAGTGGTCAATTCGTTTCATGAAGCTTTGCCTCAGTATTTATTTCTTGTGCATGGACCGAAAAGACTAACCAATATATGGGTGTGGTTCTCAGTGTTTAAGGAGGTTGGCTATCGATTTGAAGGTTGTGGGTTCAAATCCCACTGATGTTACCAATGTGGTTTCTTGAGCAAGACCCTTAACTCTAATTGCTCCAGGGATGCTGTACCAACCCTGTGCTTTATTCTCTATTAGGGTCGCGGTGGGGTTCCCCATGCCCATCCAGGGCAGAACATTTCAGGCGCTGGACAGATACACCCAAGAGAGGGGGCCAATCCATCGCTGGGCACACACTGACTCACAAACTTCAGAATTTAGGCCTAATTCATTGAATTTGCTTATAATAGTGGTCAATTAATTTCATATTAATAGACCATGAACTTTTCATTCATTCATTATCTTCCGCTTTATCCTAAACATTAGGGTCGCGGGGGGGTTCCCCATGCCCATCCAGGGGAGAACGTCTCGGGCGGTGGGCAGATACACCCAGGACAGGGCGCCAATCCATCGCTGGGCACACACTGACTCATAAACTTCATAATTTAGGCCTAATTCATAGAATTTGCTTTTCATTCATTCATTATCTTCCGCTTTATCCTATATTAGGGTCGCGGGGGGATGGGGGTTCCCCATGCCCGAACCTGGAGGAAACCCACGCAGACACGGGGAGAACATGGAAACTCCACCCAGATGGGGATTCGAACCGGGAATCCCTAACGCTGAGAGGCGAACATGCTAACCACTAAGCCCCCTAGAGCATGAACTTCATAAACATATTTGGAAAAAAATCTATGAAGTCATGACTTTAAGAGGAAAAGGAAGATTACGCTTGGAAAATATTTAGTCATATGCATGGTAGTCTGTTTCTAAAAACCGATTTCAAACACTGGAGAAAGAAAAAAAGGTCTTGAGTGGGATGTTCTAAGAGCTGGGGAGGTTGGATGCAGGAGGTAGTAGTGTCCTCGAACAAGCAAGTGGGTGATCATTTCTATTAAAAGTGATAGAACTTCCTCCCACTCGTGTTACACTGAAGAGCAGAACTAAAAAAGGGAGAAACGTTGGAATCAAGTAGTGAAATATGGGCATCTGTTGAAACAAGGTCTAGCTTAATGCAGAGTGGCTTTTTAAAGAAGCTTTGCCTCAGTATTTATTTCTTGTGCATGGACCGAAAAGACTAACCAATAAATAGGTTCTCAGTGTTTAAAGTGGTTGGCTATCGATTTGAAGGTTGTGGGTTACATTTACATTTAGTCATTATCCAAAGTGACTTACAAATGAGAACACCACAAGTCAGAAGCCATGGAGAAAACGAACTATACTGTAAATTCATCAAACCTGATTGTTATTCGATGCTGCGGCCCCTCCCCATTTTTTTTTTTTTATTTTTTTTTTTTTTCTCTACAACAGGTATTTGTTAAAGAGATGCGTCTTCAGTAGTTTCTTAAAACTGTTTAGTGAGTCTGCCTTACGGACAGAGTTGGGAAGAACGTTCCACCATTTTGCAGTGGTGAACGCCACGGAGTGAGAATGAGCTTCTCGGTGAGGTGGAACCGCCAGGCGGCGATCATCACTGGAGCGAAGTGAACGAGTCGGAGTGTATTTTGAAAAGATAGAGTGAAGGTAGGAGGGGGAAGATCCAGAAATGGTTCTGTAGGTCAGAGTCAGTGACTTGTACTGAATGCAGCAGCTACAGGAAGCCAATGGAGGGAAGTGAGTAATGGAGTGACATGAGTTCTCTTGGGTGGTTGAACACGAGTCAGGCTGCAGAGTTTTGAATTAGTTGTAGAGGTCTGATTGTGGAAGCTGGGATACCGGCAAGTAGCGCATTACAATAATCAAGCCGGGATAGGACTAGGGCTTGAACTAGCAGTTGGGTAGCATGTTCAGTCAAAAAGGGTCTGATCTTCTTTATGTTGTAAAGAAGGAATCTACAGGAACGGGCGGTTTTGAGAACATGATCAGAGAGTTTAAGGTGGGAGTCTATTGTGAAACCAAGGTTCCGGACCGAATCGGTTGGGGAGATTGTGGAGCCATCAATTTGGAAGGTCAGGTCGTGATGGATTGAGGGTTTAGCTGGGATAATGAGAAGCTCTGTTTTTTCTAAGTTTAATTTGAGATGACGGGCCTTCATCCAAACAGAAATGTCGGTGAGGCAGGCAGATACCCGATTTGAGATGGTGGTGTCGTCAGGGGCAAAAGACAGATGAAGCTGAGTGTCATCAGCATAGCAGTGGTAAGAGAAACCATGCGCCTGGATGACTCTGCTCAGTGATGTCATCAGTGGGTTCAAATCCCACTGATGTTACCAATGTGGTTTCTTGAGCAAGACCCTTAACTCTAATTGCTCCAGGGATGCTGTACCAACCCTGTGCTTTATCCTCTATTAGGGTCACGGGGGGGATCCCCATGCCCATCCAGGGTAGAACGTTTCGGGCGCTGGGCAGATACACCCAGGACAGGGCGCCAATCCATCACTGGACACACTCACTCACACAGACCAACTCTATATGGGACAATTTGGAGAATTTAATTGACTTGATCCATGTTTTTGGACTGTGGGAGGAAAGCGGAGAACCCGGAGGAAACCCAGGCGGACACGGGGAGAACATGGAAATTCTACCCAGATTGGGATTTGAACCAGGAATCCCTAGCATGCTAACCACTAAGCCACCGTGCCGCCCCACTTGTAAGTCCATCCATCCCATCCATTATCTTCCGCTTTATCCTATATTAGGGTTGCGGGGGGGGTTCCCCATGACCATCCAGGGGAGAACGTTTCGGGTGCTGGGCAGATACACCCAGGACAGGACGCCAATCTATCACTTGGCACACACTCACTCACACAAACACACTCTATATGGGGCAATTTATGTGTCTTTTTATCTATGTGCACCATTTAATTCCATTGATTAAAGGTGTTTGGGAGAATTGAATTGCACTTCTTGGATTTCAATATATCGGAATTCATAATTTAAGGCCTAAACCACCAAAATAATTTAGCAGAACAGCAGAAGCCTCCCTTAAGCACAGCGATGGCAAAAGAACAAAAGTGGGAGATGCCAAGCACGTCCTCGTGAATGTAGCCATAGCTTCGTGACATGCAAGCGGCGGAATGAACAGTCAGGATCTTTGACTGGAGGTTTGTTGTGCTTAGCCAGAACGAGGTGATGAAAACATGCTGCAATAGCATGCACGGGGCATCCACACGACGGCATCATGCACGAGCGCAGACCTGGTCACCATTTGGCTGGTCAGGAGCCGAATACTGGCATAATTTGATTAAACATCGGAAAAGTCTTCATCTTCTTTATAAAGCAGATAAATAAAGCAGGCAGTCAACAGAGCGCCGGCTAACTATAGAGAGAACCAACACAAACGCTCACACACACACACACACACACACACACACACACACATACACACACACATACAAGGAAACATGGAAAGATACTGACACAGTCGCAGACACACAAACAATAACACATCTACATGGGCAATTTAATACTTGTTAGTAATGAGTAACTTATATATCAATAATAATAACCATAATCCATCCATTATCTTCCGCTTTATCCTCTATTAGGGTCGTGGTGGGGTTCCCCATGCCCATCAGGGGAGAACGTTTCGGGCGCTGGGCAGATACACCCAGGACAGGGCGTCAATCTATCACTGGGCACACACTCACTCACATATGGGGCACTCTATATGGGGCAATTTGGAGAATTCAATTGACTTGATCCATGTTTGTGGACAGTGGCGAAACCAGAGAACCCGGAGGAAACCCACGTGGACACAGGGAGACCATGGAAACTCCACCCAGATTGGGATTTGAACCAGGAATCCCTAGCGCTGAGAGGAGAACATGCCAACCACTAAGCCACCGTGTGGCTAAGCCACCCAATAACCATAATATTTTTTTGAATTCAAATCCAAAATATTAATTACTAAGACAAACAAAAAATAAAACAAAACTAGGGTGGCACGGTGGCTGAGTGGTTAGCATGTTCTCCTCTCAGCGCTAGGGATTCCCGGTTCGAATCCCCATCTGGGTGGAGTTTCCATGTTCTCCCCGTGTCCGTGTGGGTTTCCTCCGGGTTCTCCGGTTTCCTCCCACAGTCCAAAAACATGGAGCAAGTCAATTGAGTTCTCCAAATTGCCCCATATAGAGTGTGTATGTGTGAGTGAGTGTGTGCCCAGTGATAGATTAGTGTCCTGTCCTGGGTGTATCTGCCCAGCGCCCGAAACGTTCTCCCCTGGATGGGCATGGGGAACCCCCCCCTCCCCCCGCGACCCTAATAGAAGATAAAGCGGGAGATAACGGATGGATGGAAAACAAAACTTGTCTACTTGACCTCGGTGATGCAGTAGACGCCTATTCATGTTCCATTAGCATAATATTCCCAGATTGATTATTACAATCAACCTAATTACTGGGCTCTCTTCAAAGGTGCTTTCATTGCTTTCATTTATGTTCTTTTTATGTAAAATGACTTCACTATTTGACTGCAGGCTTTATTTTTAACCACCTCAAGCCCTGAAAGCCTTGTTTCCAAGGTGACGCGATCACACAGCACGTGCGACGGTCACTAAAACCTGATTGGTAATACGCTGCAGGCTGTTTGGGTGTGTCTACCCTATGCCCCAAACGTTCTCCCCTGGATGGGCATGGGGAACCCCCCCGCAACCCTAGTAGAGGATAAAGCAGAATATATTAATTACCGTATTTTCCGGACTATAAGGCGCACCTAAAAGCCTAAACTTTTCCCAGAAATCGGACGTGCGCCTCATAATCCGGTGCGCCTTATACGTGTACTGAGTTCCAAAATCTATAAAAGTATTGTTGTGCGACCGGGTGGTTTTTTTTCCACACATCACCGTCACTGCTGAAAAAGCCGAGAGCAGAAAATGAATTCGGAGCTCGCCGTCATTCCGGGAGGATTAAATAAAGAACTCCGACCGCTGGACATTGGCGTAAACGGGGCGTTTAAAGTAAAGTCGCGGGCGGCGTGGGAGCGATGGACGATAGACGCGAAAACACGTTTACTAAAACTCGGGAGGTGGCGGCAATTTGAAGAATACAATTTGGAGAATACAATTGACTTGATTCATGTTTTTGGACTGTGGGAGAAAACCGGAGCACCCGGAGGAAACCCATGCAGACACGGGGAGAACATGGAAACTCCACCCTGATGGGGATTCGAACCGGGAATCCCTAGCGCTGAGAGGAGAACATGCTAACCACTAAGCCACCATGCCGCCCTAAGTGTAAATATATTAAAAGAAATCGTAAGATGTCTAAGAAACATTTGAAATAATGATTTAAATAGATCAATAAATCAGAATTATAAAAATACATTTAATTCCCACAATCCTTTTTGCCCATATAAAACATTTAGCCCGAAAAAATAGATTTCCACAATTCATGTATATTTGGAAAAAGTAAATATAACAATTTGGCGTTTTTTTCTCTAACTCTTTTCCCCAAACTCTTTTCCTCCAGAGTGTTCAATCTATACTGCATACTTCAGGGCTGAGCTAAAAATAGTTTTCCATTTCCGACTGACCCACAGACCCATGTAACAGTCTATTTTAGCAAGAACTTGAAAGCATCTAATTAAATCCCAAGTCCACAATGGAGCACGGCTTGATGTACTGCAGGTTCAGGCTTCATAATAAGCGATCATAAATAGCAGGGTATATTATATTCTATTAACCAAGGTCCCATTCAGGATAATCATTTTCAAAATGAAATTAAAGATTTTTTTTTCCTAAATTTGAATTATACAGGATGAACTGTGATTTCCAATCCCAATCTGGGTGGAGTTTCCATGTTCTCCCCGTGTCCGCGTGGGTTTCCTCCGGGTTCTCCGGTTTCCTCCCACAGTCCAAAAACATGGATCAAGTCAATTGAGTTCTCAAAATTGCCCCATATAGAGTGTGTCTGTGTGAGTGAGTGTGTGCCCAGCGATAGATTAACGTCCTGACTTGGGTGTATCTGCCCAGCACCCGAGATGTTCTCCCCTGGATGGGCATGGGGAACCCCCCCACGACCCTAATAGAGGATAAAGCGGAAGATAATGAATGAATGAAATGAATCATTTAAATTAAAGTTGGTAGTAATACACTTTTCTAAACAGGAATGTAGGTTTTTGAGCTGTCATTAATGTTTTTTTGCTTTTTGCAAACATTTTTACCCAATTCCCAAATGTACCTGAACAATCATTTAATTATTCATTCATTCATTATCTCCCGCTTTATCCTCTATTAGGGTCGCGGGGGGGTTCCCTATGCCCATCCAGGGGAGAACGTTTCGGGCGCTGGGCAGATACACCCAAGACAGGATGCCAATCTACCACTGGGAACACACTCACTCACACAGACACACTCTATATGGGGCAATTTGGAGAATTCACTTGACTTGATCCATGTCTTTGGACTGTGGGAGGAAACCCACGCAGACACGGGGAGAACATGGAAACTCCACCCAGAACCGGGAATCCCTAGCGAGAGGAGAACATGCTAACCACTAAGCCACTGTGTCGCCCTTCATTTAATTATACATGAGAACAAAGACAGACACTCTGGGAAAGATTAACTATCCATCCATCCATCATCTTCCGCTTTATCCTCTATTAGGGTCGCGGGGGGGGGGGTTCCCTATGCCCATCCAAGGGAGAACGTTTCGGGCACTGGGCAGATACACCCAGGACAGGGCGCCAATCCATCACTGGGCACACACTCACTCACACAGACACACTCTATATGGGGCAATTTGGAGAACTCAATTGACTTGATCCATGTTTTTGGACTGTGGGAGGAAACCGGAGAACCAGGAGGAAACCCACGCAGACACGGGGAGAACATGGAAACTCCACCCAGATGAGGATTCGAACTGGGAATCCCTAGTGCTGAGAGGCCAACGTGTTAACCACTAAGCCACCGTGGGGAAGATTAACCAAGTTACTAATTACTAATACATCTGTTTAATAAACCAGGTCGTCGAAAAGTCTTTTTTACCTGTAGACAAGCTACACCAATACCCACAGCGCCAATGATGAGTAGATGATCAGCCAGGAAGCGCTCCAGCTTCGTTATACATCCACCCTGCAACATATAACAAACTTTGCTATACATTAACGGTGTATAACGCAAAATAATAACATGCTTAATATGGGGGGGGTTCCCCATGCCCATCCAGGGGAGAACGTCTCGGGCGCTGGGCAGATAGACCCAGGACACGGCGCCAATCTATCACTGGGCAAACACTCACTCACACAGATACACTCTATATGGGGCAATTTGGAGAGCTCAGTTGACTTGACCCATGTTTTTGGACTGTGGGAGGAAACCGGAGAACCCGGAGGAAATCCATGCGGACACGGGGAGAACATCCCGGGGAAACTCCACCCAGATGGGGATTCGAACCGGGAGTCCCTAGTGCTGAGAGGAGAACATGCTAACCACTAAGCCACCGTGCCGCCCTGTAAGCATTATGTTCAGTTCAAATAATTCAAAATATTGCTAGACATGGAGAACTGCTCCTAAAATGTCCTGAAATCAGTTAATCTAGAACATGCGGGCTAAATTTATTAGACTGCTTTGTGCAGAGTACGCTACACTGACCTTTTCCAGTGAGGCTTAACAAAGTACAGATAAGCATTGCAATGGAATACATATGGCTCAGCTGGGAATTAAGCCCAGTATTAATCTCTTCCTTTCTGACCAGTAAAAGTCTCTATGAACTCAATATCTGCACCTGCCAGCATTACAGATGTAGTTTCCTAATCCGAATCACCCCCCAGAGATGTATCAGAAGCATTATGGAGTTATGAGACAGAGCAGGAGAAAAGTGTCGATAGACGATAAACAGGGAGCTCAGCTGGCTGCCCCCCCCCCTTCAAAGTCATTTCCGAAATTGTCTGGGAAACAAATGAACTCGCTCGGTTAGAACCCACCTCCACTTTGTAGATGTTGGATGGGTGGTCTCTCCGGCCACAATAAAGAGTTATGGTCTTGCAGCAGCTGTCAGGGACCACCCTCTTTTCTGCCTTTGAGGACATGATGTAGACACTGTGCTGCCAATCAAAGGAATTGTTGCTCCCACAGCACTTGAACTGCAGAACACAGGGTGCAGTGATGGTGAATACACGCACACTCACAAACAATATACATACTTACATACCATATATATATATATATAGGGTGGCACGGTGGCTTAGTGGTTAGCATGTTCTCCTCTCAGCACTAGGGATTCCCGGTTCGAATTCCCATCTGGGTGGAGTTTCCATGTTCTCCCCGTGTCCGCGTGGGTTTCCTCCAGGTTCTCCGGTTTCCTCCCACAGTCCAAAAACATGGATCAAGTCAATCGAGTTCTCCAAATTGCCCCATATAGAGTGTGTCTGTGTGAGTGAGTGTGTGCCCAGCGATGGATTGGCACACTGTCCTGGGTCTGCCCAGCGCCCAAAACGTTCTCCCCTGGATGGGCATGGGGAACCCCCCCAATATAGGATAAAGCGGAAGATATTGGATGGATGGATGGATATATATATATATATATATATATATATATATATATATATATATATATATATATATATATATAGGGCGGCACGGTGGATTAGTCGTTGGCATGTTCTCCTCTCAGCACTAGGGATTCCCGGTTCGAATCCCCATCTGGGTGGAGTTTCCATGGAATCCCCATGTCCACGTGGGTTTCCTCCGAGTTCTCCGGTTTCCTCCCACAGTCCAAAAACATGGATCAAGTCAATCGAGTTCTCCAAATTGCCCCATATAGAGTGTGTCTGTGTGAGTGAGTGTGTGCCCAGTGATAGATTGGCGTCCTGTCCTGGGTGTATCTGCCCAACGCCCGAAACGTTCTCCGCTGGATGGGCATGGGGAACCCCATGATTAAATGAATGAGTATATATATAACGTATTTTTTTTTTTTTTTTTTTTTTTTTGGTAAACAGGGTTAAACATAGTTTTAAAATACAACTGTATGAAAGTCAAACCCAGACACTGCTGGGAATTGGACTCTTACATCCTGTTGCAGACGATCCACAGCCTGCGTAATGCCCTCCTTCTCAGGCTGAGAATAGTTTTCTGTCATCGTCTTATTCAGGTGCTGCTTCAGCTCCTCACTCAACTAGGACACGATGGTAAATAAAAAAACAACAACGATTTAGACAGATTAACGCACAAGTTAAAAGAAGTGTAAGGAGGGTTAACAACAGCAGTCTTCACAAAAAAAACATGACATTACTGTGTATACTGTAGGAATTTGATCCATCTGTGTGTGTGTGTGTGTGTGTGTGTGTGTGTGTGTGTGTATTAGTTAGGGCTTACCCTTTGGTAATACACATAGGCTAGGACACCAGCAACAAGTTCAATGAGGAAAATCACCAGCAAACAGGAGAAGTACTGCAGAATGATGAAAGGAAACGAAAATAAGTTTTTATTTTTTTTGTATTACTTTTTTTTTTTTTTTTTTATATTATTACTTTATTTTACTTCTTCATCTACACTGTAAAACAGTACCCAAAAAAAAAAAAGTACCCAAAGACAGGAAGAATTTAAAGAAATGGGAAGGTGAGTAATTCAGGGTACAATCTTGGATGCTTTTTCATACAACTATAACTACTAACACAAATATATAACCACTATAAACTACTATCACAGATATATAACCACTATAACTACTAACAGAAATATATAACCACTATAACTACTAACAGAAATATATAACCACTATAACTACTAACAGAAATATATAACCACTATAACTACTAACAGAAATATATAACCAATATAACTACTAACACAAATATATAACCACTATAACTACTAACACAAATATATAACCAATATAACTACTAACACAAATATATAACCACTATAACTACTAACACAAATATATAACCACTATAAACTACTATCACAGATATATAACCACTATAACTACTAACAGAAATATATAACCACTATAACTACTAACAGAAATATATAACCACTATAACTACTAACAGAAATATATAACCACTATAACTACTAACACAAATATATAACCAATATAACTACTAACACAAATATATAACCACTATAACTACTAACACAAATATATAACCAATATAACTACTAACACAAATATATAACCACTATAACTACTAACACAAATATATAACCACTATAAACTACTATCACAGATATATAACCACTATAACTACTAACAGAAATATATAACCAATATAACTACTAACACAAATATATAACCACTATAACTACTAACAGAAATATATAACCACTATAACTCCTAACAGAAATATATAACCACTATAACTACTAACACAAATATATAACCACTATAACTACTAACAAAAATATATAACCACTATAACTACTAACACAAATATATAACCACTATAACTACTAACACAAATATATAACCACTATGACCTACTAACACAAATATATAACCACTATAACTACTAACACAAATATATAACCACTATGAACTACTAACACAAATATATAACCACTATAACTACTAACACAAATATATAACCACTATAACTACTAACACAAATATATAACCACTATGAACTACTAACACAAATATATAACCACTATAACTACTAACACAAATATATAACCACTATAACTACTAACACAAATATATAACCACTATGACCTACTAACACAAATATATAACCACTATAACTACTAACACAAATATATAACCACTATGAACTACTAACACAAATATATAACCACTATAACTACTAACACAAATATATAACCACTATGAACTACTAACACAAATATATAACCACTATAACTACTAAAACAAATATATAACCACTATAACTACTAACACAAATATATAACCACTATAACTACTAACACAAATATATAACCACTATAACTACTAACACAAATATATAACCACTATAACTACTAACACAAATATATAACCACTATGACCTACTAACACAAATATATAACCACTATAACTACTAACACAAAAATATAACCACTATGAACTACTAACACAAATATATAACCACTATAACTACTAACACAAATATATAACCACTATAACTACTAACACAAATATATAACCACTATGACCTACTAACACAAATATATAACCACTATAACTACTAACACAAATATATAACCACTATAACTACTAACACAAATATATAACCACTATAACTACTAACACAAATATATAACCACTATAACTACTAACACAAATATATAACCACTATGACCTACTAACACAAATATATAACCACTATAACTACTAACACAAATATATAACCACTATAACTACTAACACAAATATATAACCACTATAACTACTAACACAAATATATAACCACTATGAACTACTAACACAAATATATAACCACTATGAACTTCATCCATTATCTCCCGCTTTATCCTCTATTAGGGTCACGGTGGGGTTCCCCATGCCCATCCAGGGAAGAACGTTTCGGGCGCTGGGCAGATACACCCAGGACAGGGCGCCAATCCATCGCTGGGCACACACTCACTCACACAGACACACTCTATATGGGGTAATTTGGAGAATTTAATTGACTTGATCCATGTTTTTGGACTGTGGGAGGAAACCCGAGAACCCGTGGGAAACCCACACAGACACAGGGAGAACATGGAAACTCCACCCAGATGGGGATTCAAACCGGGAATCCCTAGCGCTGAGAGGAGAACATGCTAACCACTAAGCCAACGTGCCACCACTATGAACTACTAATACAAAATGTATTAGTATTCGTTAGCTGTTATTGACATCTGTTTTGGGTTTTATATTGGAGTGCTGCAATAAAAAAAATAATGAAAATCCATTGAGCATTATTTCTTTCTACAAAAAGGTCTTGTTGATGACCAAAATGGACACTGGCCAAAACAAAATCCTATTCTATGCTTGAAACTACATCCAATAGGGGCAGCTAGGGCATGTCGTTGTGTTTTATTTATTTTTTGGTCATGTTTCATGTTTTCATCAATAATGCAAAAGATAATATACTCTATACAACTCTGTAAGGGGTGGCATGTTCTCCTCTCAGCACTAAAGATTCCCGGTTCGAATCCCCATCTGGGTGGAGTTTTCATGTTCTCCCCGTGTCCACGTGGGTTTCCTCCGGGTTCTCCGGTTTCCTCCCACAGTCATGGATCAAGGATCAAGTCAATTGAATTCTTCAAAATTGCTATTAGTTTCAGGCGCTGGGCAGATACACCCATGACAGGGCGCCAATCTATCACTGGGCACACACTCACTCACACAGACACACTCTATATGGGGCAATTTGGAGAACTCACTCGACTTGATCCATGT
Organism: Corydoras sp. C115; assembly: GCA_019802505.1. Lineage (NCBI taxonomy): Eukaryota > Metazoa > Chordata > Actinopteri > Siluriformes > Callichthyidae > Corydoras > Corydoras sp. C115. The sequence goes on from JAFMOC010000137.1 coordinate 635,709, forward strand.
TTTTGGACTGTGGGAGGAAACCGGAGAACCCGGAGGAAACCCACGCAGACACAGAGAGAACATGGAAACTCCACCCAGATGGGGATTCAAACCGGGAATCCCTAGCGCTGAGAGGAGAACATGCTAACCACTAAGCCACCGTGCCGCCCCCTACGGCAACATATAGAGCAAAACGTATATATGTATATAAGGCTTTCAGCATTCCACTTTCACATGCTGGAGTGGAGGAACCCCCCCTGCCCCCCCCCCACCCCACCCCCCTACAATGTGTCCATACCATGATGTAAAGCAAACCATGAATTCTGTGTACCGTTACACCCCCCAACATATGTCTCCTGTGGAATGAAGAGTTTATAACGGTGGTAGTGACAATAATAGATAAACAATGCTGTGTAAATAACACACGAGCACACACACACACACACACACACACACACACACACACACACTTTCCTAAGGATAATTATGTCAAACTGTCAACAAGGCAGGACACAAAGCTTTTACTGTGGCTGATTCAAGGCCATGCAAACAATACACAGCAGCTGCTTGTGCTTCTGTCTAGGTGGGGGTGTCGGTGTGGGTTGCCAATCAGCTAGAATGGCAACGTTCTAGTTCTCCTCATGCTCCTTCTGCATAGATTAAATGGGAAGCTAGCTGAGTAGGTTCTCAGATCAGCCTATGGAAGGGGAAAATGCTTACGCTAACCAGAATAGTTCGAGACAATCAGAGCGAAAGCATCTTCCATAGTGATGCTTAAGTGCCATGCATCTGATAGAAGGCTTGCTATAAATAGCACTGCTGTAATGGCAGTCACAACCTTGTCTCGCCCTCTCACTGCGTCTCCTACTCTGCTTTGAAGATGCAAGAAGGTGGGACGTGGGACGTCAGCTCGTTTGTCATGCTGTCAGGGGTTAAATCACTTGGAGGCGGTTTAGAAAGGAAACAAGAAGCTGGGAACTGAAATGACGGGGATACACAATATTATATCCATAGGTCAGTGATTCTCAATTATTTTCTGTTAAGCCACCCCTAGGAAGAAGTAAACCTGAACACCCGTACATGACAAAATGGGATGAAAAAGTATTTTTACACGCCCACTGTAGTATGATTTGTCTATAAATTTGTTATAAATACACCTCTTTTATAACAATGTATCCTTATTAACAACAAAGAAAATAAAAAAGAAAGAAATATAGATCAACTTAGAACAAAATCATTTTATTAACTTTGTTTTTTAGTAGGGTGGCTTAGTGGTTAGCACGTTCGCCTCTCAGCACTAGGGATTCCCGGTTCGAATCCCCATCTGGGTGGAGTCTCCATGTTCTCCCCGTGTCCGCGTGGGTTTCCTCCGGGTTCTCCGGTTTCCTCCCACAGTCCAAAAACATGGATCAAGTCAATTGAATTCTCCAAATTGCCCCATATAGAGTGTGTCTGTGTGAGTGAGTGTGTGCCCAGTGATAGATTGGCGTCCTGTCCTGGGTGTATCTGCCCAGCGCCCGAGACGTTCTCCCCTGGATGGGCATGGGGAACCCCCCCCACGACCCCAATAGAGGATAAAGTGGGAGATAATGAATGAATGTTTTTTAGTTTGTAACAGAAACGAATGAAATCCTTATTTAAACGAGAAACATTTTTGAACTGACTGGCGTTTGATACTGAAAAATGAAATGCAATAAAATCAATAAATAATAATAAATTCTAATTCATCAGCATCATTCATTCAGGAGCAGAATTTATTAAGACTTTAACCTACAAAACTAAAATTAATAAAACAATTGGTGCTGTTTTTTTATTTATTTATTTTTTATCAAAATAAGGAAGTCAGAACTAATGGCTACAACGCGTCCGTTTTGCAGCACAGCTTTTCTGAAGTAGCTTTCATAAAGCGGGATGATTGCTGGTTATACGCGTCACGTTTACGATTAAAACTCAAGCGGTTATCAGTCTGATCGGGGTGTAATGTCTTTAAGTGACGCCTTCATCTATTTGGCTTCACGCTGTCCGCTGCCAACATTTAAAGACACAGAAGACACACCGGTCTTTCTTCGTCTCCACCTTCGTTACAGTGAAACCAAGCGCCACATACACTTCAACATATTTCCTCGTTTTAACTTTCGGTTGACTTTTGTTGGTCTCATTATCTCCGCCTTTCTCTCCTCATCCCTGTTAAATATTTCTCCATGTTGTCTCTTGAGGATTTGTTCAGTACACTTAATATCACTTGCTCTGTGATATCTTGTTGTGCGCCCCTCCAGGCACCGCACTGCAGGGCGCCCCACTATTTGAGAAGCACTGCCATAGGTGCACTGGCGCAAATAAGCAAAGCCAAGATGATGTGGACCCATATATTCGCCCCACAAGGGTTCTGAAGACGTTACGTACGTTTACATTTGGTTATTTATTGGACGCTTTTATCCAAAGCGACTTACAAGGTGAACACAGGGTTAATCACAGCATCCCTTGAGCAATGAGGGTTAAGGGACTTGCTCAAGGACCCACATTGGTAACTTGAGTGGACTTGGGATTTGAACCCCCAACCTTCAGATTAATAGCCCAACACCCTGACCACTGAGCTACCACACCAGGGGATGTATGATTGGTCAATAGATTCATTTATTCATTCATTAGCTTCCGCTTTATCCTATATTAGGGTCGCGGGGGGTTCCCCATGTCCATTCAGGGAAAAGGTTTCAGGCGCTGGGCAGATACACCCAGGACAGGGCCATACAGAGACACAAACACACAAATACACTTTATATAGGGGCAATTTAGAGCATTCAATTTACCTTGAATCCATGTTTTATGACCGTGGAAGGAAACCAGAGAACCCAGAGGAAACTACGTGGACACGGGGAGAACATGGAAACTCCCCAGCGCTGAGGGGAGAACATGCTAACCACTAAGCCACCGTACCACCCTCCAAAAAAAAACATCTCATCTTATTATCTTGACCTCTTAATGTCCCAAACCCATGCAGGGGAGAATGTGTCCAGCGCTGGGCAGATACACCCAGGACAGGGCACCAATCTATCGCTGGACACACACTCAATCACACACACAGACACACTCTATATGGGGCAATTTGGAGAACTCAATTGACCTTGATCCATGTTTTTGGTCTGTGGGAGGAAACCGGAGAACCCGGAGAAATCCCACACGGAAACTCCATGGAAAGAACATGGAAACTCCACCCAGATTGGGATTCGAACCAGGAATCCCCAGCGCTGAGAGGAGAACATGCTAACCACTAAGCCACCGTGCCACCCTATATATATATATATATATATATATATATATATATATATATATATATATATATATATATATATATATATATATATATATATTCATTAATTCATTCATCCATTATCTTCCGCTTTACTCTCTATCAGGGTCGCGGGGGGGTTCCCCATGCCCATCCAGGGGGGAACATCTCGGGCGCTGGGCAGATACACCCAGGACAGAACACCAATCCATCACTGGGCACACACTCACTCACACAAACACACTCTATATGGGGCAATTTTGAGAACTCAATTGACTTGATCCATGTTTTTGGACTGTGGGAGGAAACCGGAGAACCCGGAGGAAACCCACGCGGACACGGGGAGAACATGGAAACTCCACCCAGATGGGGATTCGAACCGGGAATCCCCAGCGCTGACAGGAGAACATGCTAACCACTAATCCGCCGTGCCGTCCTATATATATCCTAATGCCCATCCAGGGGAGAACGTTTCGGGCGCTGGGCAGATAGACCCAGGACAGGACGCCAATCTATCACTGGGCACACACTAACTCACACAAACACACTCTCTATGGGGTAATTTGGAGAACTCAATTGACTTGATCCATGTTTTTGGACTGTGGGAGGAAACCGGAGAACCTGGAGGAAACCTACGCGGACACGGGGAGAACATGGAAACTCCACCCAGATGGGGATTCGAACCGGGAATCCCCAGCGCTGAGAGGAGAACATGCTAACCACTAAGCCACCGTGCCGCCAAATATATATATATATATATATATAATATATATATATATATATATATTGCCATGCCAAATGAGCTAAGTAGCAAAGTATCTACCATCAGCCCCCTGATTTCACTCATATAATGAATGAATACTTAATAACATCGGCTCCCTCAGTTAATGCTAATCCAGACTTACCGTGCAGAGAAGGGTTTTATGTTCACGGATGACAGCAAAGCATCCCAGAAAGCCAGTGACCATGACCAGCGCCCCAGCCAGGAGAAGAATGTAGGCTGACACTGCGAATGTGCTGCTGGCCAACAAGCTCAGGTATTCACCCTTATCGATTAAGGTCCAGATGCCCACTCCCATCACTACTCCTCCACCCATCTGAGAGGAAAACAGACAGACGGTACGTCAGAGAAACAAATAGCTGAAATAAATAGACTAAAATGATTTAATAATATAAATCCGGAAAACCTGAATAAAGAAATGAATAAAGAGCATACATTTTAGATGTCAGTATAAACGGTAAATAATTGTTTGACATTGTGATATATGATTAAACGGAAAAGGAAATATTATCCAATAATATTGCATGAAATCTTTACATTTTCTGTCACAGGTTCCTGTGGCACCTGTCCCTCGTTTGGTTCTTAATTGTTTCAGTTGGGTGATTGGTTTGTTTTGTGCACGTGTTTAGTTGATTTGTTATTTATTCTCAGTTTTCCATCAGTCGGCGCACGTCTTTGTTTTGTGGTTTGTATACCCGATGTTGCTTTGTTCATTTGTTCCCCCCTTTTTATTGGTGTCCCGTCCCCGATTTTTAAATCAATTCTATTTTGGATTTTATCCCGGTGTTTTTCTGGACTCTCCTGCCGCGTTCAACCACGTTACGGCGCTGCACACCTTCTCCGTGCAGGTCGTAACTCGTGGGAGTGCTTCCTCGGACCCACGCACACATTATTCCCCGCGTGGTCGGTACCCGGGGAGCGTTCACTAGGCGCGAGCGGTCTTACGCAAATTCCTCCGCGTAGCCGCCCTCTCCCGGGGACAGACGGACATTGCTAACAACTTCATATTTCTTACCAATATGTTATACCATGAACAAAAAAAAATCAACTTTCTAACTAACTTTCTTCCATTATCTTCCACTTTAACCCTCAATCCATCACAACCTGACCTTCCAAATTGATGGCTCCACAATCTCCCCAACTGATTCGGTCCGGAACCTTGGGTTCACAATAGACTCCCACCTTAAACTCTCTGATCATGTTCTCAAAACCGCCCGTTCTTGTAGATTCCTTCTTTACAACATAAAGGAGATCAGACCCTTCTTGACTGAACATGCTACCCAACTGTTTGTTCAAGCCCTAGTCTTATCCCGGCTTGATTATTGTAATGCACTACTTGCCGGTATCCCAACTTCCACCATCAGACCTCTTCAACTAATTCAAAACTCTGCAGCCCGACTCGTGTTTAACCAGCCCAAGAGAACTCATGTCACTCCATTACTCACTTCCCTCCATTAGCTTTCTGTAGCTGCTCGCATTCAGTACAAGTCACTGACTCTGGCATACAGAACCATTTCTGGATCTTCCCCCTCCTACCTTCACTCTATCTTTTCAAAATACACTCCGACTCGTTCACTTCGCTCCAGTGATGATCGCTGCCTGGTGGTTCCACCTCACCGAGAAGCTAATTCTCATTCTGTGGTGTTCTCCACTGCAAAATGGTGGAACCATCTTCCCAACTCTGTCCGTAAGGCAGAATCACTAAACAGCTTTAAGAAACTACTTAAGATGCATCTATTTAACAAATACCTGTTATAAAAAAAATAAAAATAAAAATAAAAATAAATAAAATAAAGGGGGGGGGGGGGGCGCAGCTTCGAATAACAATCAGGTTTGATGAACTTACAGTATAGTTGGTTTTCTCCATGGCTTCTGACTTGTGGTGTTCTCATTTGTAAGTCGCTTTGGATAAAAGCGTCTGCTAAATGACTAAATGTAAATGTAAATGTTTATCCTCTATTAGGGTCGTGGGGGGTTCCCCATGCCCATCCAGGGGAGAATGTTTCGGACGCTGGGCAGATACACCCAGGACAGGGTGCCAATCTATCGCTGGACACACACTCACTCACACAGACACACTCTATATGGGCAATTTGGAGAACTCAGTTGACTTGATCCATTGTTTTTGGACTGTGGGAGGAAACCGGAGAACCCGGAGGAAACCCACGTGGACACGGGGAGAACATGGAAACTCCACCCAGATGGGGTTTCGAACCGGGAATCCCTAGTGCTGAGAGGAGAACATGCTAACCACTAAGCCGCATGCAAATATCCATTCATTATTTTCTGCTTTATCCTCTATTAGGGTCGTGGGGGGTTCCCCATGCCCATCCAGGGGAGAACGTTTCGGACGCTGGGCAGATACACCCAGGACAGTGCGCCGATCTATCGCTGGGCACACACTCACTCACACAGACACACTCTATATGGGGCAATTTGGAGAATTCAATTGACTTGATCCATGTTTTTGGACTGTGGGAGGAAACCGGAGAACCCGGAGGAAACCCACGTGGACACGGGGAGAACATGGAAACTCCACCCAGATGGGGTTTCGAACCGGGAATCCCTAGTGCTGAGAGGAGAACATGCTAACCACTAAGCCGCATGCAAATATCCATTCATTATTTTCTGCTTTATCCTCTATTAGGGTCTATTAGTGTGATCGGGGTGTAATGTCTTTAAGTGACGCCTTCATTTATTTGGCTTCACGCTGTCCGCTGCCAACATTTAAAGACACAGAAGACACACCGGTCTTTCTTCGTCTCCACCTTCGTTACAGTGAAACCAAGCGCCACATACACTTCGACATTGTTTCCTCGTTTTAACTTTCGGTTGACTTTTGTTGCTCTCATTATCTTCGTCTCTCTCCGCCTTTCTCTCCTCATCTCTGTTAAATATTTCTCCATGTTGTCTCTTGAGGGTTTGTTCAGTACACTTAATATCACTTGCTCTGTGATATCTTGTTATGCGCCCCCCCAGGCACTGCACTGCGCCCCCCCAGGGGGGTACACCTCACTATTTGAGAGGCACTGGTTTAGTGGGAACAATGTCCTGCTGAAGCATGTTTTTTTCTTTTCCTGATGTGTTCTCGATGATTAGAGGAAATTCCTGTGCACTCTGTCCTGCCTTTCTCTTTCCTTTGGGCTCCAACTAAACTCAGAAACAGACACACCCTTTAAGCCTCTCTGTGAACAAACCCACACATGCATACCACAACCCACAGGGGTCATGCCCACTTAATCAGAAGTCAAACGTTCCACTCTGTCTCACATACACACAAACAACCGTCTCGGGTTCCTGGACACGGGACATAATACTGCTCTGTCATGTCCGAACCCTTGGACTCTCTAGAGGTCAGTTTAATGTTGATTCTGATGTACAGAGTTTCACGATGGAGGTTTTTAATCGACACCAAGTGATTCCTCAATCATTAATCATAAATGATGCAGTCAGAGGGGCAATTAGGAACTCATTAGAGGCGGTACGGTGGCTTAGTGGTTAGCATGTTCGCCTCTAGTCTCTGGGAATTCAGGTTCGAATCCCCATCTGGGTGGAGTTTCCATGTTTCCATGTCCACGTGGGTTTCCTCCGGGTTCTCCGGTTTCCTCCCACAGTTCAAAAACATGGATTGAGTCAATTGAATTCTCCAAATTGCCCCATATAGAGTGTGTCTGTGTGAGTGAGTGTGTGCCCAGTGATAGATTGGCGCCCTGTCCTGGGTGTATCTGCCCAGCGCCCGAGACGAAAGATTTACTGAGAGAAAGGTGGAAAGTGCAAGACGGAGTCATTTGCCTGGCCCCATGTTGTTACTGCCAATGACACACATTTCCCCTTTAGGCTTAAAGCTTTGTTAAACAAAGGCTTGACTTGGCTCTAAAAATAAACCCTCACATTTAAAGAACCCACTTCATGCCATTAAATCTCTTAAAATCCCTTTAGAACCTGAAGAATCACGACTTTCTGTAACAGCTAAATATTCGGTTCAGCCAACAGTCACAATATTCTGTTTTACATTCATCCATTATCTTCCGCTTTATCCTCTATTAGGGTCGCGGGGGGGTTCCCCATGCCCATCCAGGGGAGAACGTCTCGGGCGCTGGGCGGATACACCCAGGACAGGACGCCAATCTATCACTGGGCACACACTCACTCACACAGACACACTCTATATGGGACAATTTGGAGAACTCAATTGACTTGATCCATGTTTTTGGACTGTGGGAGGAAACCGGAGAACCTGGAGGAAACGTACACGGACACGGGGAGAACATGAAAACTCCAACCAGATTGGGATTCAAATTGGGAATCACTAGTGCTGAGAGGAGAACATGCTAACCACTAAGCCAGCATGCCACCCCTAGTCACAATATTCATTCATTCATTCATTATCTCCCGCTTTATCCTCTATTATGGTCCCGGTGGGGTTCCCCATGCCCATCCAGGGGAGAACGTCTCGGGCGCTGGGTAGATACACCCAGGACAGGGTGCCAATCTATCACTGGACACACACTCACTCACACACACTCTATATGGGGCAATTTGGAGAACTCAATTGACTTGTTCCATGTTGTTGGACTGTGGGAGGAAACAGGAGAACCTGGAGGAAACCCACACGGACACGGGGAGAACATGGAAACTCCACCCAGATTGGGATTCGAACCGGGAATCCCTAGCGCTGAGAGGAGAACATGCTAACCACTAAGCCACCGTGCCGCCCCTAGTCACAATATTCAACAGACAAATTGAGCTTCTCTCCAGACTTACCCAAAAAAGGAAGTTGAAGATGAAGAGGAGGTATTTCAGACACACTGTCAGCCAGTCACCCTTATCATCCTTGTACATGCTCCCCATATTTCCTGAAAAATAAGACATAGAAGAGAAGAAAAAAACAAGGTTTTAATATAAGTTTTATAATATAGTAAATAAAGAAACATGCTCTGGAATTACAGGCTTCCATGATGTGTAATAATAATTACAAGAGATTTTAATATCCATTCATTATCTCCCGCTTTATCCTCTATTAGGGTCGCGGGGGGGGTTCCCCATGCCCATCCAGGGGAGAACGTCTCGGGCGCTGGGCAGATAGACCCAGGACAGGTCGCCAACCCATCGCTGGGCACACACTAACTCACACACACACACTCTATATGGGGCAATTTGGAGAATTCAATTGACCTTGATCTATGTTTTTGGACTGTGGGAGGAAACCGAAGAACCCGGAGGAAACCCACGCGGACACGGAGAGAACATGGAAACTCCACCCAGATTGGGATTCGAACCGGGTTCGAACCATAGTCCGAATCCTTAGTGCTGAGAGGACAACGTGCTAACCACTAAGCCACCTGCCACCTATTTTAATATTCATTCATTCCTTATCTTCTGCTTTATCCTCTATTAGGGTCACGGTGGGGTTCCCCATGCCCATCCAGGGGAGAACGTTTCGGGTGCTGGGCAGATACACCCAGGACAGGGCGCCAATCTATCACTGGGCACTATTTTAATATTTAGTAGAGAAATAAATTTTTGGGCGGCACGGTGGATTGGTGGTTGGCATGTTCTTCTCTCAGCACTAGGGATTCCTGTTTCGAATCCCAATCTGGGTGGAGATTTCATGTTCTCCCTGTGTCTACGTGGGTTTCCTCCGGGTTCTCCGGTTTCCTCCCACAGTCCAAAAACATGGATCAAGTCAATTAAATTCTCCTAATTGCCCCATATAGAGTGTGTTTGTGTGAGTGAGTGTGTGCCCAGCGATAGATTGGCGCCCTGTTCTGGGTGTATCTGCCCAGCGCCCAAAACGTTCTCCCCTGGATGGGCATGGGGAACCCCACCGCGACCCTAATAGAGGATAAAGCGGGAGATAATGGATGGATAGGAACATATACATAAACAGGCCTGTTTTCCATCTTAAACATGGTGCTGACTGTTCTTTATTCCAGTTCCAGCGCATAACGGACTTTAAAGATGAAGTTTGTTCTAAGTACAACAACCACATTCAATTGACCTTGAATCCATGTTTTTGGACTGTGGGAGGAAACCGGAGAACCCGGAGGAATTCCACGCAGACACGGGGAGAACATGAGAACTCCACCCAGATGGGGATTCGGACCTGGATCCCCAGAGACGAGAGGCAAATGTGCTAACCATCCAACCATTACCTTCCGCTTTATCCTCTATTAGGGTCGCAGAGGGGTTCCCCATGCCCATCCAGGGGAGAACGTCTCGGGCGCTGGGCAGATACACCCAGGACAGGACGCCAATCTATCGCTGGGCACACACTCACTCACACATACACACTCTATATGGGGCAATTTGGAGAACTCAATTGACCTTGATCCATGTTTTTGGACTTTGGGAGGAAACCGGAGAACCCGGAGGAAACCCATGCGGACACGGGGAGAACATGGAAACTCCACCCAGATTGGGATTCGAACCGGGAATCCTTAGTACTGAGAGGAGAACATGCTAACCACTAAGCCACCTCCCACCTATTTTAATATTTACTCATTCATTATCTTGCGCCTTAACCTCTTTCCCCATGCCCATCCAGGGGAGAACGTCTCAGGCGCTGGGCAGATACACCCAGGGACAGGGCGCCAACCTATCGCTGGGCACACGCTCACTCACACAGACATAGACACTCTATATGGGGCAATTTGGCAAATTCAATTGACTCTATCCATGTTTTTGGACTGTTTTTTGGATGCAAACACGGGGAGAACATGGAAACTCCACCCAGATTGGGATTCAAATTGGGAATCCCTAGTGCTGAGAGGAGAACATGCTAACCACTAACTGTAATTAACAGTTGTGGCCGTGATTCAGCCGTGAATATGAGTCACATGGTCTCTCTGACTGCAGGGTGGAAGCAATGTCTTAATTTAAGCAGCACATAAAGGAGAAACAGCCAAATAAAGATTTATAAAGTATTTCTGTAAAGTATTTTTATAAACTACCTCTTTAGTGGTGTTTAGTATGTGAAGATTAACAGGGAGATCTGTACTGTTTTAATATTTACTGTCAGAGTAAATCCATTAAACCTTTAGTTCATTAGCATTTCAACTCGATTGATTCAGCAGATTTAAACCCAGCCACTTAAGTTAATTAAATTTGTCCAAATGTTAATCGATTCTACAACCTGGGACACAGAGAGCACTCAGAAACAATCTTACCTCCCTGGATTCTATAGTCCTTCTCTTTTACATCTCTTTTAATAAACTCGATTTTTAAATGTCATTTTAACAAAACGGGCGGCACGTGGTTTAGTAGTTGGCACGTTCGCCTCTCGGCGCTAAGAATTCAGGTTTGAATCCCAATCTGGGTGGAGTTTCCATGTTCTCCCCGTGTCTGCGTGGGTTTCCTCCGGGTTCTCTGGTTTCCTCCCACAGTCCAAAAACATGGATCAAGTCAATTTGAATTCTCAAAATTGACCCATATAGAGTGTGTGTGTGAGTGAGTGTGTGCCCAGCGATGGATTGGCGTCCTGTCCTGGGTCTATCTGCCCAGCGCCTGAGACGTTCTCCCCTGGATGGGCGTGGGGAACCCCAACGCGACCCTAATAGAGGATAAAGCGGGTGATAATGAATGAATGAATGAATTTTAACAAAACGGGCGGCACGTGGTTTAGTAGTTGGCATGTTCTCCTCTCAGCGCTAAGAATTCAGGTTTGAATCCCAATCTGGGTGGAGTTTCCATGTTCTCCCCGTGTCCACGTGGGTTTCCTCCGAGTTCTCCGGTTTCCTCCCACAGTCCAAATACATGGATCAAGTCAATTGAGTTCTCCAAATTGCCCCATATAGGTTTCCTCCGGGTTCTCCGTTTTTCTACCAACAAGATAAATTCAATGTTCTACATTGCCCCTATAGAGTGTGTCTGTGTGGGTTAGTGTGTGTTCAGCGATAGATTGGCGTCCTGTCCTGGGTGTATCTGCCCAGGACAGGACGTATCTGTATGTGTGGAGTTTCCATGTTCTCCACGTGTCCGCGTGGGTTTCCTCCGGGTTCTCCGGTTTCCTCCCACAGTCCAAAAACAAGGAACAAGTCAATTGAGTTCTCCAAATTGCCCCATATAGAGTGTGTCTGTGTGAGTGAGTGTGTGCCCAGTGATAGATTGGTGCCCTGTCCTGGGTGTATCTGCCCAGCGCCTGAAACGTTCTCCTCTGGATGGGCATGAGGAACCCCCCCACCCCCCTGCAACCCTTGTAGAGGATTAAGAGCAAGATAATAAATGAATAAATGAATTGAATAATGGTACAGCATGGTGGCTTAGTGGTTAGCATGTTCTCCTCTCAGCGCTTGGGATTCAGGTTCGAATCCCAATCTGGGTGAAGTTTCCATGTTCTCTCCGTGTCCGCGTGGGTTTCCTCCAGGTTCTCCGGTTTCCTCCCACAGTTTCCTCCCAAAAACATGGATCAATTGAATCAATTGAGGTCAATTGAGTTCTCCAAATTGCCCCATATAGTGTGTCTGTGTGAGTGAGTGTGTGCCCAGCGATAGATTGGCGCCCTGTCCTGGGTGTATCTGCCCAGCGCCCGAAACGTTCTCCCCTGGATGGGCATGGGGAACCCCCCTGCGACCCTGATAGAGGATAAAGTGGAAGATAATGGATGGATGGAATTGAACAATGGTGCTCAAACCTGAACAGTTCATTTTAATAACAATAACATCCCAGAGACACTCAGGACACACCGACCTTCATTATTCTTATAGGAAATTATTATGGCATTTATTATTCATTCCTAATACAACGTGTATGCTGCGTGTCAAAAATAAGTGCCGTGCCAGTCCATTAGCTAGCCACTCATTACTTAATGGTACTGAAAGCTATTCTCGCATCTTTAGAGTAATCACTTAGTGCTCATCACTAAATACACATCAGAATTCAGACCGCTAACGGGAACACGCATCTTATACAAACGGGATAAGGTCGCATTGGAAGGGTATGCATATCTGGAGCCATTAGCTGCTATGGACACGGCTGCGCTGACACAGAGTAAATACGGTTGCCTAGTGAAACCACAGCCATCGAAAGGTCGCCACAAATATTCAGAGGGAACGTTTTTAAACAAAAGAGCCCATGGTGATTAAGGTTGTCGTAGGTTGTTTCCAGCACTGCCATTCATTCATCCATCCATTATCTCCCGCTTTATCTTATATTTGGGTCGCGGGGGGGGGTTCCCCATGCACATCCAGGGGACAGGGCGCCAATCTATCACTGGACACTCACTCACTCACTCACACACTCTACATGGGGCAATTTGGAGAACTCAATTGACTTGATCCATGTTTTTGGACTGTGGGAGGAAACTGGAGAACCCGGAGGAAACCCACGCGGACAGGGGAGAACGTGGAAACTCCACCCAGATGGGGATTCGAACCGGGAATCCCTAGTGCTGAGAGGAGAACATGCTAATCACTAAGCCACCGTGCCACTGCCATGAATTAATAGAAGAAAAAAATATATATGTACAATAAAACAGAAAGATATTGTGGTTTGTAATTAACAGAGGACCATCATCCATTCATTATCTTCCGCTTTATCCTCTAGTAAGGTCGCGGGGGGGTTCCCCATGCCCATCCAGGGGAGAACGTTTCGGGCACTGGGCTTAGAGGAGAACATGCTAACCACTAAGCTACCGTGCCGCCCAAAGAAGTTAATTACTGTTGTTTTATTTATTATTATTATAAATATTTACAAATAACTACAACCATTTTCTGATGTACTATAATCATACAGCTCACCAAGAACTAATGGTGTAGTGTTCTACGTTGCTTTTTTATTCATTCATTCATTCATTCATTCATTATCTTCCGCTTTATCCTCTATTAGGGTCGCGGAGGGGTTCCCCATGCCCATCCAGGGGAGAACGTCTCGGGCGCTGGGCAGATACACCCAGGACAGGACGCCAATCCATCGCTGGGCACACACTCACTCACACAAACACACTCTATATGGGGCAATTTTGAGAATTCAATTGACTTTATCCATGTTTTTGGACTGTGGGAGGAAACCCGAGAACCCGGAGGAAACCCACGTTGCCCGTTGCTTTTTTAATGTTGCATATTACAAATTTTTGAAAATTATTGCTAATGATTGCTAATCTATCGCTGGGCACACACTCACTAACACACACACTCTATATGACCTTGAATCCATGATTTTGGACTGTGGGAGGAAACCGGAGAACCCGGAGGAAACCCACGCGGACATGGGGAGAGCATGGAAACTCCACCCAGATGGGGAATCGAACCGGGAATCCCTAGTGCCGAGAGGAGAACATGCTAACCACAAAACCACCATTGATAATTATCAATGGTGGTTTTGTGGTTAGCATGTTCTCCTCTCAGCACTAGGGATTCCTTTTATACCAAAGAACTACATTATCAGTTGTATACTATATTTATGGCTTCAGTAAAATTATTATTAATTATAATTAATAATAATTTTACTGAAGCCATAAATATAGTATACAACTGATAATGTAGTTCTTTGGTATAAAAGCCATCTATCAATAAATGATTAAAATAAAATCAATAAAAAAATTTAACCTAGAGGGTCGCAAACGTTCAGAAAAGACAATTTCTGCTCCTCCTGGTGCAACTCTGTCTTTTTCTAGGTGTCCGTATGACGTTCTCCCCCACCCCCCACACCCACCCCAACCCCCGAGAAAATTACAGACCATATTACATGCTCTTTAAACTGCACACCATGCTGCTCTGAGGTTAAGCCCATGCTGGATGCACATCTCTGTGATCATGCAAACAGGTGGCTTCTTTAGCATCCAGCACATGTCTATATTTATCTCCTCTCTAAGTGCAACCACCTGAATAATTCTTAACTATTTATTGCTTTTATTATTTTGGCTCAAACCTGCCAGTCATGGGCTTGTGAGTGAGGAACCAGCCTTGTGACCTAAAGGTTCCCAGTTCGATTCCTGGTCCTACCAAGTTGCATGGCTTATGTGCCCTTGGGCAAGGCACCTAACCCCAATTGCAGGAGGAGGACAAATTCTTCTGTGTGCAAATTATTTCACTTCGAATCCCCATCTGGGTGGAGTTTCCATGTTCTCCCCGTGTCTGCGTGGGTTTCCCCCGGGTTCTCTGGTTTCCTCCCACAGTCCAAAAACATTGATCAAGTCAATTGAATTCTCCAAATTGCCCCATATAGAGTGTGTCTGTGTGAGTGAGTGTGTGGATGGATTGGCGCCCTGTCCTGGGTCTATCTGCCCAGCGCACAAGATGTTCTCCTCTGGATGGGCATGAGGAACCCCCCCGCGACCCTAATAGAGGATAAAGCGGGAGATAATGAAGGATTAATTTATTAATTCATCCATCCATTATCTTCCGCTTTATCCTATATTAGGGTCGCGGGGGGGTTCCTCATGCCCATCCAGGGGAGAACGTTTCGGGCGCTGGGCAGATACACCCAGGACAGGGCGCCAATCGCTGAGCGCACACTCACTCACACAGACACGCACACAGACACACTCTATATGGGGCAATTTGGAGAACTCAATTGACCTGATCCATGTTTTTGAACTGTGGGAGGAAACCGGAGAACCCGGAGGAGACCCACACGGACACGGGGAGAACATGGAAACGCCACCCAGATGGGGATTCGAACTGGGAATCCCTAGCGCTGAGAGGAGAACGTACTAACGACTAAGCCACCGTGCCGCCCTAACTTAATTTAATTAACTTAAATTAATCCATTTACCGGGATAAATCTGAAGAACGAGTACAATCCTGACAATCCAACTCTTACTTTATACTTACATATACAGTAGCTATATTCCACAATAACATGCGCAATAACATTTTCAACAAATAAAAGGACATGTTTCTTAAAAACATTATATAAAAATCTATATAAAGTCCTGTACACATACTGATAAATACATGAGGTTAGATTTGATGATCATTTACAACTGATTAAGTCAACTAGGAGGTAAAAAAATAAGTACATTGACACTTAGCAAGGGGGGCTTAGTGGTTAGTATGTTCTCCTCTCAGTGCTAGGGATTCCTGGTTCGAATCCCCATCTGCATGGAGTTTCCATGTTCTCCCCGTGTCCACGTGGGTTTCCTCCGGGTTCTCCGGTTTCCTCCCACAGTCCAAAAACATGGATCAAGGTCAACTGAATTCTCCAAATTGCCCCATATAGAGTGTGTCTGTGTGAGTGAGTGAGTGAGTGTGTGCCCAGCAATAGTTGGGTGTATCTGCCCAGCGCCTGAAACGTTCTCCCCTGGATGGGCATGGGGAACCCCCCCGCGAACCCAATAGAGGATAAAGCTGAAGATAATGGATCTAGGGAAAATGAAAGCCCCCTCTTCCACCAGCTACAGAGTTTGGTCCTGTTGAAGGTTAGGATGTTAGGACTGAGAGTATAAAAATAAATAAATAAATAAATAAATAAATAAATAAATAAAAACTTAAGCAAAGAAAATCAGAGACAGAATGACAGCTAGCTTCCCAACATCCTGTGTTTTTTGTTTTTTTTGTTTGTTTGGGCGGCTTAGTGGTTGGCATGTTCTCCTCTCAGCACTCTGGGTGGAATCTGGGTGGAGTTTCCATGTTCTCCCCGTGTCTGCGTGGGTTTCCTCCGGGTTCTCGGGTTTCCTCCCACAGTCCAAAAACATGGATCAAGGTCAATTGAGTTCTCCAAATTGCCCCATATAGAGTGTGAGTGTGTCTGCCAAGCGTCCAAAACTTTCTCCCCTGAATGGACATGGGACATGGGACAACCACACACACCCCCCCCCCCCCCCCCGCGACGCTAGTAGAGGATAAAGTGGAAGATAATGGATGGATGGATTTTCCTATAGCTTTTAGAAATAAGAAGTTTTCAAAACGCCTAAACCCTCGAGAGCTGGAAAACTATTTTCGCCTAAGATATTCCAGCATGGCGGCACGGTGGCTTAGTGGTTGGCATGTTCTCCTCTCAGCACTAGGGATTTCCGGTTCGAATCCCAATCTGGGTGGAGTTTCCATGTTCTCCTCATGTCCGCGTGGGTTTCCTCCGGGTTCTCGGGTTTCCTCCCACAGTCCAAAAACATGGATCAAGGTCAATTGAGTTCTCCAAATTGCCCCATATAGAGTGTGTCTGTGTGAGTGAGTGTGTGCCCAGTGATAGACTGGCGCCCTGTCATGGGTGTATCTGCCCAGCACCCGAGACGTTCTCCCCTGGATGGGCATGGGGAACCCCACCGCGACCCTAATAGAGGATAAAGCAGAAGATAATGAATGAATGAGTCTGGGCGGCACGGTGTCTTAGTGGTTGGCATGTTCTCCTCTCAGCACTAGGGATTCCCGGTTCGAATCCCCATCTGGGTGGACTTTCCATGTTCTCCCCGTGTCCGCGTGGGTTTCCTCCGGGTTCTCGGGTTTCCTCCCACAGTCCAAAAACATGGATCAAGGTCAATTGAGTTCTCCAAATTGCCCCATATAGAGTGTGTCTGTGTGAGTGAGTGTGTGCCCAGTGATAGACTGGCGCCCTGTCATGGGTGTATCTGCCCAGCACCCGAGACGTTCTCCCCTGGATGGGCATGGGGAACCCCACCGCGACCCTAATAGAGGATAAAGCAGAAGATAATGAATGAATGAGTCTGGGCGGCACGGTGGCTTAGTGGTTGGCATGTTCTCCTCTCAGCACTAGGGATTCCCGGTTCGAATCCCCATCTGGGTGGACTTTCCATGTTCTCCCCGTGTCCGCGTGGGTTTCCTCCGGGTTCTCGGGTTTCCTCCCACAGTCCAAAAACATGGATCAAGGTCAATTGAGTTCTCCAAATTGCCCCATATAGAGTGTGAGTGTGGGTGTGTCTGCCCAGCGTCCGAAACTTTCTCCCCTGAATGGACATGGGACATGGGACATGGGACAACCACACACCCCCACCCCGCGACGCTAATAGAGGATAAAGTGGAAGGTAATGGATGGATGGAGGTTTGTTTTTGACGCAGTTGGAATAAAGCGGACAGAATAAAGTAGCCCGCTCGTTGCCACTTGTGACGTCATTCAGGCCGTCCGGTTAAACACTCACCCGCCGCGGAGTCCGTGCAGATTTCAAAGCGTATGTTGCTATCTTTGTTGTTCCCACGGTGGCGGCGTTCTGCTTGTTGCTGGTTGCTTGTTGCTTGTGGAACAGAGTGCTGGGTCAGTGCTGGGCGGGACGACACGCTGCTCCACCCCCCCCCCCCCCCCCACCCCCCCGCCATTACATCCACTGCTCTGCGTTCAGAGCCTGAACCGCGGCTCCGACTCAGATACCGACACCCGTTTCATCAACCGATTCATTCACATGATTCACTCTAATAACAATAAACAAATACAGTCTGGACGGCACGGTGGCTTAGTGGTTAGCATGTTCTCCTCTCCGATTCCAATCCCCATCTGGGTGGAGTTTCCATGTTCTCCCCGTGTCCGCGTGGGTTTTCTCCGGGTTCTCCGGTTTCCTCCCACAATCCGGGTTCTCCAAATTGCCCCATATAGAGTGTGTTTGTGTGAGTGAGTGAGTGTCCAGTGATGGATTGGCGCTCTGTCCTGCGTGTATCTGCCCAGCGCCCGAAATGTTCTCCCCTGGATGGGCATGTGGAACCTCCCCGCGACCCTAATAGAGGATAAAACGGAAGATAATGGATGGATGAATGAGTCTGGGCGGCACGGTGGTTTAGTGTTTAGCATGTTCTCCTCTCAGCGCTAGGGATTCCCGGTTCGAATCCCCATCTGGGTGGAGTTTCCATGTTCTCAGTGTCCGTGTGGGGTTCCTCCGGGTTCTCCGGTGTCCTCCCACAGTCCAAAAACATGGATCAAGTCAATTGAGTTCTCCAAATTGCCCCATATAGAGTGTGTCTGTGTGAGTGAGTGTGTGCCCAGCGATAGGTTGGCGTCCTGTCCTGGGTCTATCTGCCCAGCGCCCGAGATGTTCTCCCCTGGATGGGCATGGGGAACCCCTCCCCCCCCCCGCGACCCTAATAGAGGATAAAGCGGGAGATAATGAAATGAATGATTTAAATTAAAGTTGGTAGTAATACACTTTTCTAAACAGGAATGTAGGTTTTGAGCTGTCATTAATGTTTTTTTTGCTTTTTGCAAACATTTTTACCCAATTCCCAAATGTACCAGAACAATCATTTAATTATTCATTCATTCATTATCTTCACCTTTATCCTCTATATATAAGGAATGAATTAATAACTAATGAAGGGCAGCACGGTGGCTTAGTGGTTAACATGTTCTCCTCTCAGCGCTAGGGATTCCCGGTTCGAATCCCCATTCGGGTGGAGTTTCCATGTTCTCCCCGTGTCCGCGTGGGTTTCCCCCGGGTTCTCCGGTTTCCTCCCACAGTCCAAAAACATGGATCAAGTCAATTGAGTTCTCAAAATTGCCCAATATAGAGTGTGTCTGTGTGAGTGAGTGTGTGCCCAGCGACGGACTGGCACCCTGTCCTGGGCATGGGGAACCCCCCGTGACCCTAATATAGGATAAAGAGGAAGATAATGGCTGGATGGATGGATGGATGAAATAGTTTTTTAACCTTCCTTTTAAAATACTAACTACTGGACTAAAATACTACTAACTGGACTAATTCATCCATCCATCTATCGCTGGGCACACTCACTCACTCACACAGACACAGTATATATGGGGCAATTTGGAGAACTCAACTGACTCGATTCATGTTTTGCGGACACGGGGAGAACATGGAAACTCCACCCAGATGGGGATTCGAACCGGGAATCCCTAGTGCTGAGAGGAGAACATGCTAACCACTAAGTCACTGTGCCACCCTCTTCTATCAAATTAAACCTGTCAAAGAACCCGTAAATGTTTTTTTTTGTGTGTACTTTGAGCGCTAACAATACTTCAGATGACTTGTTCATTCATTCATTCATTATCTTCTGCTTTATCCTCTATTAGGGTCGCGGGGGGTTCCACATGCCCATCCAGGGGAGAACGTCTCAGGCGCTGGGCAGATACACCCAGGACAGGACGCCAATCTATCGCTGGGCACACACTCACTCACACAGACACACTCTATATGGGGCAATTTGGAGAACTCAATTGACTTGATCCATATTTTTGGACTGTGGGAGGAAACTGGAGAGCCCGGAGGAAACCCACGCAGACACGGGGAGAACATGGAAACTCCACCCAGATGGGGATTCGAACCGGGAATCCCTAGCGCTGAGAGGAGAACGTGCTAAACCACTAAGCCACCATGCCGCCTCAGATGACTTGTTGTTTATTCCCATTCCCAAATTTGTACAGCAGAGAGGAAAATATTATTGATTTCTTCACTCTGACGTTACCACACCTACTCAGTTAGTTTACTCTCCAAAAAACTTTGCTTTGCAGTGTAGTTTCCTGATAACAGATTTTTACTCTTTATTATTTTATTTTTTTTCTGTTTTTAGTTATAAGATGATGAAACTTTGCAATCGTATAAACCATCACTCGCAAGCTTTTTACATAACACCGGCTATCTCGCGCTTTTAGGAGCCGATTTTATCTTGAGCTTTCAAAGACCGGTTAAAAGCAAGAACTCTGAAACGCTCACATATGAAACTATTTGTTGGTTTGTCCTACAAAGCTTTTTTTCGCCCTTTTTTCCCTAAAAAATGTCAGCCAGGTTACAACGCCGATTAAAGTGAGTGTCATTTTATTATGCAAAGAACAGCCTTTACTTGTCTGACCCTCATTTCATGGGTTAATTAGATATTTTTGACATTGTACCAGGACGGCCATTGATTAAAACGTCCTGTTCTGATGTTTTTTTTTTCGAGAATTTCTATTACAAAATAGCATACAGTGCTCTTTCCTAAAGTAAGGTTAATTGAAGTGGTGCCTCTACTAACCACATAGGGCAAATTTGGGATAAGGAGATTAATGGTGAAGTAAAATATAGACAAAATGATCGTATTGAATGGCAGAGGAAACTAAATGAGCTGTGCTTTATTTATGGGCAAGAACAAATACAGCAAATGACAGAATCTTGCCTACAGAGGTGGAGTTTGAGAATCTCGGGGTCTTGTTCATGAGTGATGGTAAGGTGAAGTGGGGGATTGATAGGTTGATTTGTCCTTTCTTACCAATTGGTTTCATGTGTGGATTATAATTCATTCATTCATTCATTATCTTACGCTTTATCCTCTATTAGGGTCGTGGGGGGGGGGGTTCCCCATACCCATCCAGGGGAGAACGTTTCGGGCGCTGGGCAGATACACCCAGGACAGGGCGCCAATCCATCGCTGGGCACACACTCACTCACTCACACACACTCTATATGGGGTAATTTGGAGAACTCAATTGACTTGATCCATGTTTTTGGACTATGGGAGGAAACCGGAGAACCCAGAAGAAACCCACGCAGACATGGGGAGAACATGGAAACTCCACCCAGATTGGGATTCGAACCGGGAGTCCCTTGCACTGAGAGGAGAACATGCTAACCACTAAGCCACCGTGCCGCCTGGTTTCATGTATGGATTATAATTCATTCAATGATTATCTCCCGCTGTATCCTATTTCAGGGTCGCGGGGGGGTTCCCCATGCCCATCCAGGGGAAAACGTCTCGGGCGCTGGGCAGATAGACCCAGGACAGGGTGCCAATCCATCGCTGGGCACACACTCAATCACACAGACAAACTCTATATGGGGCAATTTGGAGAATTCAATTGACTTGATCCATGTTTTTGGACTGTGGGAGGAAACTGGAGAACCTGGAGGAAACCAACGCAGACACTGGGAGAACGTGGAGAAAACTCCACCCAGATGGGGATTCGAACCGGGAATCCCTAGTGCTGAGAGGCGAACATGCTAACCACTAAGCCACTGTGCCGCCCTGGATTATAATTGTGTTTTGAAAAATTGTTGAATTCACCAAAAACCAGAAAGCCTTGGAAGAACACAACACGCTTCAACACTTCAATTTGTCCACTTAAATTCAGTTAGTAATTCCAATTGTATTCATTTAATTCACATTCCAACTCGGCCTTAATCACCACTCACAGCTTAATATATTGTTTTTCAGCTAAATATAGGAACAAAGGTCCTTTCTTACCTTATTGGCCAGCCTGTGAGTGCCGCGTAAGTTCTATCGTTGGAATCAATCATTCAATGGGTCTCAATTCTCCGTTCTGCAGCCGACGTCATCAACCATTCATGTTACCAATTGTCAGCAGTGACGGGTAATCTATACCATCTGTTGTTGTGAAGAAAGAGCTAGGCCATAAGGCAAAGCTCTCGATTTACCAGTCGTTCTACCAGTCGATTCCTACCTCACCTATGGTCATGAGCTTTGGGTAATGACCAAAAGAACGAGATCACGAATACAAGCAGCTGAAATGGTTGGATATCTGGGCTCTCCCTTAGAGATAGGGGAAGGAGCTCGGTCATCCAGGAGAGACGGGTCGAAAGGAGCCAGTTGACGTGGTTCAGGCATCTGGTAAGGATGCCTCCTGAGCACCTCCCCAATTTATAACCGAGCTATGATGTGGCCTCTGATTATCTAGATAAAAGAATTCCCTTAGACAGGTGGAGTCATATTACAAAAAATGTTCAATAGCATGATGATATTTGCAGTACAGAGATTTTTGTAATAGGAGAAAATCAGATTTCAGAAACACCAGCTGGGGTTTGTACGATTCAATTAACTTTCCAAATCCATCATGACAGAAAATTAAAGCAAACAAGTGCAGCACATGATGCGATGGTAAATAAAACCCCCAACAGGACTGTAATTAATCACTGGCAGCATATCCATCCATCCATTATCTTCCACATTATCCTCTACTAGGGTTGCGGGGGGTTCCCCATGCCCATCCAGGGGAGAACGTTTCGGGCGCTGTGGTGAAATTTTAACTGATTCGACTATCAGTCGACTATAGGGACAATCTGACGAATCAGATTCGACTACGAAAATCTGTAGTTGAATACACCCCTATTCATTATCTTCCGCTTTATCCTCTATTAGGGTCGGGGGGGGGGGGGGGGGGTTCCCCATGCCCATCCAGGGGAGAACGTCT
Source organism: Corydoras sp. C115 (assembly GCA_019802505.1). Lineage (NCBI taxonomy): Eukaryota > Metazoa > Chordata > Actinopteri > Siluriformes > Callichthyidae > Corydoras > Corydoras sp. C115. The sequence goes on from JAFMOC010000137.1 coordinate 658,772, forward strand.
CGGGCGCTGGGCAGATACACCCAGGACAGGGTGCCAATCTATCGCTGGGCACACACTCACTCACACAGACACACTCTATATGGGGCAATTTGGAGAACTCAATTGACATCATCCATGTTTTTGGACTGTGGGAGGAAACCGGAGAACCTGGAGGAAACCCACGCGGACACGGGGAGAACATGGAAACTCCACCCAGATTGGCATTCGAACCAAGAATCCCTAGTGCTGAGAGGAGAACATGTTAACCACTAAGCCACCGTGCCGTCCCTTGCAGCATATCAAAATGCTAAAATGCAATTACCACTTAACAGGTATGATGATTTGATGTATAATATTTTCGGTAGCTTCCTGTGTTTCTTTTTACATTTTTCTTTGCCAGCTTACCAGCGTGCTCCAGCTAAAACCTTCTGAATTCCATTCTCACAGGGGGTGGGTGGGTGGGGGTGGGGGGGCAAGTGTGGGTTTTGAAAGAATGGTCCAGCAGACACAGTCAAAAAGAACCAGGGACAGGACAAACAAGGTCTCTGAGTCAGAAATCCTTCTCCAACACACACACACACACACACACACACACACACACACACACACACACACACAAACATGCATGAGCACACATCCATGAGCACATAGCTTCATCGATTTCGGTTGTTGGGTTTCAATTACATTAACATTTACATTTAGTCAATTAGCAGAAAGGGGGCGGCACGCTGGCTTAGTGGTTAGCACGTTCTCCTCTCAGCGCTAGGGATTCCAGGTTCGAATCCCCATCAGGGTGGAGTTTCCATGTTCTCCCCGTGTCCGCGTGGGTTTCCTCCGGGTTCTCCGGTTTCCTCCCACAGTCCAAAAACATGGAGCAAGTCAATTGAATTCTCCAAATTGCCCCATATAGAGTGTGTATGTCTGAGTCAATTGAGTTCTCCAAATTGCCCCATATAGAGTGTGTATGTCTGAGTGAGCACACACTCACTCACACAGACACACTTTATATGGGGCAATTTGGAGAACTCAATTGACTTGATCCATGGTTTTGGACTGTGGGAGGAAACCGGAGAACCCGGAGGAAACCCACGCGGACACGGGGAGAACATGGAAACTCCACCTAGATTGGGATTCGAACCGGGAATCCCTAGTGCTAAGAGGCCAACGTGCTAACCACTAAACCACCATGCCGCCCCATTTACCAAATTTGAATAATTAGTATAATAAAACATATCCTTAAATGGGTGGCTTAGTGGTTAGCATGTTCTCCTCTCAGCGCTAGGGATTCCCGGTTCGAATCCCCATCTGGGTGGAGTTTCCATGTTCTCCCCGTGTCCGCGTGGGTTTCCTCCGGGTTCTCCGGTTTCCTCCCACAGTCCAAAAACATGGATCAAGTCAATTGAGTTCTCCAAATTGCCCCATATAGAGTGTGTCTGTGTGTGTGAGTGTGTGCCCAGTAATAGATTGGTGCCCTGTCCTGGGTGTATCTGCCCAGCGCCCGAAACGTTCTCCTCTGGATGGGCATGGGGAACCCCCCCAAGACCCTAGTATAGGTCGGAAGATAATGAATGAAATGAATGAAAAATTCGGTAAATGCAAGTATTGTCTGTTACTACTGCTAACTTATGTTTTTGTAACAGTTTTCAGCTTTAACGTTCTGGTTTTCTACCACAGTCCAAAAATCATGGATCAAGGTCAATTGAATTCTCCAAATTGCCCCATATAGAGTGTGTTTGTGTGAGTTAGTGTGTGTCCAGTGATAGATTGGCGTCCTGTCCTGGGTTTATCTGCCCAGCGCCCGAAACGTTCTCCCCTGGATGGGCATGGGGAACCCCCCCGCGACCCTAATAGAGGATAAAGTGGAAGATAATGAATGAATGAATGAATATCCTTAAATGTTGTGTAAATAGTTCTTCTGTTCAGAACAGAACTAAACTGTACAGTTCATGTCATACACTGTCATCACCTTGTGACGGTCGGCTGCACGGATGAGTCAGATCTCTCCAATGCCCCGTCACGTGTTGCGTAGCAGACCGGCACCTGAGATGACCGTCCACGTCATGATGTTGTCCATCCAGGTTATTCTTGGCCCTCTTCGTCTTCGCTGCACAGGTCCTGTCATAACCTTCCTTCAGTGTTCTCCTGTGGGAGTCTCATCACATGACCTAACTAATGTGCTTTTGAGATTTGACGTGATTGAATTGTTCCTGGGGCGGCACGATGGGGGCATGATGGGGGCATGATGGCGCTGAGGATCCGGGTTCAAATCCCAATCTGGGTGGAGTTTCCATGTTCTCCACGTATCCGTGTGGGTTTCCTCCGGGTTCTCCGGTTTCCTCCCACAGTCCAAAGACATGGATTGAGGTAAATGGAATGCTCTAAACTGCCCCATGTAGTGTTTGTGGGTGTGTGAGTGAGTGAGTGTGCCCAGTGATAGATTGGTGCCCTGTCCTGGGTGTATCTGCCCAAACGTTCTCACCTTTATGGGCATAAGGAACCCCCTGCGTCCCTAGTAGAGGATTAAGCGAAAGAATAATGATTGATATGCGACACGGTGGCTTAGTGGTTAGCATGTTCTCCTCTCAGCGCTAGTGATTCCTGCTTCGAATCCCCATCTGGGTGGAGTTTCCATGTTCTCCCTGTGTCCGCGTGGGTTTCCTCCGGGTTCTCCGGTTTCCTCCCACAGTCCAAAAACATGAATCAAGTCAATTGAATTCTCAAAATTGCCCCATATAGAGTGTGTCTGTGTGAGTGAGTGTGTGCCCAGTGATAGATTGGCGCCCTGTCCTGGGTGTATCTGCCCAGCGCCCGAAACGTTCTCCCCTATATGGGCATGGGGAACCTCACCGCGACCCTAGTAGAGGATAAAGCAGAAGATGAATGAATGAAAATATAGTCAGTCTTATAAATCCCAGGTTTCCATGTTCTCATGGGTATCCTCCAGGTTCTCTGCTTTCCTCCCACAGTCCAAAAAACATGGATCAAGGTAAATTCATTCATTCATTATCTCCCGCTTTATCCTCTATTAGGGTCGCGGTGGGGTTCCCCATGCCCATCCAGGGGAGAACATCTCAGGCGCTGGGCAGATAGACCCAGGACAGGACGCCAATCCATCGCTGGGCACACACTCACTCACTCACTCACTGGGACAATTTGCAGAACTCAATTGACTTGATCCATGTTTTTTGGACTGTGGGAGGAAACCGGAGGACCCCGGAGGAAACCCACGCAGACATGGGGAGACCATGGAAACTCCACCCAGATGGGGATTCGAACCGGGAATCCCTAGCGCTGAGAGGCCTCAAGGTAAATTGAATGCTCCAAATTGCCCCATATAGAGTGCCTCATATATTTGTGTGAGTGAGTGTGTGCCCAGCAATAGATTGGCGCCCTGTCCTGGGTGTATCTTCCCAGCGCCCGAAACGTTCTCCCCTGGATGGACCCCCCCCCTGCAACTCTAGTAGAGGATAAAGTGTAAGATAATTGATGGATGGATGATTAAATCTCCACAGATTCCCTTTTTTTTCCGAGTTTGCATTCATCTCAGGCAGAGCTGAGCTTACCAAAATATCCCACTTCGCCCTTCAGATCTGTATGGAATAAAAATATCCTCAGCCATGTGGGCAAGGAATCAAATGCGCTCGACGTGGTTGCTCGATGTGTGAGCTGTGTGGGCAGGTGGAGGTGCCATCGCTCGAGTGGGAGGCACTGATTTAGTTTCTAAGCGCTCTGCTCCACACACACACACAC